>JACYXH010000068.1:2152500-2302500 GCA_026745465.1 Lota lota | reverse complement strand
GGTGTTTACTCTGTGTCTACTGCTTTCAGGTATAAATCCATGACCATGTGCATGTGTATTATTTCTCCTCTTTATGCTTTACGTATTTGAGAGAGTGTGAGTGTGTGTGCTTTGGTGCGTGGGTGTGATTGTATTTGTGTAGCTATGTAATTAATTATACGTATGTGTGTATGTGGATTGGCGTGTGCATGGGTGTACATTGGTCAGGTGCATATTGTATCTATAATAAGAATATGTATATTCATGCTGTATTTTGTGTTTATTTTGCTAGTTGTGTTTATTCTATTCTATTTACTTTGATGATTCTGGCTAGAGCTTAGCAACTGTCACAATAATTTCCTCAGGATCAATACAGTAACCTGTAGCTGTGTATGTGCACAAAGGTGTCTGTGTGTGTGTGGTGACTCATATTTTCTGTTCCCTCACAGACACTCTAACTTCCCATGACCTACCCTAGGGACGTAGCAGGCAGACATGCAAGGCAAGGCAGAGACTATGGCTCCTGGGCATGAACTCTCTCTCTCTCTCTCTCTCTCTCTCTCTCTCTCTCTCTCTCTCTCTCTCTCTCTCTCTCTCTCTCTCTCTCTCTCTCTCTCTCTCTCTCTCTCTCTCTCTCTCTCTCTCTCTCTCTCTCTCTCTCTCTCACTCACTCACTCACTCACTCACTCACTCACTCACTCACTCACTCTCACTCACTCACCAATTGGCAATTGTTGGTAATTCAACAGCTTTTGTTCCACACAGAAACGATAGAAAGTAAGAAAGGAAGGTATGAAGGAAGGATGGAAGGAAGATAGGAAAGAAAGAAGGAAGGTGGGAATGAAGGAAGGGAGGAAGAAAATAAATAAGGAAAGATGAAGAAGAAGAAAAAACATGAGGAAAAATGAGTGAAACAGTGAAAAACGAGGCAGGGCAAAAGAAAAATGAACAGAAATAAATCAATGAACCCAATCTGTGGCTTGCGACAGGGTAATGAAAGCTATTTATTAGCCTATTCCTCTCTCGCTCCTTTGCAACATTTCTCTCTTTCTGTCTCCATCCCTCCCTCTACAATTCTCATTTGGCCTTACCTCCCCCTTCACCCTATCCATTTGTTCATTTATTCATTCAAGACCACTCTAAGCTAGGATTCACATGGGGCTGCTAACTCACACCTCTCAAGAACCAACATATGGACATTGTTGACTTGTTTTCTGTGATTCTCTTGACATTTTGATCTCTTTCACTGAAATCATTGCATGATAATTGCAGTCAAGATATCTACATATACTATGAAAGTCATGAATGTCAGTAGCACTTAAGAATGAATGTATTTTTTGTACTATTTATTCAAGATTTAGGGAAGTCAGATAATAGAAGCAGGTAGGAGTTAGGCATCTTGATCTCATTGGGGATCGAACTCAGACCATTTTGTCTGGGAGTGGAACCACCATGACTACTACACTATCCTGTCTAGAAAGTTCATTTCTCAGTGGTATTTAGTGCAAACAACTGTGTCGTTTTTCTTTTAAATTGCATCATTTTGTTTCAGTATGAACACAGTAATTTTGTTCGGTGACTAAGTTCTGTCCACACATAATCAGTAACTGTTAAGAACGGAACGATATTACTTTGTTCACAGTAAATAGAGTAGACGTTGCCATTCATAATTACTTTTGGTCCCATGCTAGCTGCTAAATACACGTTACACAATTCAAAAGAAACAACAAATACCAGGAGAAATCTAGAGGAAATATTCACAAAGGTTCGGGAAATAAATTGTCCCTCACAAGCCTGCCATTAAACACTAACGACTCCGTGCTCTTCAGCCAGTAAAAAGCCTTCCACAAGGTCACATTTACATGAACTGTTCTCTAAACCTCATAGTTTCACTATCTCACAGTATCGATCAAAGGAAGTAGTTTTCAATGTCCCTAAGCGTCGTGGGCGCTGCTACCTAAACGATCCATACGCTGTTGTCAACATGACAACAAGCAGAATACTTGGAACTAGACGATGAAACAATCGGGTATTTCTAGTTGTTGACGGTTCATGTGGTGGTCAGCCAGGCAGAACACTCTGCAGGAAAGATTGTTTCTCACCTGTTGCCACTCACTTGCATCTACACGGGGGAGAATTGATCATTTAGTAGCAGACAGGTGTTTGACTCAGTGTGCAAGTGTGTGTGTGTGTGTGTGTGTCTGCGTGTTAGTTCAAAGATGTCAGCATTTATTTTGTGTGTAAGTGTATGTGTAATGGATGTATGTATGTGTTAATGTGTGTGCGTGTGCTTGCATATGTGCATGTGTGTGTGTTTGTCTGTGTCTGTGTGCACGTTTCTGCCTGTGTGTGTGTGTGTGTGTATGTGTAATAATGGATGTATTTATGTGTGAGTGCGTGTGTATATGTGAGCATGTGCGTGCAAGTAAGTGTATTTGTGTGTATTTGTGTGTGTGTGTGTGTGTTAATTTGTCTGCTTTCCTTCCAGTGTTCCGAGTTTGTTGTCATATGCCATCTATCACGTTGCTTGCCAACAATGCACAGTGTGAACAGATGTTGGAGACCCACACAGTAAAGGCATTAGCAAGGGGCCTGGGCTCCCAGACGTCGTCCACGGCGATGCCAGCATTAGGGCCTCATAAAACACAACACAACTTAAAGGACGCAGGTTCACGCGGTGCAGTTGACACACACTAGTGCTGCCACAATGCTCTCGAACAAATGAGAAATGCACAATGTAGAAACACACACTTAACGAACGCTACAAATGCACTCATGGGGATAAAAAAAACGGAACTTTCTGAAAAAAACTAAAACATAATTGCATCCTGACAAATCCTCACAAATGCACAGATACACACACTCTCTCTCTCTCTCTCTCTCTCTCTCTCTCTCTCTCTCTCTCTCTGTTATGTTCATGCCAAGAAAGCAATGGACACACAACTCACCCATGATGACTGACACAGCTTTTTCTGGGAGAAATGTCAGGAAATAGCATGAAATACTTTCTTTCTTTCCCTGCCTGTCCGTCTGTCTGTCTGTCTGTCTGTCTGTCTGTCTGTCTGTCTGTCTGTCTGTCTGTCTGTCTGTCTGCATATCTGCCTCCCTCCCCATCTGTCCATCAGATAGACTGTCCGTCTATCTGTCTGCATGTATGTCTGTCTATCTGCCTGTCTGTCTGCTGGCTTGCATGTTTGACTTTCTGCCTGTTTGTCTCTGTCCTGTCTATCTGCTTGCCTGTCTGTCTGTTCACCTGCTTATCTGCATACCTGCTCGTCGCTCTGTCTCTCTGTCTACCTGCAGGCCTGCAGGCCTGTTTGCATGTCTTACTACCTGCTCCTGGATCTGTCTCTCTGTCTACCTGCATGCCTGTTTGCTTGTCTTTCTACCTGCTTGCTAAACAACGACACGGTTTTCTGGGATGTGTTTCAGCACCTGGTCAGAGAGCCCGCTACAAGGCTGCTACCACTCCAGCTCTATATTTAGCCACTTTCTGTCACCGATGAGGAGAGGAAGATGAGCGACGACGTGGAGGTGAAGAGGAAAGGTCAACGCCGTCAATTTTAAAAGCCCTCCCCCCCCCCCACCCATAAGGCTGACTCTCTTTCATCTACTATATGCTATAATTTAAATCCCTGTCCCCCCAACCAGATGAAACAAACATAAGCTGTTGGAATGAGCATACACTATGCCATCAATCAATTGTACACACTCACAAGGATCTATAACTGAAGGGCACTGACATGACGCACAGCAGTGACATATGCACAAACCATAGAAACATGGGGTTAGCTGTCATTGTGTAAAACCAATACAAATTAAAGTTTTTTTTTCATGTCACTTTTATTCTAACTTATGTGACATAGGTAGTAATAATGATGTAATAATAAGTGAAGCAACCTGTATGGTAGATACACACACACAATGTCTGCTCATACGCACTCACGGTTAACAAAGACGCTTCATGTATAAGACAAACATATATTATATATATATATATATAGTCAGTTATAAATTAATATGTGTTGAGGGGGGGTAGTGCTAGGGTTACATTTTGTGATCCCTTTCCTTCTAAAAGGGCGATGTCTTGAACAGACATAAATCTCCATTAAATGGCTCTGGGGGAACTGTCCATGGTGCTGAATGTGTGTCAACGCCACAAGCAATCAATCAGCCTTAGTAGACATCTGTCAGCTTCCTATCCATTAAGACTACGCTGCTCTGGTCCTAATGGACTACAACTATGTCACTCAGTGACTTATGTGCTCTGTACATCCATCCCGGTCATGTTATTGTGAATGCCACTCTAAATGCCACATATGTGTGGGTCACAAAGCTATTGCTCATTTCCATTCTGTTTCTGCAAAGAAAATTAGCATTACAATTAGCATAGCAATGCAATTTGCGTCGTTTAAAAGGCAAAAATAGCTATATTTCAATCAAGCACATGTCACATGTACTCTCTGTAATTGTTGTGTGTTGATGTGTGTAAAGTGAATTGTTGGTTTCTCTCTCTGATATACAGTTTTGTGGAAGATTATCCCCCCCCCCCCCCCCCCCCCCCCCCGTGGACAATACAACTAACTAACTATGTATTTAGGCATGATCTTTTAATGAATATTAAGATTTGATTAAAAATGTTAGCAAATTATTAGAATAAAGCCACTTCAATTTACTATATTATTAATTATTAGCAAAAGGGAAAGGCCCATGTAGGAATTGTCTAGGGACCTTAACGCTAACTGACCGGTGGCTTGAATCAAAACACATCTTTCATGTCTAACGATTTAGACATGCCTTTAATACAATAAGCTTGAAAAGGCATGAAAAGGCTCCGCTTATTTGTCATACCTTTACAACTGCAATTGCAAAGACATGACATGTAATGGCCTTTAATGACATAACCATAACCAGATTAATTTCTTATCTCGCCCTGGCTGCATTACGTGCTGTGGGAGCATAAAGAGCCTATCAGCATGTATGTCTGCAGGCAGGAGGCGGGAATCAGGCACAAGCTCAATTTGATTGGCTGATGCTGTGCAAGTGTGGGAGGAGAAGTCAATAATTTGAATTGCCTAAGAGCTGGAGAGCAAGGGAATCAAACATAAACAAAAATGTCCAGATGTAATATTAAACAGCTTTACCATGAGTGCAAAACATCTGTTTGACTCTGGAGAGAGGAAATACTATAATGTAAAAAGAAAGAGCATTTGACCTACTTTGTTCATAACTTGCCTTGTGCTGTCACATTTAGTTAAATCTACTTGTGTAGCCATTTATCACTGTGGTTGTAATGCTAAAGTTCAGTCCAAATCTGAACCAAATTCAAACCACAGTTCAAACCCAACAGCTACAATTAATGCCATTCATTTATTATGGTATCAAGGTCTACATTTTGATGGATTTGTTGTATGTTGTAGAGTCAATAGCTATGTGTGTTCACAATCGTATCTACTGTTTTGAACATGCATCGTAATTGATCAGTTCAAATTGATTTAATTGTCTGCGTTTAACATTATCATTGAATTCCTGTTTCACAGTTATATGTATTTAACAAACAGCACCTACATCCCATTTGCTTAAAACTACATTTCCCAAAAGAATATTTCTAAAATGCATCACCACATTATTAGTGGTTCAAACCACTAATAATGCAATGCTTTTTGCTTGCTAATTTAGCTTGAAAGCAATGAGACAAAGGGATTTCTGGTCCCACTGCAATGTGTAAAATATTTATTTTGTGTCAATATTCCCATCAGTCTACACAGGGTATGTCCCTAAACTAGGAGACGCAGTGTGTTCCCAAATACACATTATGATTAATTTCACTTTACTTTATTGATGTCTATGGTGAGGTCTGATGCATTTAATTGATGATGTCTATGGAGATCAACAAAGCCACCTTTGACTGTATAACCAGGTAACTGTTGTACTTAGTCAATCAGTTTCACATTCTTAACTGGATTTACAAGTAAAGTGAAAGGAAAAGGAGTTTACAGTCTTCCACGACCACCGCAGGGCTGTGTCCTAACCAAGGAGGCCAGAGGGAGCAAGAGAGCTGCTGGATTTATGCACACCCTTCTCTCTCTCCCTTTGACATGACAGCCAAGCTTTATTCAATAACATCCACACAGTGTGTGCAAGTGCACACGCACGCAACACACACACGCTCTACGCACGTACACACACACAAAAACACACATGCATACACACGTGCACGCACACACGTAGAAAGTAGGTGCTCAACAAATAAAGAGCAATTAACATACACTAATTAATTGGTGATTATAGTATGCGATAAGAGAGAAATGCGTAGACATGTATCCTAAACTATCACATACAGAAACACAGACACTTGCCTAAGAAAAAACACTCGATGCATAATACACAAGTGAGATCAAATATTCATATTATCAGGTGACTCTAAGAAATTGCTTAAAACACAGCAAGTGAGACATGGAACAGTTTGGTCTCTGCTTCCTAAAAACCTGAAGACGGAACATCTAACCTGTTCCTGGAGTCCCCTCTCCATTCTCTATCCTTCCTGCCTAGTTAGCACATTATCACTCACGTTTTCTGGTTAGAGCTCTCACGCAGTCTTCTGAACACAAAAGGTTAGACTTCTAATTGGGAAACATAATGAAGTAGAGTTGGTGTGGACAAGGGCCGTGGCACATAAGATAATGAATGTGGTATTATTAGGGACACAACCCAGGACGTTTATCCCCATGGTGTGTGTGTGTGCGTGTGTGTGTGTGTGTGTGTGTGTGTGTGTGTGTGTGTGAGAGAGAGACAGTTTGTGGGTGTGTTTGAATCTGTCTAGCACACTATATCTGTTAAGCACACTTTTCACACACACACAGACATGTTGAACTCACAAATCGTACAGAACATGCAAGTCACAGATTACCACAGACTTGTCGCATAACAATAGACCCTCCGCGCGACGGGGAGGTAGTGTGTGTGGGTGTGTGTGTGTGTATGAGTGAGAGAGAGAGAGAGAGAGAGCGAGCAAGAGAGAGAGCGAGAGAGAGCGTGTGTGTGTCACTTGATGTGCTGACGAGCATGTGCTCACTGAGACATACAGACTCACATATTCTTCAAACACACACACATCCGCACACAGACATGCGTGCACACACACACACTCACACACACACACACACACTCATATATAAGACAGGTCCTGGATACCTGATGCTGCTCATGCTGCCAGCGTCGGAGCCCAGCTTGCAGCGCTCCAGCTGGGTAGCCACGATCTGGCGCTCCGCCTCCAGCTCTCTGGTCAGACGCTCAAACTGCAGCTCCTGTGGCCAGAGAGAGACAGCAAGAGATCGAGGTAGAGATAGAGTGAGGGGGGGGGGAGAGAGGAGAGAGAGAGGAGAGAGAGAGAGAGAGAGAGAGAAAGAGAGAGAGAGAGAGACATATGACGTCTTTTGCAGCAGTATCTATCTTCCGCTCTGCACCAGTAGACAACAATAGACAGAACCTGATCCGCTGGATCCTGTGGGTTCTCCACACTTAGTCTTAGACCATTTATTAGTATTTGCCCAATTTCAAGTGAGCAAGGGTACTCAAAATCGCTGGAAGCAAAAAGAGATCCCACATGCATGGGGATTAGGGGATGTTATAGTACACTGTTAAGACGCTGTAACACACACACTTATACATACAGACACAACTGCTGTATGCCGTTCACATTTCCATTTTCCACTGCAGCTCTTATAATGAAAGCAGAGTGGAGTTATGTCCGTATTGTTGTGTTTGACAATATATTTCTCACAGTGTGTATTTGCCTGTGTCTTACTCAACAACCAAGCGGCTCAGAAACAATGAATGTGTGCATTTGTAGTCCACATATAGTTGTGTTTGTTCAGAGTGTGCATGACTGTGCATGTGTGTGTGTGTGTGTGTGTGTGTGTGTTTGGTCAGTGTCCTAATGCATTAGCTATTTATGTGACTTAATGGTGCATCGGTGTATCAGTCATCCCCACTTTGAGCCAGACAGTACAGCTTTCACGCCAGAGATCTAAGAGTGTATGTCTATGTGTGTGTGTGCAACGTTGCCGGTGTGCATGTATGCCTCTGTGTGTTGCATCCCGTTTAATCACAGCCACACATCAGATCGATAGTGCAGCAGACTCAACTGAAAAAGGATTGTGTGTGTGTGTGTGTGTGTTTGTGTGTGTGTTTGTTTGCAGGGGAGAGGCTGAGAGCAAAAATAAGAGAGAGCGAGAGCAAGAGCGAGAGCGAGAGCGAGAGAGAGAGAGAAAGAGAGAGAGAGAGAGAGAGAGAGAGAGAGAGAGAGAGAGAGAGAGAGAGAGAGAGGGAATGGAAGTTAGAGGGAGGCCAGTCCGGAAAGCCATTTGAGGTGCTGAATGGAATGATCCTCCCGGTCCCTAACTATATCTCTTCGACCCCAATCCCCAGGGTGCCGTAGACGCTATACCTCAGCATGATTCTACCTCATCTATCCTCTCCTTTATCTGCCACACACACACACACACACACACACACACACACACACACACACACACACACACACACTGCTGATCACTACATATCAGCAGACACACCTTTCTCTTCCTCCTCTCTGTCGCCAAACACTTGGATCAATGTCTTTAAGCATTCTGGGAAGTAGTCGCTTGAATTCGACAGAACCCCAACGTGTCGTCGGGTGGGAATCCTCAGTCTCATATAATCATTTCTACCCTTTCATCCATTCATACTTTAATACACACACAGCACATGCTGCATAGCGCTTGGCATTTCCAGGGACTTTCTAGTCTTGTATGCCTTTGTGTGGTTCAGCCACCCATGTGATAGGCTAAGTGCGTGACTGCTGCCTGCCATTTAAGCTGTAATGGTAAACGTTGGCGGTGTATTGGTAAATTACGGCTTTTGGTTAACAGCTAGATGTCACCACTTTGCCACTTAGCGGTTCCTCGCTAAAGTTAGCGTTATGCTAATCAATGAGGCATTAAAGAAATACCGTAGCAACCTATATGTGCTGAAACACTGGATAAACTTGTCAGAACAATTCTTTAACATGTTGAACGATCTGTCATATTCTGCGTAATTATCTGTCAAGAGTTTTTATTGCTTTTAAATCCTGTGTTTTTAACGCCTCCGGATGAGTTATGTTGATTGATGGTATTGTGATGCCTTCCTGGCAGATTGAGGAAAGCAAGACATTCGCTAAGTGAGTTTCCTGAATACGCAGAGGAGGATGTGAGAAATTGTTTCAATTACTAGTTTCCTTCTACACATGTGTGTAAAAGGATGTAGTATCGGCAGTGTTTTGATGAGCCAAAACTCAAAACTGCAAATACAAATAAAACGTTTAGGAAACTGAAGACCGTTGAGGGGACTGCAATTGGCGTAGTTGGACAATGTTTTTGTGAGCATCTAAAAAAATTAATAAGACTATCACAAGCTGAAGCCTTTTTGATCTAAGATGCAAATTGATTCTCCAGAGAGCCTTCCTAGAAAAACAAATATAGACATTGATTGCTGCTGTTTGTTCCAATAGAGCACAGGAAGTTTCTTGTTTCAACACATGCAGAACTGGAAATGTGTGGAATTTAGCATCAGAAATTGCACCGGTAGTTTTGAGAGATACAAATATTACAAATTAGTAGAAAAGGTTACAGCACAAAGTACTAACCTTGCTTACAAATTTGATGTCAAGTCCTAAAGTTGTTTCTTCTCTCCTTTCAAAGATTTTGCCTTTTCTCCTTTCATGCGTTTTGCCAAGATGGATACATTTTAAACCCAATCATACTGTAACGTTGAACATGATTGAACCAGATACGTAAATCCTGACATATAAATATCTGTATACTAGGACAGGAAAGGTCTATGATACCTTGCCAGGCAAAGGGAATCCTGCACTTTGGTGGAGATCTCTGTTTTACCTCAGTGAGTTGGTCTCAAAAATAGGCATGGTGTAGGATTCCACTGCATAATGTGTGTGTGTGTGTGTGTGTGTGTGTGTGTGTGTGTGTGTGTGTGTGTGTGTGTGTGAGTGTGTGTATGTGCTTATGTTTGCTACCTACTACTCTCTCCAGCCAGAACAAAAGCGCATGCAACAAAGGTCGCCATGGCAACCATGTGGTCCCGCCCCCCCGCTGAAGTTATTATCCATTAGGTCCTGACTCCTCTACACACACAAGCACGCACAAACATATGCACACACACGGACGCACACGTACACGGACACAACACAAACGCACACACACACACACACACACACACACACACACACACACAGCTTCACTGACCTATCATGTACCTGTTTGTCCTGGTACATACGTGCACATACCTGAACATGTGTGTGTGTACATGTGCATGTTACCAGGTGGTTGTTGGTCTTATCAGCACATGAGTCTCTCTAGGAATCGTTAATAACTATATTAATATTTTAATAACTATATTCATGTGTTAATAACGGTGGTGATGGGAAATGGAAATGCCAACCTCAGTACTCTGGGGAGTAATAATTTTTTTTAATATTGTAAACTCCTTCTTGTGTAAACTATGTTTTAGTGATTCATATTTCCATGGACAAATGTGGCATTGGCAGATTCATTACAATTCTACAATCAGATTTTAATGCAAGCATGGTGGAGGTCCAAAAAAACGCTTGGCTAAAGTGTCAGATAGAGACATATAGAGTCATGAGGCAGACTTGAGTCAAAGCTAGACTTGACCAATAATATCCCCCTGACCAATAAGGGAGTTGCAAAGGAATGAGTCCAACCCCATTGGTTCTCACAGTAAGGCTGGTTCAAATTTCCAGTGCTTTAAGGTGTTAAGTCAGTTCCTTTTGACAGCCAGACTCCCCACAAATTGATTCAACTTTGGCTGGAGATGTAAATTTGACTTACAAGTTAAAATAAAATTGACATAGATAAATGTGATGCATTCATTAAATGAAAGATTTCGCTCATGCAATAGTACATTGTGTAAAATAACAGAATGGCTTGAATATTGAATATAAATATTACCAAAGTACACGTGATATACATTGTCCTTTTAGTTGGAATCTAGTGAGTACTAATGAGGTATACATCCTACTCCATTTAGTCCTGTCCCACTTTGCTATAATAATATCCGTACACAGTGCGAGTGTGTGAGTGTGTGAGTGAGTGAGTGAGTGAGTGAGTGAGTGAGTGAGTGAGTGAGTGAGTGAGTGAGTGAGTGAGTGAGTGAGTGAGTGAGTGAGTGAGTGAGTGAGTGAGTGAGTGAGTGAGTGAGTGTGTGTGTGTGTGTGTGTGTGTGTGTGTGTGTGTGTGTGTGTGTGTGTGTGTGGACCAGCAATAAAGTCCCAGCAGTATGAAATGGCCTATGAGCAGCTATTAAAACCACTTGGTTTTTCTTAAGTGTTTTTTTACAAAACACAAAAACGTCATCAAACTGAGCAATGACCTTCTTGTTTTAAGTCTCTCTCTCTCACTTTCACTCTATCACCGTCCCTCGCCCTATCGCACTTGTCCTATGCCAATCAATACAAAGAAATTAGTAGTGAGACAAAAATGAGTGGAATAAAGGAGGAAGAATGGCGACTGAATGGCGCTTGATAAAAAGGTCACTAGTCTCCCACTCCCTGTGTGCATACTAAACACCACCCCCCACCCCCACACACACTACCACCCCCACGTGCACACAGATCACTCCGTATTATCTTACCCCATAAATCCTGTCCACTTTCACACCTCCTACTCCCGTTGTTTCTGTATTTTTTTTAATTACCTTCACTCTTTCGTCTCTTTTTCACTCTCACTCTTTATCTCTCACTCTCTCTTTGTGTCTCTGGCCTTAAAAAGGCTTGAGTTAAGTATAAGTTCCACATGCTACCAGTGTAAGCAGTAGCATTGACCAGAGGGTAAATGGAGGTCTGTGGCAGCAACTCAAGGCTACGTGTCTGTTTTCCTGGCTGTAATAAACTCCCTGCCCCCCACCACTCAACATTTCTTGTCTCACAAGTGCTTTTTCCCTCTATTTTCGTTGTGCTCTTTGTAAGTCTTTTCCATACCAATGTTAATATGAAGCACTCGTTGGCACAACGTGTAACCTGAATTGGAAGGTGTGATACATATGCACAGTTTTTTATGTGTTTCGTTTTGTTGCGTTTTTCTTTTTAATTATTATTGACATTCTTATTTTTTTCATTTGCTTTTTTTCATGGGCTTTTTTTGTTCCTTTATGGATGGTTGGTTGATGGAGAGGGGAAACAGCATGTAGGATGGGACCACAGGTGGGAATCGAACCTGAGTGCTTACAAGGCGTAATGCCTGCATGGTAGCAGGATCAACCACCAAACCCTCCAATAGTTACTAGTACTAAACGTATGCAGTATCACTTTTGCTCATCGGTCGGAGAAGGGGGAGCGGGGGGAGGCAGAACACAGGAGACAGAGATGTCTTTGTTGATGACAGTTACTTGAGACTTCTGCAGGTGGAAGAGGGGGCAGAGAGGGACACTTGAGCCACTCCTTCTGCTAGTGTGTGTGTGTGTGTGTGTGTGTATGTGTGCGTATGTGTAATATGCGGATGCCTGTGTGAGTGTGCCTGAGTGTGTGTGTGTGTTTGGGGGGGTGTTTATGTTTAATATGCGGATGCCTGTGTTTGTGTGTGTGTTGTATGCGCATGCCTGTTTGAGTGTGCCTGCGTGTCTGGTTGTGTGTGTGTGTGGGGGGGGGGGGGGGGGGGGGGGGGGGGGGGGTTGGGGGGGGTGTTCATCAGGAGGCACAGAACTAGACAGATTACGAGAATAGCCTGACCATGTTAAAGACATTTTTCTTGTATCTTGACACCATGTCTATTGTGAACCCAAGTCCTAAATGTGGGTGTCATGTTATCTGCCGAGAGAGAGAGAGAGAGAGAGAGAGAGAGAGAGAGAGAGAGAGAGAGAGAGAGAGAGAGAGAGAGAGAGAGAGAGAGAGAGAGAGAGAGAGAGAGAGAGAGAGAGAGAGAGACAGAGAGAGAGCAAGACAGAGAGAGTAAGAGAGACAGAGACAGAGATAGAGAGAGCGAGAAAGACAGAGAGAGTGAAAGAGAGCGAGAGAGCTAGAGAGAAAGATAGAGAGAGAAAGAGAGCAGAGAGAGAGAGATTGTGTGTTTTGTATTGTTATTTGTTAAATGGAGCCTCGCCATGATTAAGTACTGTGCTCGACCGTACTTAAAGTGGAGGGAAAACATTTCTCTGAAGTGGTTTGTTACTCAAAAAGATTGGAAAATGTTGCTACTATTCACTATTTGTTCATAAATCTTCAAGCTATTTTAAAAGGCTGTCACTTCTCTAAGAGAGAAATATTCACTCGTCGCTTGGGCTCGTCCCGTAAAGAGAAGGATGCACCTAACGTTCTGTCTGTAGAAGGAAAATGAAGGCAGTCCCACCATCTGATGGGCTAACTCGGCCAACTAATAAGGAGTGTCACCATTCTCTATGGCTTACAAATCCCTCAACTTATTTTTAGATTGACTGGTAATTCCACCAATCACACTCCATTCTTCTTGTATTTTAATCATTTTGATGCTAGCATTGCTTTAGATGCAAAATATTTCTTATTAAATGTGTTTCTTTTATCACTATTTCAAATGGCAATATTACAGATCAGTTACAAATAATGTTTGTATTTGTATATTTTTTTCAATTCCCCATCTGTTCAACTTTGTGTCATGTAACTCTGGGTTACACATGCCTTTGTGTATTGTATATTGGGGCACACTCGATATGTGTGTTAATGTGATCTTGTTTGTGTTTGCGTATCCGAGAGTCTCTCAGTGCCGCATGCACTCAACATCATTGTGATGTCGTATTTCTGCGTGCGGATGTGTGTTTGCTTGTTTGTAAAGCGGACTTGTGCTGTGTGCAGCTGTGACAGCCATATGGCGGGCAGAAGATACCAGGCAACAAACACAACATGGTTTAATTTTCTTCCAACTTTCTTCATGTGTACGATTTCCACAGTCGTCAACGTTATAACAACGAGAAACACTGATTCTTGAAGATATGTACTTTGTAATTATCTTTTGCTATACTGGCCAAGTTTGTCTTCAATTACCGTACAGTAACTCCCTTAAGTGTGTGTTGTTTGGCTGTGATGATGTGTGTGTATGTTTATATGTGTGTGTGTGTGTGTGTGTGTGTGTGTGAGTGAGAGAGAGAGAAAGAGAGAAAGAGAGAGAGAGAGAGAGAGAGAAAGAGAGAAAGAGAGAGAGAGTCTGTGTGTGTGTGTGTGTGTGTGTGTGTGTGTGTGTGTGTGTGTGTGTATGTGTATGAGCTGATGTGGAGTCCTGCAGGGGGCTTGCCACAGTTATGCAATGCACGCATAACAGCGGACAACTTTTTTATAATAAGCCGCGCGTTGGGTACGAGAAAACGGCAGAGACTAGCACAAAAAAACACCGGTCCCTGATTACCCCTAAGACTGGAGTTAGCAACCCGTGTAGATCATTTTCTCGCCTTTGTGTTTAGTTGTGTTTATTTTTTTTCTCCTCCACCTCCATCCCTCCAAATATAATTATCCTAAATGATGGATAGAGCCTCTGACCAATCCCACTCCTATTCCCCGGGCAAAGAAAAAAAAAACAACAACAAATGAATCAGAGTAATTCATTGTGTAACTCCGTTAGATCGCAACGGCGCCCTGTTTTAACACTGCAGGCTGGGCAACACTGTAGAGACAGTAGAGCTTGTAGGGACAGGACATAAAACAACACCACGCAACACTACATTCATTCCTTTATCCTCAGCGGAGGCTAAATCTAGTGTCATAGACTACTACTAGACAAAACAGTGAAGTGTGTCATTATTTAATATGACCAGGGAGAGAGTATATAGGGTTTAAATAAAATGTATCTACATTTGTTATCTCCTGCATACCCAGTAGGGTATACGAAACTACAGTTGAAGGAAGCAGCAGTTTGTGCAGCTACTGTGCCGTGGTGTTTTCTTGCGAAGGTGTAACTCTAATATGATGATAACACATCACACATTACTGACATATCTCTGAATTCTCTGAGTAAGGCTTCAGGTTGGTTAGCAACTGTTAGACCCTTGCTCTATAACAGTTTTGGAGATTGTATGGTTGTCTTCAAGTCTAAGGCCATCAAATGAAAATGGACCATTTTTCCTGACAGGTGAATAGAATATTCACCTGACAATAAGTAGATTCCACCATGCGATGAACTCATCGACTAGCCTCAGACTAGCCAGGACAGGCTGAGTCAAACCTCAGACCTTGTTCAGTCAAAATGAACCACAGGCAAAGACCAAAAGCAACAGTTGTGCAGTAATGCTCCTTCATAAAACAACATCGGTTCTGGTTTGTGACTGCCAACAGCTGGAGCCACAAAACAGTTTTATATGCCATATAAAATGTAAACGCTCAAACGCAGCAAATCACTGACAGATTCATCACTCGTTAAATTATTGAAGGGCTCAATGAGCGAAATTGAAATCATCTCTTCCCTTTGTTGCTTTGAAATTCCCTGAAATGCGTGTTTGTTATTGTGTGCATGTGGGCGTGCATGTGTGTGTGTGTGCATGTGACAATGTCTTGACAATATATTTTTAAAGCTGACATCAACAGGTTACATGTTAAACCAACGAAATTACAAAATTGGCAGGTCTCCCCCTTACCTCCCACACAGACACACACATGTGAGTCTGTCTCCAAGTGTCTCTTGGAGACTCTGTGTCCTAATTATGGCAGACATTAGCATAGCTTTGGTCTTCAGACATTACATAAAGGAAGAGGGAGACAGCACAGAGAGAGAATAACATGGGCGAGAGACACAGACCGTCAACAGAGGGAAGAAACTAGTGGGAAGAAACTAGTGAGAAGAAAGCAATCCAATACACTGGCGAGTATAAATGTGAGTTTAAATGTTCATATGTGTGTGTGTGTGTGTGTGAGTACATTCACAGTTGGGTGTCAGTTTTTGATAGCCAAACAGCAGGTTTTTACAGTAATGGCCATCTTGGCTATACAGTCTATGCAACATTGGGTCTCTCTCTCTCTCTCTCTCTCTCTCTCTCTCTCTCTCTCTCTCTACCATAAATATCTTGTGATGTCTAATTAGAACCCACAGTACAACAATTTAATTTTCAATTCACCATTCCCTACAGGTTCTTTCCTTCACTTTGTCTCGTTGTAACTTTTGCTCTCGTCTCTCTCTCATCCCGCTTAATAGAAAAGTCAATAATGCCCTCATAAACATGAAGCAATAGACAAAAACAACTTCCCACTCCCTCGGTGAGTATAAAAAAAAAGACAGTACAGAAAATGAGCTTTCAATGGATAAACATAGCAGCCCCATATACACACAAACACGTGTACACATGCACACATGGGCACGCACACACTGGCACATGAACGCGCACAGACACACACAGACAGACACATCCCACAGGAACAAGACGACAAAAAAACGAGTCAACAAATACAATCAGGGTCTCAACAGTGCTAAAACTGCTCAGTTCCTAATATAGAGAAATACACATCCCGTATTTAGTTAACGTGGGCTCTCACCACTACAGCACTTCTCCGCCTACCAGCCGAGAGAGAGAGAGAGAGAGATTATTTTATCCGTGAATTATATTCTACTTGGATCTGGATATATTTCAGAAGTTTCTTTCTTTCTTTTCTTATAATTACCAGGTGCCCTGTTTAAAAACTCTGAACTAAAAGAGGATAAACGTTTCCTTTTGGATATGGACGCATTTGTACAGTGATAGCGGCTGCCTCAATAAGTGTCACCAATGAGAAAAGAGGGCTCAGCCTTTCCCATGTATTATTATTATTCCTCTTTCTTTTTTTAATCATTTTTTAGCTTGATTAACCCAACGCTTAATAAAGGGGATGGGGCCGGGGTGTAAGGAGGGGGGGGGGAGGAATTTAATTGGATTTTGATGAATGGCTTTGACACATCAGTGTGTTTCATGGACAGCATTCACAATACGGGTTTAGAACTCTCCTGTCAGCATTCAGGTTAATGTGTTGTTCCTTCGTTTAATTAAATCAATCATCAATGATAATATGAACAATAAGAGTAACACTTTTGCTTTTAAACAAGTTTCAAGCAATGTGTCACAAATTCAAAAATACAATAAAAATGATATATATATAATTCCAACATATCTGCAACCCACCACTGACTGTGCCATGTGATTGAACGACTTCTATTATTATAACCTGATTGCATGTGATGTGCGCCAATTAGTATGGCTCATCAAATGACCCCCATGCACTGGTGCGACAAACCTAGGCCGCGTCACCTTGGTAACATTAGCTGAGAAGTGCTTTGCGAATGAACAATGAGGATATTAACATATGTTAGGCCACCGTCACATTGAGTATGTACCAGTCAAAGAGGGATTCTGTATGGGTCTGTTCATTGTCAGCTGGCAGGTATCTGTTGAATGTTGAATAGCCAATCAATCTGTGAAGCTATGGGGCTTATACATAGCAACGTCACATCGCAATGACCGCCTCCATTTTGGAAGCATAGGAGCTTTGGAACGTGAGGTATTATGTTGGTTAGAATGGTTTCTTTGACGATTCGTCAGTAATTAATCATTAAATGATTGTCACTACGGGGAGAAGAGATGAGGGGGAGACGAGATGTGGCAAAACTATGTTTTTTGAGTGTCCTTGAGTGTACTGTATTAATGAAAACATGTAGCATGTTATTTACAGTAAACAAAGATGTGTGTGTGTGTGTGTCACACACTCCCCATCTCTCAAAGACTACTGACAACGTGCCCTTGAGCAACCTTGACAGACACAGACAGACAGACAGATATATAGATAGTCAGATAGATACTATATATAAATGGACAGATGGATAGATCAATATGCTATCACGCACAGCAAGTGTGGATTTGGCCACAGCCGAAATGCCGTTGTAGCTCCATGTCTGAATGTGTGTGCATACCCAGTGTGTGTGCACCATATCACATACACACACACACACACACACACACACACACACAAGCATGTGTGCACATAACGCACACCAATACATACATTCACACATGGCCCAGTGAGCAGGTTTGTGCACGTTATGAAGCCAGAAAACTAATATGTGGGCATCTCAAACTCTATTTGAGTGCACCAGGAAGGAGTGTACTCAGATGTTGTGTTGTCTGTCTTTCCTAGAATTGTTCCTTTCATCTGAAATTACTCCTGCTTTTACGTTTCTGATTAATAATGTTTTTGAAATGCAATTCGTCAACCAAAAATTTATAAATAATACATTTAATAGACTAGGCTATAACTCCACTTCTACCACTACTTCTACCACTACTACTACTATCATCACCACTGCCACGACCAACACCACCAGGACCAGTACTACCACTACTACTACCACTACTACTACTATCATCACCACTACCACGACCAACACCACCAGGACCAGTACTACCACTACTACTACTACCATCACCACTACCACGACCAACACCACCAGGACCAGTACTACCACTACTACTACTACCATCACCACTACCACGACCAACACCACCAGGACCAGTACTACCACTACTACTACCACTACTACTACTATCATCACCACTACCACGACCAACACCACCAGGACCAGTACTACCACTACTACTACTACCATCACCACTACCACGACCAACACCGCCAGGACCAGTACTACCACTACTACTACTACCATCACCACTACCACGACCAACACCACCAGGACCAGTACTACTACTACTGCTACTACCATCACCACTACCACGACCAACACCACCAGGACCAGTACTACCACTACTACTACTACCATCACCACTACCACGACCAACACCGCCAGGACCAGTACTACCACTACTACTACCACTACTACTACTATCATCACCACTACCACGACCAACACCACCAGGACCAGTACTACCACTACTACTACTACCATCACCACTACCACGACCAACACCACCAGGACCAGTACTACCACTACTACTACTACCATCACCACTACCACGACCAACACCGCCAGGACCAGTACTACCACTACTACTACTACCATCACCACTACCACGACCAACACCACCAGGACCAGTACTACTACTACTGCTACTATGCTAGATCAATATTGTTTCATCAATATGACTGATTGGAGGCTATTGTACTTAAAGTTGCAGCCATGGATAAAGAAAATCCTGTTCAGGTATACTTGCGGCTATCTAACAAGCCTGCATGCCGTTACATGATCTACTTAACGATGCAAGGTTGTAGGGAAAAAAAATCACTACAACATTGCTGTCTTGTTTAACATGGATCAATAAAATATTTTATCTTGAGGAAGGTCCCTACTGCTATTTTCTTTTAATGATGTCACAAAGCAAGATTCTTACCACACTGCAAATTGTAATGAAGCCAAAGAGTTTAAGGACAGGAACGTGTCTCATTTGAGTAAATCTACTATCTACAATTATTCATAGAAACAGTTCTCAGTAGTTAACCAATGAGTGAATCCCATGGGAGAATGTGGAAGGGCTGTCCACATTAGGATTGTAAGGTGAGGTGAGGTGATGCTGGCTGAACACAGCATGCATGTTTACAGGATGTATGTCTCTTTCCCTTCAGTCTCCCCCACCGCCACCACCACCACCACCACCACGAGGTCCAAGAGGTGTTGGAGAGAGGCCTGCAAAGGTCAACCATCCATTAGCCATCAGAAACACTTGTATTGAGGAATTAGTTCTTGGAAGCGCACACTTACATAAGTACACTCAAGCAGACTCCTTCCACTTAATTACTACGTACATGCACTGAAGCACACAGACACACACACACACACAAACCAACACACACACGTGTGCCTACATTCGTATGAACCCGGTGTGGGGAACCAAATCTATGTATGTTCATTTTATTAATTTTTTTAAAGAAGGTTAATTGCATTCCTGGTTCATCAAATTACTAGATTAAAGCCAGCCACTGTGGATAGTGTAGGTCCTTTATGTTTTGTTTTTACGAGCCCTATTATCTTAAACCATTTAGAGAATCTGCAAAACGCCGGTTGACATTTGGAAAGAAACTGAAATATGGATGAGAGAAAAAAGGCGATGTTAATTTAAGCTTCAATTGACTCCCCGCCAGAGGAAGGCTGATTATCACCCACCTGAGGAAAATTATACATTCACATTCCTCCTACCAGAAACAAAAACCATGCCACCATGGTATTGGTACCATGGCTAAAATAGTGTTACACCCTAGTGGGGTGTCAGTAGTCTATGACTGGGTCTGCAATCAGGCAGGGAAGGGGTTTTGGCCACAAAGTAGGCAACTGTTTAATCTCGTTTTTACTGGTTTCCCAACATTGTTTATTTACTGCTTTCCATTGTTACTATTATTCCCCATCTCTCAACAACTACTGGCAACGTGCCCTTGAGCAACCTTGACAGACACACAGAGACGGACGGACAAACAGACAGACAGACTAACAGAAAAACAGACAAACAGACAGACAGACAGTCAGAGAGACAAATATGTAGATGGATAGATAGTATAGATGCATGGACAAATAGATAGATAGATCAAAATACTATCACGCAGAGCAAGATTTGATTTGGCCACATACTAAATGTCACAGTATCAATAGTATCGTTTTTCAGTGGGTTTTTTCCCCCAGAATCGGCTACCTTCCCTAGGGAGCCCCTGAGGTGACATGAATCTGAAAACGCAATCCACTAAAGCGAGCGCACAATTAGAAAAAATTAGTCACGTTTTTGTCACCTCCAGGACTACTTCCCTGATACAGATACAGAGAACAGTGCATCCAGACATTGATAATACGATGGAAACACAGTGCTATGATAAGCGTTTCCCGTAGCTCTATATTCTTTGAGTCAAAAGTCTTTATCACCATTCTGTAGCCCAGTGATTTGAGCTAGATGTAAACAATGGCCCGTGAAGGACAACAACTGCGTAGCTGCACTGCACTGAAGTGTGATTGACAGCTTTCTCAAAAACACAGGCCCAAAACCCGATCACTAGAAACAAAAGTCATACCTGTAGGGGCTTGTATGCTTGGGTGTCTTGGGCCTCAAAAACACAACTATTGACTTCTGGTTATTTTCAATAGATTCCATTAGAAAAGAAACACAAAGACAAGTCACGCTGTATGAGGACTGAACGATACATCGCTTGGCACATCAACATTGCGCTGACTCACGGCATGCCTGTGTAAGAAGTGACACACAATACATTAACACATTGCCCTTAACATGAAAGAGCGACAACCTGGTCTATATGTGTACTTGAGTCTGATGTAACAGCTTTAATAGGTTTCACAGGTAACGAACGCTACCGGCAAACACTCCATCCACCACATGCAATGCACACGGCAAACCAACTACCAGTCAACCAATTGCCAGTGATTGCTTTGATCCTTTGAGCCCTGTGTTTAGTCGCGGGGGTAAGGCAGGTGCAGTCAGTCTCACAACAAGAGAGAGTGAGTGGGAACAGAAATCACTTAAGAGGTAGAAGATGAAGACGAAGAAGTTGAATCGGTTGCTAAGAGAAAATCAATCAGGGGGTGGAAAAAGTTAATTGCCAAGTGGATTCTGTGGCAAAAGCTGAGCCGCTTGTCATTCAGAGACAGTTCGACGGGGATATTTTGGAAAGATCGTTATCGTGAATTTGTGTAGGAACGGAACTAATTCACAAATAATTACTTTAAAAGTCGTAGTTGAGGTGGATCCCATGCAAAATGACAAAAACAAAAATGTGGATAACTTATTTTTCCCACATTTGACACAAAAACACGCACACATACACGCCGACATGAATCATTTATTGTGGTCCTTCGGTGAGCAAAAGCATTAAAAGACAAACATTCAATTCAATCTTAGGAGAGGAGGACTTTCCCCCCTGTGCATGCCAATCACAGCACAGCAAATGCATGCATGCATTCAAAAGCATGCCCCCACCACCTACTCTCGCATGCAAGGTGCGCTGCAGGGTTTTCCGTCTGCGTCTTTTCCAGCACGGCAGGAACCTGCACACAGTACGCACGGTGGGACTCAGAGTGAGAGTCTTGACAGTGACAGAATGGCAAACCAGTCCTTTTGTTCAGGGAAGTACTTAAAAGGCCTCACAACCCTCACTCGGTTCATTCACACCATTAAAATAAAGCATCAGCACTTCACACCAAGCTGATTGTGTGTGTGTGTGTGTGTGTGTGTGTGTGTGTGTGTGTGTGTGTGTGTGTGTGATTGTGTGTGCGTGGTCCATTAGAAAGGAAGTGCATCGGCACACTTGTACGACGTCACATTGCCCAAAGAGATGTGTGTGTGTGTGTGTGTGTGTGTGTGTGGGGGGGGGGGGGGGGGGGGTCCACTACAAATGACCACTTTTCAGTAAATCCCAAAGATTCTTTATGGTCCCTGCAAGCCACCTTGACGACAATCACACACACACACACACACACACACATACACACACACACACACACACAATCACACACTCATGCACACCCCTCCAGGTTGTTTGTGTGGACGGCATGATGGAGTGAAGTGATTGGAAAATGGCAAGTGCTCCTCCGTCATTTGGATCCAGTGATGGTGTGAAAATCCCATGGACTCAGATGGCGGAGAGAATAAATGTCACTCGTGTTGAGGCTATAATCCTCCAGAGGGCCCCGTTGGAGTCAACCCCTTCCTCCTCGACAGGAACATGAAACGCAGGAGCACCAAGGGCTCATCAGCTAAGCTGATCAGGGCAAACACACACACCGTGTGACCCGAACAAGCCTGATGAGTCAGTCAAAAGTTCCCCTGTATTAACATGTTTTTTCTTAGCAGCGATACAAGAGTAAAAAATAACCAGTTCTAGCACTAATACAGCACTAATAGTATACTGAATATGCAATATGAGTTTGTAGCCACATACTACACTGTTGTCATTGCTTGATTAATACATGAATCAATTAATCAATTAATGGGGAATCATAAATAAATATCGTATTAACTTACAACGTTCCATTGAAGTGTTGAATCCATATTTTGTTGACCTTTTTCTGAATAAGGAATACGTTATCATGTTTAGCTTTGCTCATGTCTGGCACATACTAAATCCAAAGTTGGCTATGCATTTAGTAATCCACTTCAACCAGCCATGCCTTGAAGCCGGGCAGGCAGCCGGTAAGGTCTGGTGCTTTGAACCGTTGCCATGGTGCCCTCTGTGTCCAATGAGAAACCATGTCCAGCCAATGGATTTGCTACTGATGCGGGAGATCAGTTAATGATCAAGCCTCAAATAATTTGGCAGACGTTCCCAGAATAGACTTCATCAGCACATGAAGGTGATCCTCATGTCAACAAAATGCAGCAGGGACCGCGAATCGGTGCTACATTCGAGAAGGCATCGCAGGCAACTGCAGTGATGCCTTCAAGGGCATTTCCTGGCCGGGCAAAAAAACAACTAATGGAAGATGTTTTCTCAACTCAGCCATACCACCATGGCACACAGTGAGACCATGAAAGAGACTATTTAGCAACATAATTCTCTAAACTGAGTGAAACGCAGGAACAAAACTGAACCATGCCGACTGCTACACCCTTTAACTGTAACACACACATACACACATGCTTGGACTGTATGTGCGCAACAACAGTTTTTTGGCACATATACACATGTATGTGCAAGTTAATGTACGTGTGGGCTTTCATGCCCACACAAACATTTACACCTGCATACTTGAATGCCCACAAACTCATTTAATTGTGCATGCAGAAAAATGGCTAACTACCATTAGCAAACAAAACCAAATGCCCACACCTAGCATGAGGAAATTCCCATTAGCACAACACACACACACACATATATACAACCACATACATATCCATGCTCACACACCCACAGACACTTGTGCAAAGGCACAGACATATAAAGGGAAACCCACATATACATACACTCACACACAAGCACACAGGCGCACACACACACACACACACACACACACACACACATACACACACTTGAGCAAAGGCACTGACAAATAAAGGGAACACACACGTACACAAATTCACAGACACACGCACACATTTACATATATATATGAGCACACACGCCCACACACACTACCGCGCACACCAATAGCACAGATCAACACACGGAGAAGCTACCATTAGCTGGCCAGATCGCCGGGCTCTGAGTGGATCGTCTCATTTGTGGGTTGTGTACACAAACAGTGCAGCGATGTAATCTTCAAAGGCAAACAGAGTGCTGGCAACTCCTCCCACTAATTGGCAACAGAGAGGCTGCCACCGAGATGGGGAAAAGCACAATAACCATGTCATCTCATTAGAGACACACATAGAGAGAGACAGAGAGAGATAGAGACAGACAAAGAGAGAAAGAGAGTGAGAGAGTGAAAAAGTAAGCAAAACAAGACAACGGGATAGGAGAGTCTAAACGAGTCTCATGTCATCATCATGCACGTGTGATCTCAGTCTTTACAAAAGCATCCCGAAACAAAAGAAAAACACCAGATCACAAAACAATTTGGATCGTCTTTTCACCAGCCAGAGGATTTTTAACAGAATGAACAGAAATAACAAAACGTTTAGCACTCAGCCATGTAGTTCTTTGCATTAAACCACTGGGAGTTCACTCTGCATAGTCTACTTTAGGGAGAGATTTCTTTATGCCACTGCTGCTCTCAAAAATAAGTGAGAGTAGAATCACTTTTTTATTCGCTCTTTAAAGCAAGATTTCAGTTTTGGGGAGCCGATGAGTTATTCCGAAGAGGATGGGCTCCCCCTTTTTTTTATTATAAATGGGTCACTCATTAGAGATATCCACCCTCCCACGATCACAGCGCTCCTCCTGTCAGTCTGCCTCCTCTGGGGTTTACATCTAACTCTCACCCCCTGCTGACAGCCGCCCGCATCACACACACATCCACACGCGAGGACGGAACAGGAAGGAGCCGGTTCCCAGCGATGGCGGGGGGGGGGGGGGGGGGGGGGGGGTTTGCATATTTAATTACTGTTTCTAGGTAACGAGGATGGAGTGCGGGCGGAGGTAACGAACGCTGCGACGGCGCTTGTCATGAGACCCGACGCAGCAATGACTTGACCATATGTTCGCCGCTGCAGCGGGTTTGGCGCCGGTGTTACAAGTCTGTCACGTGCGGTGGTTAGCGGGTTTCAAAACAGCATGGCACGTGTGTGTGTGTGTGTGTGTGTGTGTCTACGAAGAATATTCCTAATACTCTCTTCTAATTATGTGAAACATGATGTGTCTGTGTGTGCCTGTGTGTCTATGAGTTATGTTCATACATCAGCAATATATGTATCCAATCATATGTGCGCGTTAGTGCACCTGTGTGTGTGTGTGTGTGTGTGTGTGTGTGTGTGTGTGTGTGTGTGTGTGTGTATATATATGTCTGTTTGTGTAAATCCACTAGTGGGCATGTTAATGAGTCAATGTTAAAAGTGAGACAAAAAAGAGAAACAGTGAATGTGAGTGGGGGGGGGGGTTAGAGAGAGAATGAGAGAGATGGGTGGGGGTAGGTGGGGGCTTAAGTGTCCCATTTTCCTCTCCTCTTGGCGATGGATCATTAGATAGAGACAATAGGAGAGATGAAGATAGAGAAGTAGGGAGGGAGGGAGAGAAACAGAAAAGAAGTAGAAGTAGGGAGGGTAGAAAAATACTGCAGTGGATAACAGTGGGGGGGGGGGGGGGATGGGGGGGAGTTATGTGGCCAGTTAAGTTGAGAAAGATACATAGGGAAAGAGAGGGGGGGGGGGCTGAGAGACCTCAGAGAGACCCAAATATAGAATGAATAGAAGAGATTGACAGGAACAAAAGAATGAGAATGAGAGAGGGAGAGAGAGAGAGAGAGAGAGAGAGAGAGAGAGAGAGAGAGAGAGAGAGAGAGAGAGAGAGAGAGAGAGAGAGAGAGAAACAGTGAGGACAGTGAGGAAAATAAGACACGCCCACATACAAACTCAGAAATGTCCCAGAGGAACACTAAAGACTGTGTAGTGAAGTGTACTGTTCCGACTACGCATTGAACCTCTCTGTGTTTGAACGCAGATAAAACACGCCAAAGTCTACTCAGACTCCGGGAAAAAAGCCCCTTGCTCCTCTAACTTGTAATAATCTCCAAACAGCTGCGTAATGGAGACAAATGGAAGTCAAATAACGAACACGATAATGAAACATGATGTCCTTTCTCAATCATCCTATAGGCCACACATTAGACTCATACCATGGAGAGAACAAAACTACAAAGTAAGCCGATGCTAATAAACTAAATGGATATAAAATATAGTAAACCGATTTAGAGGTTAGAACAGATTGCAAAACAGATGGGGGAAAAAAGAGTGGAAATAATGAGCAGAGGCAGTAAGCTCAACATGATGGAATAAAACAGAAGTATGAGATGACACAATGAAGACAAAAGTATAAAATAGACAGACAGGGCAGTTTTGAGAACCAAGCGTATAGTACTTTGTGGGAAAGTGTGTATGCGTGTGTGTGGGCATGTAAGTATATGTTCAGCCTATACAAATGCTGCCTGTTGCCTTTCAATCCATGACCCCCTTCAGTTTTTTTGCCTCATTAGCCCATTCAAGTCTGTGTCATCCAGTTAATTAGAGTGAGTGAATCACCATGCAATCATGTATTACATCATTGTGTGTGATGGGGTGGGTAGGTGTTTGGTGTGTGTATGCGTCAAGGGTGTGCATATGATGGGGCATGTTTTCATGTATATTTTAGTGTTTGTGTGTGTGCATGTGTGTGTGCATATGAGTGTGCATATGTGTGTGTGCTTGTGTGTGGGCGTATGTTTGTAGACGTGCATGTGTGTGTGTGTGGGCGTGCGTGCGTGGGTGCATGCATGTGTGTATGTGTGTGTGTGTGTGTGTGTGTGTGTGTGTGTGTGTGTGTGTGTGTGTGTGTGTGTGTGTGTGTATGTGTGTGTGCGTGTACATATTCAGGCACATTCCGCTGTGTCTGAATATGAATGCATAATGGATTGACTGAAACGGCTAATGTCAATTGTACACGGCCCTTGTAAGAACACATCATATCACGTGCACATTCTCTCCACATATGTACATGTCTTTGTGTATTATGAATGAGTACCAAGGCCAACATGTTCCTGTGTTCATGGGTGGGATCTATGCGCATTCATAGATTGGAGATTAACACTTGTATGCATGTATGTTTGTGTGTGTGTGTGTGTGTGTGAGTGTGTGTGCGTGGTGTACCTATGTGGGTGTTCATGCAAACCAATGTCGTGTGGTGAATGTATCAGGAAGTGTTAGGGTCATGGAGGATGTCAGCACCAACCAGGAATACTTGATGACTCAGGTGTCACCTCTCAATGTATCTGCCCCCTGCTAGACGCCATACTACGTATGCTATGCAGTAGTGTTTGTGTTTTCCTTCGGCGAGCACCTCGGCTGACTGGACCGGATGCTCTCTCTCAGGTCCTCAAAGGCTCTGTGCTGTGAACTCTTGATCTTCTCCCATTGATTGACCTTCAAACGGTAATTGGCGAGGCTGGCCGTTTGGTGCGCCCAGCGGAGGTACTGGTGGAAGGCCGCCAGGAACACTTGGTCCCATTGTGACACACACACGCAAGCACGCACAGACACAGACACACACAAACACACATACACACACAAATGCAGGGACACACCTTTCTCCCCGCTCGGTTTTTTCTTCCTTTCCCTCCCTCATATTATACCTCATTATTTATCAAACCACTTGGGCTGTTCTCCAGCTGCCAACCATGTCATCCCGTTTACCCCTCACTATTAGCCTTCCTACCTGTCACTCACCTCACTCCGTTGCTTTCTCCTTTTTTCTTTCATTTTTTTCTTCTATCAATCCTATAATTTCCCTTCAAATTGCAATCACATCTCTCTTTCCATCGCGCTCTCGCCTAGCTTCTAAATGCCCACATGACCTCTCACCCCTTTAGTGTTTCATCACTTACACACTCCTATTTCCCCACTACTTGAATTATCTCTCTCTCTCTCTCTCTCTCTCTCTCTCTCTCTCTCTAACATGAAAAGGATAGACCAGAAGACAAGAACAGAACCAGAAGAGCCACAAGGCAGAAGGGCCGTGCCAGTGGATAGCGGCGAGGAGCTGGGAGGTTAGGCAGATGGGGAAACAGTCTGTGGGGCTGCAGGTCTGCTTGGGATGCAGTTTGTCCCTCAGATTTGTCAACTGACAGTATCCCTCCGACTCAGCACTTCTGGTGGAAGAGAGAATGCTGATCGTTGGCCTCTGGAGCTAGATCGCTAGGGCAGTGTTGTGTGCGTTTTTTTGCTGTTGTGTATGGGTTACACACAAACTCAGATACTATGTTTCTCTCTCTGTCTCACACACACACACAAAGTACAAGAAAGGGGATAGAGGCAATGGAAATTCCCAATCCTCGCCAATTCACTCAAAAAATATATTTCTTTGCAAATAACATAAATGAAAAGAGGCAGTTAACTGGAAAAATAGATAAAACACCAACTTCTTGTTACAAGAACGATGAATTGAAGTGCTCCTGTGGCTCCTTAAGGTGTCTCAAGATGAGTGTTTATGGATTGGAACCTATGGACGGTATACCTGAAAATTACAGATTGAACACTTCTTAACCTGCCAATACCAATAAGGATGTGCAGCCCCAAATGAAGCCCACTTGACAGACCTGTATTATGTTTACCATCTCCGTTCCAACCGCTTAGTGCAAACAGTTTCGCTCTGCAGACAAAGAGGCAGCAGAAGAAGAAGAAGAAGTAGTAATATGGTTTCATAAATCCCCCCGAAATTAAAGAGAGAAAATGAAAGGAAAGCAACGGGAGTGAGTTAATCCCGTAGTGCGTACCGAAGCAGAGAGAGAGTGTCTGCTAAAGAATTAAACAAATACAATAATGAAGAAAGAAAGAGAGAGTGAGAGAATGCACAGGACAGACAGACTCTCTCTACAGTGTGCTATATTGACATCAGCTCAAACACACAAAAACACATTCTATACATTCATGCAATGTTCCATAAAATTTTTCTTTGCCTCTGGAATATGCTGTGAGTGAAACACAGCATATTACAGAGGACATATTGCTTATAGAAAGCACAACACACAAACAAAAACATTTGACAAAGTACCCCTATTTAAACAAAACGCACACATTGGAAAGCCTCCATTCAGTAGCTTTGCTTTGTCTTCACTTCTCCATGTCTTCATTAATACGCATTTTGAAAATGTCATTCCCTCAAGGCCTTCCAATGTGGCATAACAGTCATGAGCCAATAATCGATCTTAGAGAATACCGTGAACAGAAGGGAGGGGGGGGGGGTAGAGAAAAGAGAAAACGAAAGGCACTGTAATAACTTTCTTTTTTATTCAGAGGGGGTTGAGTTATGTTATTGTCTCACGCAGCATAGCAGTTGAAATATGGAAGAGATGGAGGTCATGGATTGGTTTATCGAAATGTCAATTTAAAATGTGTGTGTGTGTGTGTGAGTGTGTGTGTGTGTATGTGCGTGTGTGTGTGCTTATGTGTTTCGGCATATGTGTGCGCCTGGACTTCTGACATTAATTAAAACCTAATTAAGAAAAAAGCAAAGCCTATTCTAAGAATCCGTCCATCTTGTATTTGCCCACTCTGACCTACATTGTGCACAGAAGTCAGCCAAAGCGTCACAGCCGAACGTGACTCTATTTTCTACGGATGACACCTCACCCCTAAGACCTTAAGAGTTCATTTTTCCAAATTGCTAACATAACAACTAATAGGGCGCAGAGCGATGGGTCAAAGCCATAGTGGCCGTAAGTGATTGAGGTAACGAAGCCTCCCGCGATCTGCAAGCTTTGTATATCTGCTGACAATCCGGGAGATGACAAATGAGCTGGATAACGTGATTAAGGCTAACCCCGGCCACTATGTGCCGGGATTCATGTGGATGATAGAGTTAGACACAAAGAGCAGCTTTTTAGAAGACCATTTTATCTAACTGAACGCTGGTTAGATAGCACTTAGGCTTCCAGCATTAGCCCTGTAATGGGAGAAAAGGGGGAGGAGAGGGGGAGGGTTGCTGAGAGATGAGTTGAGGTGTGTATGTGATGCGTGCATGTGTGTTTGTCAGAGAGGGAGTTTGTGTGTATGTGTGTGTGGCGGTTGCGTGTTTTATCACCCACATTAGTGCAGAAGAAGAGGAATAAGAAGCGTAATAAAGATTTGCAGATTGTTCGCATACACCTTTCCTGTGGCTTCCCTGCGGCATACATCAATTTCCTGTTTTCCACCGTTTCCAAATGGCCTATAATTACGCTACGTTTTACCAGGTTCAGACTAGTTTCATGTCCTGTGTTGGACGAGTCCACACTCCTCATCATCCGCATGAAGCTGGATTATTCAATATTTGGCCAGAAAACAACAACAGAATATGTTCTTCCCCGGTACAAGCCCAAGTATGAGTCTGGTATTAATTTCCCTCTGGTCCATCACTTCTTTGAACACAAAGTCAATCTTCACGTCCTCCTGTGACCTGGTAGTATTCTGTCTTGTTTGCCAAAGCTGCACCAGACTCATTCAAGATCTGCGATAAGCAAACTATCAGAACTTTACTGGCTGAAGTACTCAAAGCACCTCTATCCCAGGAGGAGAAGGCATGTGAGTAGGCTATCGATCCCTCCTTCTAGCCACCCATTCCCATCCTCTCAATCCGTCATTCCTCCACCCACAAATACATCCATTCCTCTATCTACCCAATACATCCATCCATGTATCCATCGACCCACTCCATCCGTTTGTCCATCCACCTGGCCATTCAACCACCCATCCATCCATTCATGTTTAAATTATATCCAAGTTACTTCCATCCGTCCCGTTTGCATATTGTGTATTTAAACCACAATTGTAACAGTGTCCTTTGACAGATGGATGTCAAAGGAAAGAGAGCGAAAGAGAGCGAAAGAGAGAGAGGGAGAGAGAGAGAGAGAGAGAGAGAGAGAGAGAGAGAGAGAGAGAGAGAGCTTGGAGAGAGAGTGAGAGGTGGTTAGGTTAGGAGTTAGGTTCAAACACACACCTTTCGGACAGCATTGTGCCGCATATAATGGAGTCTTAAATTAATCCTCAATTTCTGCATGCTAAGATACACACATGCACACACAAACCCAAACCAATATGGGGTATTACGAGGGAACACGAAAACTGTCAACAAGAAAATGTATTAGACCCTCGTGATGGGCTGAAAGCAGCAATGAGCTGGTGGGGTATACTGCACCATGTCTACTAGCACACACACACACACAAAACACACACTTTGACAAAGTACACATATATGAACACACACATTCACTCTAACACACTAGAAGAAATGCATCCACTTGGACAAACACAGACCCTCCCACACACACACACACTCATTCATGCGAACAAATGCATCCACATGAACACATACACACTGGCACACACACTCAATGATACAAATGCAAATTTGCAGAAATCCACATGAAAACACACTCACTCACTGACATAAACACTCACTCACATAAACACACACACACACAAACACACATACTCACATACAACTAGCGGGGGGGGGGAATAAGGGCCGTGTGCAGATGGAACATTTCACCCTGCCCCCCACCCCTTACCTCCTCTGCTCTGTCGACGCATCTCTACTCTGTCACACACTGTCTCCACCCTATGTCCCCTTTCCCCTTCCCCCTTGCTCTCTCTCTCTCTCTCTCTCTCTCTCTCTCTCTCTCTCTCTCAACCCGCTTCGCCGCATATCCATAACCTGCCGATGATCTTCATCATTTTCCCATCATCATAACCATATATTTTTCTCCCAGCCCCTCCTCCTCCTCTGCTTTCTCTTCTCACATTATTTTGCCAGCTACCACTTAAAAACAGAGATAAGCAAAACCACACCATTTAACCCAAAGCCAATGACACACCATAGTGACTCATTTCATCCTTTGCTCTTTGATACTATTTGAAACATTTGATAATCGTATGCTTGAGATCTTATCGCGTCCATTTTTTCTTCCCCACCCCTCCCGGCCACGCCCTTCCTCTAATTATTCCTTTGCTGCCAATAAACTCTGACTGGCAGACACAATGAGCTGCTCGCAATCATAAATGCTTTACGGCCCTGGTTGTGTTTGTGGCATGTAATGAAGCAATATGCCGTCCCATATTTTCACGGGTGAGAGGCAGAGCGATGAATGAACGAATACAACAACAGCAACAAATGAAAAAAACATGGAGGAGAGGAAAGGAGTGGAGAGGAGAGGAAGAGGAGAAGAGGAGATGGGAGGAGAGGATAGGAAGATGACTGGAGGAGAGAAAGAGGAGAGAAGAGGGGAGGAAAAGAGAAGGGAGGGGAGGAGTCAAAAGAGATGAAGAACAAAAACAGGAGGAGAAGAGAGTTCAAACAGGGACAATGTAAAAGGTGAGGAGGACCTTCTGGGGTGAAGGAAGTGAGGAAGAGGTAGGGGGAAGGTGACGGAGAGCAGGCATTAACACCTAGCTCAGGTGTTGCAGTACCATGGCAACCGTGCCGGAGGCAGAAGCCAGCCTGCTTTAGCATCGCAAAAGTGTCCGCTTTAAGCTAGTCATGCACGCTAACATGCTAAATGGTCTCAAATGTCTTACTGTGTATTTGATCATGGGTGTGGCTATGTATATGTTAATGGCTGTGGTTATGTAGAGTGTGTGTTAATGTGTGTGAATACGTATACGTTCATGTGTGTGGTTGCTTCTGTTTGTGTATGCAGGGCGAGGGTATCTATGATCAGCGGATACAAATGGAATTGATTACTAAACCTCCTTATAGAGTGTGCGTGCATGTGCGTGAGTGAACGTGCGCGAGTTTGCTATAATTGGCCACTGCAGTGATCAAATGTTGACGCTAATTCTGGGTCGGAGTACATTAATATTGACAGACAGGCAATTAACACGGGATCATCGGCAGCATGCAGCTGGCTGGGACACTTGTAAATCACTGCCATCTGATGGATTTATTTATTCGTTCATTTATTTATTATTTTTTCCTTTCGGTCGGCCACCTGTGCACCGGTAGAGTGGTGTGACCCTGCCGCCAGCTGTGTGTCTGGTTGACGGCTCATGTAGGAAAAAAAAAGAAAACACACATACACACACACATATACACACATAGTGTCTACTAAGAGCTGTTTCCATTATCCAGTCAGAGTGGATTTCCCCCTCAAACGATGAACAAAGAGCCAAGCACAGCACAATCAGGCGGGTGTTGGGGAGGATCATTTTAATGGGTTGAGGTAGTTATACCTCACGGGTTTTTCCACTTTGGACATTTTGTCAGAAGTGTGTTTGTCCGATTCGTTTTTTAGTAGCAAACAAACACATCACACACCATTACAAACAAGAAGCCAAAATACTGACTAATGACTCATTGATAAGCATACACATACGCCACATTTTCCTTGTGTCTTTTCTGAGGTTAATTCATGTAGATACTCCTTAAATCCCCCATAAATCCCTCTTTCCATTTATTCCACTCTTTTCTTTGTGAGCGCCGTCGCGCAATAATCGATTTTGGCAGCGACTAGAGGTTTTTAGAGCGTCAATTATTCACATGCGCTGGCAAACAGTTGTGATGTTGGCGCACGTCTTGACTATCGGATTAAGGCCCCTGGTCTATTGTATTAAACACAGATTATATAGACGGCTCTATGTTTTAAGAAAGACTGGGTTTTTCAGGGTCCACAATCCTGATTGTGAAATCAGGATTGTGAAATCAGGGTTGTGAAATCAGGGTCGACAATTGTGATTGTGAAATCAGGATTATGAAATCAGGGTCCGCAATCCTGATTGTGAAATCAGGGTCCACAATCCTGATTGTGAAATCAGGATTATGAAATCAGGGTCCACTATCCTGTTTGTGAAATCAGGGTCCATACTCCTGATTGTGAAATCAGGATTGTGAAATCAGGATTGTGAAATTAGGATTGTGAAATCAGGGTCCACAATCCTGATTTCACAATCAGGATTGTGAAGTCAGGATTGTGAAATCAGGATTGTGAAATCAGGATTGTGAAATCAGGTACGTCAGCGGTGTTGCTCCCAACGTGGCGCCAATTTTGGTGACTGCGAGGAAATACTTTCTCTCCTATTACTTGCATTCCCTATCGAAAACATCTTAAAGACGGCACGCATTTTTATCCATCTCCTTCAACCCTTACCCTTACAAAGTGTTTAGAATACCACATTTTTCTAAATTGGGAAAATATTAATAATTCTTCATTGTAAAAAATAGAGACTAATGACTCATTAATAAGCATTCACATGCGCCGGCATTATTTTCGCATTTTCCTTGTGTCTTTGCTGAGGTTAATTCATGTAGATACTCCCTTGATCCCCCATAAATCCCTCTTTCCATTCATTCCACTCTTTTCTTTGCGAGCGCCGTCGCGCAATAATCGATTTTGCCAGCGACTAGAGGTTTTTAGAGCGTCAATTCTTCATATGCGCTGGCAAACGGTTGCGATGTTGGCGCACGTCTTGACTACCGGATTAAGGCCTCTGGTCTATTGGATTAAACACAGATTAAATAAACGGCTTTATGTTTTAAGAAAGACTGGGTTTTGTATGCCGCTTTATCTGTGAAAAGCCTATCTTTCATCCCTCGGATGGGAACGCGACAGGAGGAAGCTGGATGAGACACACTGTTTCATTGTTGGGTTATTAGCATAGTGTTGATTGAGCACTGAGACAAATGGGTGACGCAAGTGTGGCGCAGGATGTTGGAATGCTAGCCTTCTCCTAATCTTGGATCAAGCAGTTCTAACATGTTGAAGCAGAACAGAATTTTGAAACCTTTACATACACTTTTGCTAGTTCGCCAATTATGCTCTTACAGATCCCCGCCTGCAGCAACATGATTGCTGAAAACAAAAATAAAAATGCCCCTTGAGCTCCCATCAGACCTTAGATATTAATCTAAAATCCGATTTTTGAGACTAGCCATCTCCCAAAGCAGCAGTTGTCATAAAGTCAGCTCCCACAGTCCTGAATGTCCCCACCTTCCACTCAATGACATATTTGTATCCCTGCGATCATGCTTTTCACTGCCCTCACTTAGCTGCCCGGTATAGTCTTGTCTTCATTCTGCTCTCTCTCGACAGCCCACTCCCACTCCCGAACCCCACCCATTCCTCCATGGCTCTCTCTTTCTCTCCCTCTTTATCCATCTCCCTCCCTCGCCCCCTCTCTCCACCGAGCTGCCGGCTTCTAATGTACGATGCTAAGTTATTCCTTGGCACGGGATGTAAATGTTTAATGCTGCGTCAACAGACCCCTGATCCCAAGCCGACAAGCCTATAGCGTGCATATACCTGGGTGGGGCCTTGGCGCCATGGGTGTGTGTGTCAGTGCGCGAGTGTGCGTGTGGCTGTTGCGACGATTGTGTAGTGTGTGCTGGGGGTTGGGGGTTGGGTGGGGGAGGAGCAGGGGGAATGCCTCACCTCTGGAAGGCAGATTAGAGAGGTGCGTAGGGGACAGATCAAGAGCTCCAAAGGTAGGGGGGGGAATAAATCTTGCCTGACAGCTGGGTTGTGTTAACCTCTGAAAACCCCCCAGCGTACACGGGTCAGCGGGGGCTACACTTGCTAGGGGCCCTTAGGCTCTTGAGGGGAGAGCCACAAGGTTAAAACGCAGAGGGATGCATAGGGAATGGAGAGGTGTGGAACAGAACAGGAGAGTTGTTCATGGGAGTAGATAGATAGATGGTTGAATAGAGGGATAGACAGGGAGTAAGCGGTCAAGGATGGGGTGTGTCGGGGAAATAAGGCAAGGTATGATTTAGGTTTTGATTCACTATGTGATCACCGCAGAGGAGTAAATCATGTTGAAAAGGGGCACGAGGATGGGAAAGGATGAGGAAGGATGTGTTGTCAATCCATCCACCTGGATAAGGTCACAGAGGGGGTGGAGCCTATCACCGTGGGTACAAGGCGGACAGACACCCTGCATGGGGTCGCTCAAAGGCTCAAGCTTCAATGCTACATACAGAATGTTTGACTGCCGTCAATTAGCCTAACCTGCATATCTTTGGAGGTAGGTGAACCTCCAAAGATATGGGGGAACTGATATGGTTGAATGCAGGAGAATGCAGAGAAAAATCCCAAAACACCACAAACCCAACCACAGAATCTATCCCAGGTTGGCCCTATTAACAAGAGCCTAATTGTGTGGTTATAACATAAAAATGCATATCCCAATGCATTACGGAGATATATCAAACAAAATCAAACAATCAAAACCACCTCATCCTTCAAAATAAAAAATGCTAACATTCAATTTCCTATAAACCCAAAGATACGGTAGTAATTCCTAGCCCACCCCCCAAAAAATAAGAAGATGATCCCATAAATATTATCTGAATAACATTAATCAATATAAATTTTGCTGCGAGGCCCCCAGAGCTAGTGGCGGGGCTGGATCCCAGTGCAGAGCAGCAACGGCCAAGCTGTGCGGCAACAACAGCCAATGACGCAGCCAAGCTCATTAGAGATGGTTAAATGCACATGTTCGACTACTGCTAAGAACCATGGGATTGTTGGGACAGTCGGCGTGGTGGAGGCTGGGGGCTGGTGTTGGGGGGGGGGGTTACAGTCACAACACTAAACCGTCATTTATTCAAGGCAGGCGAGGTGCAGTAACAGGATGGAATGCCGAAAAGAATGACGGATGGATGGGGGTGCAGCCAAGCACTAGAGGAATGATTTTTTTTTTTACAGGATTGATATGGCAACAGAGTTAGAGGAGGACAGGGGGTAGGAGGGAAGAAGATGGAGAGAGCGAGAGGCAGGGGAGACGGAGTGGGCTGCCTTCGCTCCAGGACAAGTCCAATGACATTTCCATTCTTCATTAGCCAGTCTCTTTATAATGTGTATGTTTACCCCGCTCTGCTGCCAGTCCCACTGCAACAAGAGTCTGATCGTTTATCTCTTTAAATGCTGCGTTGTGGGGATCAGGAGGTAAAAGGCTCAAGTGCAATGCCACGTTCCAAGCAGAGGCACCCTGCTGAGCTGTGCATCGCGGTCCGCTGACATATTGTGCCAAATGCGGCGCCACAGGTAATTGGGAGTCAAAAATTGCCAAAGAGCATATGGAGATGTCACGTTACATACATGCCAGGTAAGACGCCACATTTTACTTACGGAAGACGCCAAGCTATATTATATGTCTGAGATAAAGCCAATGCCGCTGAGCTTTGCAAAGTATATGGCACTTGTGCCCGAGATTAACGCCTAATGCTCGCTATACCAAACAATTTATTTCAATGGATTAAAAATTATCCTAGAGAAAGAGAGAGCAATTACTTCCCCTGTTTTCAAAAGCAGGCCAATTTGAAGGCAAACATCTGCTACAACATGAATGGTTGTCATAGTAACATAGTGTGTGTACAGAATAGGAGGAGGAATCAAAATCCCCAAGGCCTTAGCAGGGATACCCTGCAGGTGTATTTCTGTCTAACTTGACTAGTGAAGCAGCAGAGGTGTTCGCGGTGGTAGACGTACGTGTTTATGTGTGGGCAGACTGTAAGTCCCACTGGGATATGTGCTGCAAGGACATGGGGTGGAAAAAAGAAAGAAATAGAATGAATAGAATGACAATTATGTCATTAGGTAATTCAATTAAATAAAGGCCTGCGCACTGATAAATGTCTCTCTCTCTCTCGACCTGCACTCCATTTTCAGAGTAATTTTTCCATTTGCACCATTTACAGACCACACAGTGCTGTGTCGCTGTTTCTAATCGTGGCCCTGGACCCGGAACACAGGACAAAATGAAGTGACACTCCAGAATGGAGGGAAGAGAGAATAAGTGAAGTTTTGGAATTCACACACAGACTTGAAAAGAGGTTCTGTGCAAAAAAGGATAAAAAAAGGATATGAATGGAAAGAAAACTGCAATTGAGGATAGTTAGAATTGGATCATCATAAAAGTGAAACGAAAGACTTCGTGGGAGGGGTACGACTGAATGATTTGTCTGCTTTAAAAGCTGTGCCCCAAGTACAGACACACACACACACACACACACACACACACACAAGCATAGCTCAAAGAGTCAAATCAACATGGGAAATTAATGTTATAGTATCTACTGCTCCTTCAACAGTGTACAGCAACAACACTTGGGTTGGTGGGTTGATTGTGATGGCTATTCAGGTGGATAAAATATCTAGCAGCACAGATTTCTTTATTTGAATACAGCTAGAACCTCTCCCCTGGCTTAGATTCCATGGTGGATAAAGTCTCCCGGAACAGAGATATTCCATTTACCAAAGCTGTGCTCACAGAGCCACGATGCAGTGTACAAGTGTTAGCTATCTCGGAACCAACATCCGAGTTTGCCTGTACTGGTTAGCTTTCCACACGATAAGCCCCTGCTCTCCCCAACCAGGTTGTAACATCTACCACTCTGCACTGCCTTACTGCTTCCGGTGATTGCTTACATCCAAGGATTGCTTATCATCTCAGGGCTGGATGCTAATTACATTACTGACCCTTAAGGAACGAGGACTTAATTGCACACGTGTGCAAGCGCCGTGTGCTAAAACGTCCTATTGAACTCGCGGCACTACCTGTAGGCATTGCTAGTTTGGTGGTTAGCATTCAGGATATGACTTTGCCTGCGGCAGTTGCAAAATTAGCATCCCAGATAGCACTAATAAGGCCATTGGAATTCAGACGTGGAACAGCAGTCGCAGTCCAAATTTAGGACTCAGGTAGCATTAGCATGCACAGGAAGTGCAGCTGGCGGGGGTGGGGGTGGCTAGGTGAGGGAGGGGTGGGTTGGGGGTAAGTGATTAACGGGGAGAACGCTAGCTTCTCATGCAGGATCAGTGTTGGGGGCTCTGTCGCAGCAGTGGTGGGGGTGGGGGGGGGGGGGGATGACTTAAGCTCAAAACAGAAAATATATCAGAAATATCAGAAACTGGGGGTCCACAGTTGTCATTCCCTTGTTTTTGCAAACAGACGCCCAGCTAAGATTAGATATAGTCTGGCAGTAGCTCACATTTGAGATACAGAAATGATGTTGCAATTGAAAAAAAACTAACAACACCCGCCACCTCTCTCGGACACATACTAAACACACATATGATCCTCTCAGGTTCGTGGTAGTACCTGGGTGGTAAACAGCTTGTTTATGTGCGGATGTTTCAAGGTCCCCGTGATTAAAACGGCTCCAAAGCACTCCTGACACTCCATTACCCAGCATGCCCCGGGTGAGCCACAATTGTACATATTGATTTCATGCCTCATTACACCTCGTGTCTAACGATGTTATTGTTCTTCCCTAGTGCTACGGGACGCCGCAGCGCTAGGAGATGACCAGGTAGAATTCTGGGTAGGGACTGGCAGACAGCTAACAAATGAACACATTAGAAGCCGTTTCCCTGGTTGTTGGGGCACATCTGTAGCGTCACATGCTATAAAGTGCTGACCCATTTTATATGGGGGGAGTGCAGGATAGTCCAGTGGTTCACTTCCAGTCGAAGGGTTCTGGGTTTGAATCCCAATGTCCACAGTCTACCCGTGGGAATCCTTGAGAAAGGTGCTCAAACGCGACCTGCTCGTCAATGACATATATGTAAGTGTCTACTCAAATGACTAGGTAGAAACATTTAATCATATGCATATATAGACAGCAATTATAGATTGTGACTCTTCATAGATTCTTCCTACAGTATAAACTTACGACATACTGACTCAGGCTTTCATGATTATACCTGCATATCTGGTAAGCTTCCTTCGATTGCTAAATCACCTTTGAGAATTGTATATTTTCTTTCTTCCTGTTATTGTAAAGCCTGGCAAATTAATTATGAACCTCGGTGGCAAGCTCCAACTCTATTAGCTTGCGAGACAGTCGTTGGCTCTAGATCTCTTAATCTGGAGCTGAGGACTTTGTCTTAGTACTTGCCTGCCAAAGCCCCATCTGAAGCAAAGCCCGCTTTCAGCTATTTTGGGTTTGGCAAGTCCAATTCCTGAAATGTCTACAAATCTTCACAACTTTGTGGTCGTCAGCTGTGACAGTGGGCATTGCCCCAACACAAAATATTGCTCTGCATTTGCACTTTCGCGAGTAGCCACAAGTTCCGTAAACTACAAAAGACTAAAACAACACAGAAAAGAAACAATAATGTGTATTTTCTGGCGTCAGTTTCATTTCTAAAAAGGCCTCACGCACCAGCAGGAAATCCAATAGCGACGTTTTGGTTCCTCGCAGAATTCAATCAGCCGCAATCGCGGAGGTATACAGCGATGCAAATAATATCCAATTATAGACTTTTCCCATTCTCCTTGTGTGTGTATGTGTGCGTTCGTCTCGTCTCCATCCACTTACTAAATATCTTTAATGGAAAACTTTGAACATTTAGCGACTAATTCCCAGGGAGGCGTTGTAGGTGTTTGTGTTTTCCTTCGGCGAGCACATCGGCTGACTCAGCAGACTCAACCGGATGCTCTCTCTCAGGTCCTCAAAGGCTCCGTGCGGCCGGTGCTGTGAACTCTTGATCTTCTCCCACTGATTGACCTTCAAACGGTAATTGGCGAGGCTGGCCGTTTGGTGCGCCCAGCGGAGGTACTGGTGGAAGGCCGCCAGGAACACTTGGTCCCATTGTGGCACACACACGCACGCACAGACACAGACACACACAAACACACACACACACCGAGCGGGGAGAAAGGTGTGTACCTGCATTTGTGTGTGTACACAAATGCAGGTACACACCTCTCTCCCCGCTTGGTTTTTTCTTCCTTTCCCTCCCTCATATTATACCTCATTATTTATCAAACCACTTGGGCTGTTCTCCAGCTGCCAACCATGTCATCCCGTTTACCCCTCACTATTAGCCTTCCTACCTGTCACTCACCTCACTCCCTGTTTCTTTCTCCTTTTTTCTTTCATCTTTTTTCTTCTATCAATCCTATAATTTCCCTTCATATTGCAATCACATCTCTCTTTCCATCGCGCTCTCGCCTAGCTTCTAAATGCCCACATGACCTCTCACCCCTTTAGTGTTTCATCACTTACACACTCCTATTCCCCCACTACTTGAATTCTCTCGCTTGCCTCTAAATAATCTCTCTCTCTCTCTCTCTCTCTCTCTCTCTCTCTCTCTCTCTCTCTCTCTCTCTCTCTCTCTCTCTCTCTCTCTCTCTCTCTCTCTCTCTCTCTCTCTCTCTCTCTCTCTCTCTCTCTCTCTCTCTCTCTCTCTCTCTCTCTCTCTCTCTCTCTCGGCGTGCTGCCTGTCAGCTGCCTGTTGGACGGTGACAGTTTAGTTGTGGGGGGGGGGGGGCTCGCTGGGTGATGTTGACAACATGGAACACTGCAGCACCGCTGGCAGACACATACTAAAGTTCACATACACACACAAATATAATCCCACACACACACAAACACACATCTCACGCATACATCACACACAAAAATATAATCACACACATACACACACATCGTACACACACACACACACCCCACACACATCACACACACACAGGCAAAAATGTTGAAGACATTTAAGCCTGTGACGCACACGCACGCACACAGACACACAAAAAGTAATGCACACTTAAATGTGCACACACGAAAATAATGTTCACCAACAGTTCTCTCTTGCACACCTGCACGCTCAAACACACACACACACACACACACACACACACCCACAAACGCACACACACGCACACACACACACACACACAGACAAACACATAGCAAAAGCCCCCAAAGAGCACGGCAGCCCCCGGGCCAGCTTCTAATAATTCCTCCCCAGCCAGGGTTCCTCTGAGCCCGGGAGAGACAGCCCAACACTTCTCCTCCCCTTCCTGCCTCACATCTCTCGCGGATGCTCCGGCGGTGAGGAAAATGGCAGTGCGAGAGAGGCTATTACCCACACACACTACCTAGCTAGCGTTAAAGCCACTCCGAGTGTCCCCTATACTCTTCCTTCTTTCAGCCATCTTGAAGCCCAGCACATTGGCATGGGGGGAAGGCCTCCGGCTAAAAACACATGACACTCGCAGGGCGGAGTGAGGAAGGAGTGGTACATTCTAGAGGACAGGAGGTACAGAAGTGCTTCCCAGTTAAGTGATGACAAGGAGCCTGCTGCAGCACAGGAAGACAGTTTTGGGACGGGGGATTCTTTTAATGGGATATCTGTTTCTCTGTGCATGTGCGTGTGTGTGTCTGTGTGTGTGGCCTCCTGCTGTTGATTGGGCCTAGTTTTAGAGGTGACAGATTTCTCAAAAAAAAAACGAAATGACAGCCCACTTCTGGATTACATTGTTCTTACTACACACACACATACACCCACACACAGAGAACACATGCATGTACACCCACACTCACAGTGGATGGAACATATGCCTCCAGGGTAACTGATCCCCTCCCTCACTCGCCCAGTGAGAGAGGCAGGGGCTGAAGGACAAAGAGGACACATGCCCACACAGGAAGCAGAAGCAGAAGAACAAAAACAAAAACAAGAAGAGAAAACAAGATGGCGTCCAATCCCAACTCCACATCGAAAATAAAAATAACACAATAGAAGGCCTGGCCAAGGAGCCACACTAGAGAAAAACAGCATGTATGTTCTGTGAATATCTGCTGATTCAGAGATAGAACCAAACGGTGGGGCAGCAGGAAGGTGTAGCTTGTGAGTCAACTGCAGCAACAGCAGAAGAGGACTCGACACTCTCTATTACCCCTGCAAGGTCACGCAGACCCCAGCCCGGCAATGCTGTGAGAACGCCACAATCTTTATTTTTCTTTGTTATTGTTCTCCTTATGTTATCCGATGTTATATTCTGTTAGTTCACCTTTTTTGTGTTCTTATTTTGTCACTTGCAGTCACACTACTACTAATAATAATAATCATGTATATAACACAAAAGCTTGTAACACTGTCTATTGGAAATTCCAACGAATAATACTGAGATTATCTAGGAGGGTGTTTGTGTTGACATTTTGCTTCCCAAGGGTGCAAATTCAATTCACTGTGTGTCTCTGATGCATGCAGAGAGTGAGAGTTTCAAAGGTGTAGGTGCAGCACAGTTAAAAGCACCCATGGTGTGCATTTGTGTGTGTGCGTGCCTGCGTGCGTGCGTGCGAGGGAGCAAGCCAGTGAGATAAAGTCTGTGGGTGATGTGGGTCCACCCAGGGTGGCCTTCCACACCTGACTATCTTTTGAAGAACGAAGGCAGACACCCAGCGGGACATGACAGTCGATGCTCCGATTTAATGGGAATGGGCGCATTCGCAATGGTGCGATTACGGGTATCACGCGCGTGTACTACCGGATTGATCTGACGCATGTTCGATCTGCCTTAGCCCCCCCCCCCCCCCCCCCCACGGCACCCGATGACAATATGTACGGCGCAAAGCCAGCGTGGTACTTGACACTCATTGGCTTCCAGGTGGGCTGCAGAAGGAGAGTTTTCAGTGCGTTTCAAAGGCCAACCGAGCGCCAAGAGAAAATCCCACTGTAGAAGGAAGCCAGGAGCAATCCTCCCTTTGTCAGATGTGAACCTTTTGGTAAGTGAAACGGTCATGGGGTCAACTTGCAGTACCTCTGCAACGCACGACGGCAGATAGAGAAGCAGGTGGTGCACCAGTAGTGGAGGATGTGGAGGAGGAAGGGGGATCTCTGTGGGCCTTTCTGAAGTGGAGGATTTTAATGTGTGTGTGTGTGTGTGTGTGTGTGTGTGTGTGTGTGTGTGTATGTGTGTGTGTGTGTGTGTGTGATGATAGTGATAGGGAGACCTAATGATAGATGATCACAGTGATGATATCTAAAATAGTGTACCAAATAAATATGACGAGGATATACCTGACAAAATAACATCTACAACACGTTTTTCACTACACAAAGCACAAATATAAAATAAATTGGTTAAAAAGGAATAGGAGAAAGCATTGCCTAATACTTATTTACCCCCAAATTAAATGAAAATGTCAAGCATTGACTACCCAGATAATGCTTGCTTCTAACTTCTCAACCAAAACTCTGCACCACGAAAACTGCACCACCATCAGCGATGATCTCACCAGTGGGATTACGTAACCGACTTCTAAACAGGGTGGAGAGCGTCACGTGACTTAATCCTTCACAGCAATTATGACATAGCCGCTGGCTCCCCAAATGACTTGCCGTCTGATAGTGGAGCTCATTTGTTTCCCACACCATTACTTTACAGACTTGAAGAATCGTAAAAAGATTAGCGATTTGTCTCCGTTAAATGTCATATGTGCTTGAAAAAAACACCAAAAGAAAAACATAACGGCAATTAAAACCCCCAATATATGTACATATGCAGTATATGGATATGGATGAAATATGACGTCGGGCCCCTGAAGAGATTGCCTAAAGAAAAATTAACCTCTATAGTTGATAGCAGTGGACTTTCTAGAAAGAGGCGGAGGAACTCCTAGACAGTACATCCAACTCATCCCTTTGAAAAAGTGTGGAACATCATGTGCTGGATGTTGCTGTGCATTGGAAGTGCTGTGATATGAGAGTAGCGAGTGCCACTTTGTTGCACTGGGGTGTGTATGGGACGTTAGAGTACCTCCAAATAGGATGTCTGACCTATGTAAAGGCGGGGCCTTTACATAGATGTAAAATACAAATAATTCTCCAAAAACTTCTAACACTAGATGTCAGTGTCAGACGCTTCTCCACCTGTTCTCCATTGAGACAAATCTGTGAATATGTTATAAGTACAACTTTGATGGGCTGTCAGACTCCTAACGACTGCTCTGACAAAAATGTAGCATGAATGGATCAGGACATTATTTTTGATTTCTCTCCTAATAAATTGAAATGATTTCACCTAGAGTCAAGGATATGTTTTTGAAAAAGCAAGTCATCTGTAATAGATAACACAGTCTAGTCTAGCAAGATACCAAGATTTCTAGGGCAACTCTGGGAACATTGAATTTTTGTCTGCTGTCAGATTATTCTGGAGGCAGGTTAAGGCATGATGCAATATGGTGCAAAATACCCCGCACACAGATACCGCTGTTGCGGTGCAAGGATCAAGCAGGATCCAGGACCGTTTAATCTCAAAGTTGCTCCTTTTTTTTTTTATGCACAGGATCTAACCCATGGCTACACAATCCAATGCTTGGAAGGGTGTCTTAGGAAAAAAAAAAGGCCCTACTTCAGTTGCCAGATTATGGTGCAATACATCGTTTTTCCCCCCTTTTAGCCTGTCATTCATCTCCAGGTGCAGGTGTTTGCAACTTTGATGTCGAATTCACAGCTTATACCCACCCACTGCCGGTACACATGAACGGGGTATGGGTGGGTAGAGGGTATGGGTGGGAAAGGATATCTAGAGAATTTTGTGCTGTAAAAAGCTGCTGGAGGTAATTCCTTCTACACTATGCGTAATGTATGCAATCCTGTGTGTATTTTTGTGTCTTTCTGTGTGTGTGTGTGTGTGTGGGGGGGGGGGGGGGGGGGGAAGGTTTTTTCAAAGCAGACCCTAGGGACAACTATTGATATGAGACCACATTATCCTACCCGGGAAATTATTTCACTGATAACGACCTATTACAACATATTACCTTGTTACTCCCCTCAAACCACCCGGCCACACACACACACACACACACACATACAAGCACACACACACATATACACACACACACACACACACAAGGATACACACCGACACACACAGACGATCACACACACACAAACACACACACACACACAAACAGAGGAGACAGATGGTGCATTCTAAATGAGAGCTAAACCGCGTGAGTATTGCTGTGGGGGGGGGAGGTGGTGGAGAAAGGTGTGTGCTAGACATGTTGATGTGGTGCACAGGCAGGGACCCACACAGACACACACTGCAGATGTGAGATACAAGGTGCTATATATATATATATATATATATATATATATATATATATATATAGCACCTTGTATCTCACATCTGCAGTGTGTGTCTGTGCGCGTGTGTATATATATATATATATATATAGGCAGAGAATTGACTCTCACAACAACCTACAAACACACACCCACACATTCTGTAGACACACCAACATCCACACAAATACACACACAAAAGGATATACACAGAAAGACACACAAAAACATTGTTAACAAACACACGCTCTCCCCACCCACCAACACCTGATCTAAAACTAGATCAGTCAGGAGTATGTTCCAGATTTCAGATGTGCTGATACAACAGAGCCGGCCCACATAACTCCCCACACCTCTTACTTTTACTCTGCAACAACAATACAATCATCCAGTTGCATCGTGTCTTGTTATACTTCATGACTATAACAATAATGTGTATGTGTGTGTATGTGTATATGTGTGTGTATGTGTATGTGTATGTGTGTGTGTGTGTGTGTGTGTGTGTGTGTGTGTGTGTGTGTGTGTGTGTGTGTGTGTGTGTGCATTGGCAAATATATTATTTGGCTACTTATGTTTTTGCACAGGAATTATGTAAATGTTTAATTCATGAAAGACTGGTGTTCAGCAGGAAGACTTGCTGACAGTGATACATCACAGATAATCACACACACACACACACACACAAAACAAAATATATGCAACCAGACACAGAAAAGCAATGTCAATGACTAAGGCTTCGAGAATGAGAAATTACTTGGGGGTTTGGCCTAATGAGAGTGGAGTGGTTAGCATGTACTGTATGTAATAATATATATTTTACAGAGCCAAAGAAAAACAGTTAAGTGTCTCCCTCAAGTGTAGTTTTACAGTATGACAAACTTAACTATGTATAAGACTCTAAATTATATATTATGTTGAAGTAATTCAGTAAATGACGGGCAGTGACGGGTAATTCGGGCAGTACAGCAGTACAGTATCACAATCTCACGCTATAGTATATGCAAATTCCTTTAGCAGCCATTTTTGCCAATTGTGATCCATTCCCAAGCAAAAAAAGTATATAGCATTTCCTTTTTTCAAATAATAGGTACAACATTGCATAAATATGTATTCTAATGTTAAAGGTTTGAGGTGATTTATATCATTATTTTTGGGCTGTTTATATATTCAGGGAACATAAAGTATCTTTCCTAATGGATTCCACGTGTCAAGATGTTGCATATGTTTATCTTATGGTTCGGCTTTTGTGAAATATCCTTAGTGTGCCAAAGGCAGATCGCAGAGATGAAAATAATTAAGAGCCCAACTGTGACACATGCTTTAAAGTGGATGAGTGGAAGTATGTGATGAATACTAAAGGTTTTCAGACTAATGGAGTTCTTAGGAGGCTTTTAATTTGAAACACTCAGGCAGAGAAAACATCATTCTATTTAGTCTCTTGTCGCTTTTTGAATTTCATATAATTGCTATATTGGTCTTTGAGTGGCATCATTTATTAAAGAAAAGAATTTTTTTTTGACTAAACAAAGACGTATTATTGCATGGCTTCTCGACTAAATTGTAATACTACAAATAAATGGTGCAGAAAAAGTAAGATTTGCTTTTATTGTATTTTCATTTAAAAAAACAAGTATAATTTTTGTGGTGTAGAGTGAGAGTGTTAAAGCAAAGGTTTACCACAAAAAGCACTAACCTATATCTTTTTTTTAACTCAAATGCTAATACAGTTAAAGTTGTTGTTAATCCTATTTTTGTTTTAAACGTGGTATAATGTCTTATATGATCTTCAACTTAGTAATCTATCCCATGTTGTCACTGTTACTAAAATAAGGCGGTGATTTAGAGAAAACAGGAATACAATTCTATGTTTTTAAGAGTCTCCGCCAACCAGTTTGTGAACGTTCCACTCTGCTCTGAACGCCAGCGGTGTTCCTTTTGAGAAGTCGAAGTGCCTTTTTCCGAGGCACTTTGACATCACGACCAAGGGACAACAGTGGCGAGGTGTGTGAGGATGTGTGGAGGTCTGTCTGGGCAGCGGTTGATGTAGACGGCTGCATCCGAGAGAAGGATAAGCTTATAGCACATACTTATATACACTTATAGCATTACACCATGGTGTGTGACGCATTTAATTTACAACACCGCTCATTATAATGCTCATACACAATGACGGTATTAAAAATGTATCACAAAGTTGGCGTGGGTCGTAATCATGGGGATAACATGCCATCCTCCGTCGTAGAACTCTCAAACTCAGTGTTCAAATATCAAACTGAAACAGCTTCAGTTCGAATTTGAACATTGAGTTTGAGAGTTCTCAAACTCAGAGAGTCCCATGTCAGGGATGACCAATAAGGCATGAGAGATACGAGCTGAGGTACAAAGAAGTGGAGGGTTTTATTCCCCAAAAAATAACAAGTTTAACAAACATGTAAATGGGGAACCCAACATCAAATAAAAGGATTCAATAACTGTATATTCTGACGGCTGTCTTAACTAATATAGTTCCTATGTTTGTGATCTTCAACACTGGATCAGCTTACTCCAACATTTACTATGTAAGATGATTAATCAAATGTTTAAAGTGTAGGTCCTACACATTAAACATTTGATTAAGTGTCTTACATAGTAAATCAACTCCATAGCCATTCAGTTCCACATAGATACAGTTATAAAAGAGATTCCACTTAATATCTGAAAGTGTCAAAATCTACGAGCAAATTTATTACAGCCCCATGAACTCGAAGTGTGATTGGAAATGTGAAACATAAAAAACGTTATGGAGATACTATATGCAATGGGAAGATCCTCTCCTATCTTTATAGGAAGATGAGCAGGGATATACAACGTCATAAAAAATAACTATAGTTTTAATGAACACTCTCTTGAAATTTTTGTAAAAGAATAGGAAGGCCCATTTCACAGCATGAAATGGGCAATTCACTGATCAGAAGTAATCGCCATAACAATCTCTTTACCATGAACTTTAAACAGATACACAATGGAAGCAAAAGTGTAGATTACTTCATGAATTTGCCACTGGTCATTGTGCTATTCTATTAATATATGACATATATTTATATACAGTATGTATCACTATCCCCTTCCGTCTTTATTCAATCATGCTTATCTCTCCATCTCTTTGCCCTTATCTCTACCTCTCTTCTGCTTAACGACACCTACAGGTAGACTGCAGACATTGGGGTCCGCAAATAGAACAATGTATCTGCCCCCTGCTAGACACCATACTACATACCCTATGTAGTAGTATCTCTCTCTCTCTCTCTCTCTCTCTCTCTCTCTCTCTCTCTCTCTCTCTCTCTCTCTCTCTCTCTCTCTCTCTCTCTCTCTCTCTCTCTCTCTCTCTCTCTCTCTCTCTCTCTCTCTCTCTCTCATCCTGATGACCTTGTTTTTCCCTTCCCTCCAGCAATGCTATGGGGCTACTACTACACCTCTCAACCCACTCCCCCACCCTCCCCCCCCCCCCCCAACCCCCTGCCGAGCGCCTCGCCTCCTTATTTCTTTTCAGGGCTTTTTCAATCACGTCTTCTCGGCTATAGTGCAGCCGCCAGATGACCCTCCCTTCTTCTCTCCCCCATAATCTCCCATCGTTCACACCCATTAAGCATTCATCTCCCCCCTCCCCCAACACACATCCCACTCTGTCCTCTCTTGACCACTTTAAAAGCTGCCCACTCATAACGACTGCTTCACCTGCTGTCAGACACCACCCCACCCGGCAGGCGGGGTGGTGTCTGACAAGCGACAAGTGAGGCCTGAGAGCCTCACTCTCTGGCCTCTGCTGGCTGCTCCCCATAACAAGAGGAAGAGAAAGACACCCCCAGAAACCAGCAGCGGGAGCAGGGGGTTTGTCGTGAAAGGTTGTAATAAAACGAGACCTGTGCTGCAAAGTGTACGCACACGCAAGCACACACACGCAGGCCCATACTCGGTTAAGTGCACACATAGACACACGTGCACACACACACACACACACACACAGGTATGCACACACACAAATAGGTCTACACACACACGCACACACACACACAGAAGTGCGTGCACACACACCCACCCAAAGGTATGTGCATTCAAACACAAACACACAGACATACACAAAGAGACACACACTTATACACAAGTGCATGCACACACACACAAACACACACCAGAGACCCCCTGGGACAGGGAGGTGGGAGGAGCGCCCTACCTGCTCCTTGACAGATGCGAGGATGGAGGAGGTGGTCTCCGTCTCTGACCCGTCCCCGTTGGAGGTCGGCATCACCGGGGCAACCATGGCCCCCTTCTCCTGCTCCGCGGGCTGCTCCGGAACCGGCATCGCTCCTGCTCACACACACACACACACACACACATGCGCGCACACACCAACACAGACACACACACAGTCAGAACCACACACACATACACACAGGCATCACAAGCACAAACACAAAATGAAGGTTATTCAGTTAATTTCCTTCAGCATGAATGGCAAAATAACAAATTATTGATAGAAAGAGGCAATTAATCCATCGGGTGATAGATGGACGTACGGCCGGCCGACAGACAGAGACAGAGAGACAAACAGACATGAACCAAAATTACAATCATCAATCAGAGTTGTGAGTAGTGCTACATTTCCACAGCCCATTTGCTTCACTTCAAATGCCATGTATTGGATGAATTACCGCATAATCATGCAAACTAGCAAAGAAAAGACTAGACTAGAATGGGAACATAGCCCTGTTTAGTAACGCTATTAGGAACCAGACAAGTCACACATACAAATCTTTTAGTAGGTTGTAACCTACTTCTGCTCTCATGTGTTATTATTGCACTACTTCTGTATATTTTAGAATGAGGTTGCAGTGAACAAATATCAGAGCACTCAAAATATACTGCTGATACATCCTTACATGGCTAATGTCCTCTTTCTCTCCATCTCTCTGTCTACCTCTCTCTCTCTCCCCCTCTGTGTCAAACTGAAGTTATTTAAAGAGATAATAAGAATACAATTTTGTAAAAATAAAATAAAATAAAAAGAAGATCTACAGCACATTAAAATTACCTGGGTGCGATTTATAATATTAATATGTCACATTAAGTGGACTTTAACATTGTTTCTTGGGAACTTTTTTGGGTCACATAAATCCCTCTAATTTGTCTTTTTTTATATTTCTTACCTAAGGTTTGCCCTGTGACTCCTTAACAAGGACAGGTCCATTAAAGACACATATGCTGTTCCTTCTTTTCTCCCCTCAACCAGCCAGTCCGCCTCTCACTGTGAGAAGCAAATCACAGCCCAAAAGTGATTCATTTCACGAAGGAAGTCACACAGGGATGAGAGTTATTAAGGTGGCTGGCGTGCAAGACAAAGCAGGGCCATAGAAAACAATCATTAGTGAGCGCTTGAGAATGTAATTCACAATGCTAAACGTGTGTTTGTTTATTCACCGGAGGACGATAAACTGCTAAATAAAAATGCTAGTTTTATGATGTGTGAACTCGGAGCAGAGCAGAGTGAGAGAGAGATAGAGACAGAGAGAGAGTACACTTTAACTTACCCCTATCATAACCTTTACCTCATATCTAATATAACTTATTCACTGTATAGTTTTCTAATTTGTACTAAATTGTATCTTCGATTTTTTTATTTTGTACTAATTATTGTCTTGTATCTCATGTTTTACTTTTTGAACTTTGGCAATGTAAATCCATTTTCCATGCCAATACATCAAAGCACTTTTAGTCTTGAGAGAGAGACAGAGAGACAGAGTGAGAGAGAGAGAAAGAGTCAGAGACAGAGACAGAGAAAAAGAGAGAGAAAGAGAGACAGAGAGAGAGACACAGCGAGAGCGAGAGAGAAAAAGAGAAAAAGAGAGAGAGACAGAGAGACATTTAGAAAAGGAGAGATAAAGGGTCCATGCGCTTACTGGGGCCAGAGATGAGACCACGGGGACTGGGGCTCATGTCAATACGACGGCCTCAACTTCAGCGGAGGACTAAATAATGAACTCCTGGGGAGTGGGAATGGATTATCAACTCTCCTCCTTCCCCCCGTTGGCAATCCTTCGCCTCGCACGTTGCACAAATCCAATTCTTGACGTGAACTTTATGTGAAAGCCAAAAAGACTGTTGCGCTGACCTTGGCAAACAAACACTTGTTTCTGAGAGAAGGAGGTCAGGAAACCCACCATTATACCCGGGCACAGCTGAGCACCAACCAGGCAATTTCTGCCGTTAATTACCGCAAATGAAACAGTGATTGGGGTGGGGGGGGAAGAATGAAGAATCCGAACTAAGTACCATTTGAACACTGGCAGTTTGTCAGGTATAAACACAGCACAGAGACAAGCATTGGGAGGAACAGTGAGTGACTAACAGCATGAGTCTCAGCCTTTGCCAATTTCTGCTGATATAAAAGCCATAGCCAGCAGAAATGTCCCCCCCCCCCACCCCGGAAGGAAGCCAGACACTTTCAGTCGATGGAGGATTGACGGAGAATCAGGATGTCTGCCCTCGCGTCCGGATGAAACCGACCACCAGCCAGCCAGCAGTGGTCTAGACAGGGGAGGCGATGGGTGGTGGGTGGGTGGGGGGGGGGGGGGGGGGGGGGGGGGGGGGGGTGCAGGGGAAGATAGTGTCGGTAAATAAAAAGATGCTGGCGAGGTGGGGGCTGCAGATGGGGTGTTTTGGGTTTGTTTTTCCACTCTCACAGACGAAAACATCACCTCGATGTCTGCCCTCTCCCCTCCTGAGTGGAAATGAGTCAGAGCAGAGTTGGCTCCCGAAACCGCCACAGCGCTCGCCAACCCAGACCGTATTCCAGGAGCTGGCTGGCGGCCATGTTGCTCCAGGGGCAGGAGGGCAGATGTGGAGATGAAGCCGACTTTAGCTGGAGACTAACTCATCCAGCCTATGTCAGCACAGCCTACGTAAACCCATGTAAGAAGGAACGCCAATAGAGGAGAAAAGGAAGACTATTCTATTAAATATAAACTATTATCACGCTGATTCAAATGTAGTTGTTCAATCACACATATCAGAGCCATGGGAATATATGGGAATTGATGTGAGATATATTCAACTGGGGTAGATAGGGTTAATGAGTTACAGTATATATATAATGTGAGTATATATAGGCTAATGTACGAAAACATGACCCATATAATGTTTGAAAAAAATACTGTTTCTAACAACTTGTGAAATCCATTGTTGTCAATGTAATGTCAATTAGCTTGTTTCTAGGGGCAACAAAACGGCATAATATAAGTATTGCAAGACTAAAAAAGGCTTTACTTGAATCCAAAAACCACCACAACCTTTTGAGCATTGAGCATTACACTGCTGAAGAAGCATGTGGTGTTATGTTGTTGTTAATGGTGGAGGGAGATAAATACTGTGCAGTTATAAGTTGGAAGGCCCGATCGACAAACTTACTAAGGCGGACAAGTTTCAGCATTAAAACATCTTTTAGTGATTCACCTTCCCCGATGTGCTGTTGACAACGCTACCACTGGGCTGCTGTGTTACAAAGGCACGTGTTCCTTGGGATACAGTGGAGCAGGAACATAAGCTCAGAGAGGAGGGGATCATAGGGATGCATTTAATGGTGGTACATTTTTCTGTCTAATGGCTTATTTTATTGTGTGTGTGTGTGTGTGTGTGTGTGTGTGTGTGTGTGTGTGTGTGTGTGTGTGTGTGAACATATAGCATAGGTCATCATCGCAGTAGTAAAGAACCTGCTTCATAGAGAATAGTTTCATATTCAAATTGAACTGAAGAAAGAGAAGACATATCAGGAGGAGAAGAAAAGTGTGTGTGTGTGTGTGTGTGTGTGTGTGTGTGTGTGCATGTGCATGGTTGTGTGCAAGTGTGTGTGTGTATAGGTGCATGCGTGCGTCCTTCCATGTTTAGCTGGGCAGGAGCAGCAATGTGACGATTACATGTTATTTTGGCACCGGTCTAGATAAGCTCAAGTCAGGAAAACCTCCAGAGAAAGCCCCCCCATTCCTCCTCCGGCCTGTTTAAAGGGTCTCCATGTTTAGCCGAAGCCCCCTGGGGAGCCACGGTGTAGACAGCACTAAAGCATCCTCCATGAACATCACAGCTGCAAAATTAATGATATTTTTCCCCATCCTACTTTTCTACATGATGGGGCTGAGAAACCACTACAACAAACGACAAAAGTTGTTGTTAAACAAGTGTTAAATTACAACATGCATGATAATTACTCAACCTAAACTCAGAACTACAAATACAATACAACATGTATTAAAAAGAAACAACACATGCAAAGTTGCCACAGTTACATCAATACCAACGGTTATTGCTTCATACATTCTGTGAACTTTTGTTTGTTTCTACAATATCCCCAAGCCTGTCACTTTTTGTTTTTAGCCTGACATTCTTACTCTTTGGTCTCTGCCCCCCCCCCCAATAACATGACTGATACTTCCCTTCTCAGTGTTCCCATCGGGGAAACCATGACATTTGGAATTTTGATTGGTCGACAGCCTAGCCCCCAGCATGCAACTGGCACGGCTAGCTGCAAGCTTTCCGATTTGGATGTTCATATCTATGCTAATCTGCCATTTTCAGGACAAACTGTAGAGCAAATGTAAACCGATTTTCTCGCCGACGGTCAACGAGGTCTCTTGAAGAAGAAGATTGCATTTGGCGACACACGAGGGTGATGACATCCTGTTCCCATTAGAAATGGGATACCGAGTTAAGTTCTTTTTATTTTATTTTTCAATTTTGTTTTGATTGTCTGCACCGTCACCCAAGTAGCGGTTGGCAACGCGTGTCGTGTTCAGCAGCACACCCACATTATATACCGTCAAAGGGCACGTCCTTACCCCCGCTTCTCTTGAAAACAAGGCAGAGATCTTCACAAAGCCCACATAGCTTTAAGAACTAGATGAGAGGCTGGAAGACTGTTCTACTGGAGTGAACAGACAGACAGACAGACAGACAAGACAGACAGACAGACAGACAGACAGACAGACAGACAGACAGACAGACAGACAGACAGACAGACAGACAGACAGACAGACAGACAGACAGAGAGAATCTTGGAGTATTAGTGAGGACAGTGTGAGGGTGGAGATCATACTTTGGGATCTGGTCTACAGTGGTATGTATCCCTCAGCTGCGAGGACTGAGAAGAATAAAATAATATTCAAAATCACCTTCCTGTTTTTTATGCAGTCATGCATGTGGGAATTGGATGTCTACCCAATCCCATTAGGCAGAGGTTCAATTATGTCAAGAGCGCACAAAAACCGAACCTAACGCATAGGCACTTAGGCAGATAACCATATGTTCACACCCATTATATTCAACACTTCATATTGGCCTTCAGAATTGCTCTGCCTGTCCTTCATTGGTCTGTGTAGACCAGTGATTGCTATTGATCTAGTGCCAATTACAGTGCTTAACCATCCATCCATGACTCGAGACACAACATAGATGTGTGTGGATGTTGGTGAGGAATAGCATAACGTCGTTAGGTGGTCATTTTTGTCATGTGTCACTGGTCAGGGATAGACAATGAAATGCTGCCGGGGTCGTCAAATACCAAAGCACTTATGTCCGTCCCTCAGGCTACCTTTATTAGTTGTGAAAGCCATTATTTTACTGTTTGAACACACTTGGGGTGATGAATCAATAAAGCACGACTTAATTGCTGGAGGATGGACAGCGTTGAGGTGTTTAGGTCAGCCATGAGGTCAACTGAATGCACACAGTGTGTGTGTGTGTGTGTGTGTGTGTGGCCATTACATAATGTATGTGTGTGTGTGTGTGTGTGTGTGTGTGTGTGTGTGTGTGTGTGTGTGTGTGTGTGTGTGTGTGTGTGTGTGTGACCATTACATAATGTGTGTGTGTGTGTGTGCCTATGTGTGTGTGATAACTGACTAAGTGCAATAAGTACGTTTCAGTAAAAAATAAATAAAGTATTCACACACACACACACACACACACACACACACACACACACACACACACACACAGCGGGCATCTTTTCCCACAAGTGAAACACAAGCAATGCGGGTCTCTGAAGAACCCTGAGCGGCCCTGCACCAACAATCCAATTTCGGGTTACACGCTACGCTGGCAATTGGCTATTCTGCCGCCGTTGCCATCAACATCAGAAATGCTATGTTACGACGAGAGCTACTGTGGAAGCACCGCGGTGGGAGGACCGACATAACACCTCATCACAAAGAACCACGGAGAACACGCGGCAAACACAGCTGAGAATATAGGGCTTGAACAAGCTTCATTTCGACGCCCTGTAAAATTGCTTAATAAGGAAATGGCTAGCTGTTAAACATCCGCCCTTTCTATGGATTTGCACGGATCAAGTCAGCCATTTTCCTTTTTTTCCGCTGAATGAGTTTTGACCAGAAATACTTTAATTAGCAACCAAAGAAAGTGTTATTTGGTTGAATTATACAGCAAGGGCCTCTTCTAGGCAAGTCTTTCTCCAATTGCACAATACTTTATACTATACTTCCGTTATTTTAACTGTCAAAGATACGAAATAATGATATTGTGTAAGATCTATTCTAGGGTTAGTTGGTTTGCACCTGTTAGACACCTAAATTGATGGTGTACAGCAGCATCACCCAAATATTGTGTTTTTTATGACCCTTACTTTCAGTTTCAGAAAAGGGATGGGGATGCAATGAAGGGGTTTTGACGGTGTGCAAACAGACTATTGGAGTTGTGATTGAACATTGTATAAATAGGGCTGAAACATTGCAAATTATTAGTTTGCGGGCCCACTATGATTAATAATTCAGCGGTAAGTGATTAGAGGATTAGCAAGTGGGGGTCACAGCATTGTTAATTTAACGGTAAGTCAATCATAAAATCACTTTTTCCAGTTGAAAGGAATTCTGTTTGTGTCTGACAAAGTGTTGGTGAACACTGTGATATTCTGTGACGTGCCTTTGGACCAATTATTTTTTGGAAATGACACAAAACTCTACACACTGCACCATTCTGATAGCTGAATGTGGTCAAGGATGTAAGGTATTTAGACCTATTTGATGTTATTTTATGTTATTTTAGTACAAACAATTTCATCCGCGGCCTATTTTTTAAACATCATACCAATTTTAATGATTTCAATTGAAAATAAAATAAAAACGGTTCAAACTGAATAAAATACGTGATTAAAAGCATACTTCTACATAGGTTTTGGCTCTGTGCTTTCTAGCGACCCGGAAACAATAGCATTTCGAGCTGGATTAAAGCTAAAGCCACTCATGTTCCAAGTTTAGCCATAGTCCCCAGTGATGTGTGTGTGTGTGTGTGTGTGTGTGTGTGTGTGTGTGTGTGTGTGTGTGTGTGTGTGTGTGTGTGTGTGTGTGTGTGTGTGTGTGTGTGTGTCTCTGTGTTCATACTCAGAAACTCCCATAACAATCAGCCTCAACATATGGCTTGAAACACTAATGTCATCAGAACTATGGAAAAAAATGAAGAAATAATCATTGTAATTTTCAGACCCAATTTCCCCAGCCAATCACTGGCTGATTCCAGAGCACTTTGCCTTTCAAAAAATGACTCCCAATGTCTGGAACATATGAATGCCTGTCATGATTGATAGCTCCAATTTATCCCCCCCCCCCCCCCCCCCCCCCCCCCCCCCCACACACACACACACACACACACACACACCTCTAAACCCGTAATAAAAAATATTAAACTCTGAATGACATATAATTCAGTTAGCACTGCTGAGTGATGGCACACGCTCACATGTGCATAGACACATACACACACACACACACACACACACACACACACACACACACACGCACAATGCATACCTGTTATATGCAAATCAATAATCATTTTTCGTTATTCTACAACTCAAGGAACACAAATTTGGGATGACTAATGTATCTTCTCTACGAGAAACTGGAAAAACGTAACACCCTTGTCAGTCTCTGGGACCTTTCCATAATCAAGGTATTAACAAATTAACGCTTCGTATTGGTGAGGATCCCATGCATCAAAAACCTGAACCTGTAATAATTACACCTGAGGAGGATCACGGAACACAGAGCAATCTTCACATCCCTCTATGTTCATTAGGGTGTCACTTATTTTAAAATGATATTCTAATTTCCGTATTATCTTAATTCAGTTTTGAACAAATCTCCTGACATCCTAGGAGATGTTCAAAAAGTAGTATGAAAATGATAATAGTAATAAGAGATTTGTGACAGTTAATTTTGAATAACAGCTGCTGGCTTTGAGATTTTGGATATTGGTGGAAGTTACGCTTCTTACCGAATGCTATTTTACGAATGTCGGTTCAATGGGGAACCACCTGCTGGCTCTGTGACTTGCTGTAATGTGGTAATAGTATAATTACCACACTTTAGCAAGAGAAAAGCATTGTCACTTTAGATTGCTTCATTGAGGATGTGGGTAGTAAAAAGCACCCCAATCATTGACTTCTACCTATTTCACTGTTCATGAGGCAAAGTCATTATAATGGCATCTTCAAATACAAACAGTTTGATGTATTGTGGTAGAAGCATAGAAAAACCAGATAAGTGAGAAGGAGAGTAGACAAAATTTAGAACAAATCAAGCTGATAATAATAATAATAATAATAATAGACGGGAATAATATAATAATAAATAGAGACTTTATATCCCTCCTGGCTATCAGATACAAATCAATAAGCAATACGGTTAGGACACACAAAGACACACTTGCAATACAGTGAGTGAGATTCAACAGATAGATGCAAATACCTCACTGTCACTTTAAGAAAATGGCTTTTATTAAGATGAAAAGATACCCTTTTTTTTACATAGACACACAAAAAACACCAACAAACCAGAACAGACTCGTACAGATGGAGGCCTCAGAGACACCGAACATGATTAGGCCAAGTCGATATCTCGACCTGTTGCTCTTTAGGCTTTATTAAAAAATAAATCAGGACAATTCCACTAAAATCTTCTATTAATATTACTTGATTTTTCAATTGGGAAAAAAGCAATTTTCTGTTTTGTGCCGTTATTGCCTAAAGTGCTTAAAGTAAGAACTGTGAGAGTGTGAACATGAACGCACGCACACACACACACACACACACACACACACACACACACACCAATACTACCAGTACCAGTCTGGTGTGCGAGGGAGCGTTGAGTTGGTGGATCTAGAATGGGTGTTGGTCTGAAGGCATGCAGGGGACACCATCTGCATACAAAGTTACAAAATAAGAAAAGACGAAGGACAACAAAAAAACCTAAGCTAATGAAAGCGAGATCATGGAGAGATTGTGTATTTTAACACAAAATGTCCATTTGTGTATTTGTTCATTTTCATCGCTTGTTATGAATGAGGTTGGAAGGGAGGCAGAGGAATGTAGACAAAAGCTGGACAAGGATTAATTTAGTTTTGCGTATGTTTTCGTGTTTTCACATTCTTCATTCCTGAACGCAGCCCAAATCTGAAAGCTGCTACATTCCACTTTCAACTTACCACGATAGTGTTTTCATTTTTATTCATTTTATTTTATTTATTTAAAGTTTGACTGGCAAGCTAATAGTTAGCAAGCTCATCAACACATCTTAAGTTAGAGTTTCACACATCCCACGGAAGGAGAAAAAGAAACTCTGAAACTCTTTCACTCTGATAGTGAAAAAGAAAACACACCAAGTTAGGAAGATAGCTCAGCCAGAACTGAATTTGATCCATGAAGGGTATACACACACACACACACACACACACACACACACACACGTGAGGCTAAGTGATTGAAATAATGAATTGAAAAAACTGAAGTTAGTGAAGCTGGAGGGACTGTAGAACAATATGTATTCAAATGATGCGCAGCGCGACTCCAACCGTGCGATTCTTACTCATAAATGCACACTGCACACAAAATTCAACTTCCTTTTACAGTTTCCAATCAAACTTATCAATAAGGTAGGAGCTCCTTTGAACGCCCATTCATGCCAACTTAAAATGATCTTCCACAAGCTTACATACACAATCACAGACAGACAATCAAACAGACAGATATTTATGACACTACGAAACCTAATTCAACTGAATTTCCCTCTTGAACCTTGTTTGCAGCTTACTCCCCTTTTATTCAAGCTGTTTTTATTTTATGTGTAACCATTTGTGCTGTCATCTTGACCAGGACTCCCTGGAAGAAGAGCTCTTGTATCTCAATGGGATCTTCCTGGCTAAATAAAGCCAAGGATAAATAAAATAAATAAATAATAATAATTAAACCTCTCATTACACACCAAATAGCCACCATCTCCTCAAAGTGACATGTTTACACGCACAGACGTTAACTTACACATACATATACTCTGGAAGTTTAAGCCATACGCATAGGTTAAGAGGTCAAGAGGTGGTGGCTGTAATGTAATGTCCTAAATACTACCTAATGAATATTAAGACGGAAGGCATGTATGTATATTTCCAGAGATACAATGAAGAGAGTGATGGGTACACTCGCTGTATTGAGTGTATATTTGTCCCAGCCCTCTCCACAGTCTCTTATTTCTGAATTTAGTTTGCAGTGGCACTCATGCGCCGGATGGTAGGCTTCTCACAAAGAACAGCCAGAGTGGCTTGTTCTTTGACTAACTTGTTTGTAAGCCGCGTCGGAATTCACAGAAGAACGTGCTAGCCGGCGGCTAATCCTTCCGCTGTCTGTCCCTGCTGGTACATCATCATCAGGATAAGCTACACTCCAGTGTATTATGGATGATCCGCGTCAGAGCGGAGTGCCGTGATCTGAATCATACATGGCGGGAGATTAACTTATTTTAACTCATGGCGCGCAAAGAGCTCCCAGCGGTTGTGTCAATGCAAGGGATCTGGTTTGTTTAAGGGTTTGTTCGTTTTTTCAAAAGCTTAATATATTCATATTTTTAACTGGGACAATGTGGTCTTTCAAGCAATGCAAAATAACACAAATAAATGGAATACAAGACCTACCCTTCCACCTCAGATGAGTACAAATCCCTCCCTTTTGCACAAGCAATAACAAACATTTACATTTAGCCATGAGGAAGACAATTTCGTAGACACCAGCTTACGCTGTACATCAGTAACAAGCGGCGTCTAATATGCTTTCATCACGTAAACACAGGCTCTTTTGGCCTCCTAACAAACTTTATTTTTGATGACTCTATCCCTGAGTATATTTACATTTTCCGCAAAAAAAAAGGATGCGTCAGCTCCTTAGTTTCCAGCTCAAGAGATTTACTCCCAGCCCTTGACAAATAGCACCTATTTGCAATATATATATATATATATATATATATATATATATATATATATATAATATTTATTTATTTATACACACACACATATATACAGTATGTATATATGTATGCCATAGCTTCTAGAAAGTAGTTCCCAGTGGAGGTACTTAGTGTCTAATTTTAAAAAGGATCTTCCTGATCACACAGTCCTTTGATTACACCATGTACCTGGTGAGCCCTTCATGAGCCCTGGTTCTTCCCTCCGCAGAACAAACGGATTACCCTTGGCCCCCCCAAGTTGAAACTGCTGGGCTGGGTTTAAGGCAGGTGGTGTGGGGAGTGCATGATCAAAATCAAAAAATAATACCAACGTTATTAAGAGCGAAAGGGTTCACTGGCTCAACCCGCTAGTAAGCTAACCGTGCAGGCATTACGCCTTGTAGCGATCCAGGTTAGATTTCCACCTGTGGTCCTATGCTGCATATTGTTTGACTTCTCTTCTCCAACCTGCTTTCCCGTCTCTGTTCACTGTCCTGTCCATAAAGGCACAAAGAATACATACAAAAAATACATACAAATAGTTGGGTACTCCCTCTCACAAGGCGCTATGCAAATCTACCATTGCTGCTTGTGCGCTCACTCGGCCAATCCAAACGGTGCACGCGCACACCCTCTGGGAACCAATCCCTTCGCTCGTTTTGGTTGATATGTTATTTGCAAGTATCGCAGTTTCCACCTGACCCTGCAGGGGGGCCAAGCCAGCATCTGCAGTTATCACCACTGCTTCAGGGATACGTGGGGTAACATTTTTATATATTTTCTTTATATGGTTTATTTGTTGCTTAACAGCGTATCATTGCCACTGCTAGGGTGAGGGTTCGATTCCCCGCTGGGGTCCACCACCCATGTTAAGAATGTATGTGGGCTGGACGTAAGGTGTTTTGTATAAAAGTGCCCATCGAACGGCCAATGTATATAATTTAAATAGGCTATTTATTATTCATGCCATCCATTGTACATTCACATTAGGTAGAACAGCTCATTCTGAAGCGGAATGAATGCAAATATATGTCTCAAACTCCTGCAGAGGCACAGTGGGTTCCCATGCTGTCAGTGGGAGGAACTGTCCTTGGTCCTGAATTCTCTTTCTCACTCTCTCTCTCCCACCCCCTCCCTGCCTCCCTCCCTCCCTCCCTCACTACACTGATTCAAATGAGATGGTAGAACCTACTACACAAGAGAGATACAGTGAATGTACATATCTGGGGTTTTGAGATGACCTTTTTGTCATTGAGCATTTAGATGGAGATTTAGACTTAGTGAGTGAATTCAGATACATGGTTCTATTATTAGGGTTAGGGTTAAGGTTTCACACATGGACACCTACAGGCAGACCGCCGACGATGGGGGATCGAACCCGGTGCCTTTCGGCTGGGAGTCAACGATCCTGCTCAGCCATGCACATACAGCTAAAGGCCTGGCATCACAAGACAGATGTGTCCCTCACTAGAAAAGAGAGAAGAGTAGCAAATACTACCTAAAGACTTAGCAAACCAACCTCACACCCGAGTCTAGATATAACAGCAGAGTAAACCACATGATGAGGCTATTTCAGTGCAGATACAATCTATTGGAAAGACAAATGGTCTCCACCTGTGGCTAGAGAAACCTCCCTCCTAGCAGCATGTATCAACACATCACATTCTGGCTGTATCCCCCCCCCCCCCCCCCCCCCCCCCCACCCCCACCCCCTCGGGTGAACGCTGAGGAATGTTTACGACGATGTCTCGCACTCGACGCGGCCGCTTGATCATCTGAGCCGTGTCGGCGCGATTATCGTCGGGTATCAAGCGACAGAACCCCCCTCTCCCCACCATGTCCACGCACACACACACACACACACACACACACATGCGCGCACACACACAAGCACACCGCATATGCACACACACACGCACGTATTCACTCACACACGCCCATAATCACTCACACACAAACACACACACACATAGACACACACACAAGCAGATGGCATCTACACACACAGACAAACACACATACAAGCATGAGCAAACACACACACATGCACACACACATGCACACACACACATGCACACACATTTACACACATAGAACCACGAGCGAACACACACACATGCACACACACGCACATACATGCACACACAAACATTTACACACACATAGAACCACAAGCGAACACACACACATGCACACACACGCACATACATGCACACACACACACATTTACACACACATAGAACCATGAGCAAACACACACGCACATACCTGCACACACACACACACACACAAAGTGTGGAACAGCCATCCAACACAGTGGTGTGACATGTGTGATAGGCAACGCGACAGCTAAATTCAAATCTCTTGAAAAAGAATTGCTCCATAGCAACAAAAAAACACCTGGAAGTTAAATGAAGTGGCACAGTACGGTGTCTGTCAGAGACCAAAAGAGATGGCCGTTGGCATAAAGATGAGAACCGAGTGGCCGGCTGAGGAGAGAGCAGATTAAGAGGGTGAATTGGGATAGGAGTGGGTTTGATAACCTTGACCAAAGCTCTGGTCTACGTTCCGGAAGCCATGAGGGAGTTTTCAACGTCCAGGGGCCCCCCCAAACATTAAGCTCCTGTTTGTTATCTCTGAGACAGCAGGCCCCGGGGCCTGGCCTATGAATGCATAGCTGGGAACATTCCTCTGGGGATGAGACCCAAAATAAAAAAAATAACGATGAGACACCGGAACGAGCAAACAGAGGGAGGGGGTCAATAATGCCTCATCTCGTTACATTTGTATCCCAACGCTGAGAATGTGACACACATACATGCAGCGAAATAATTCTGGAAACAAAGTGGCACAAAGAGACTCAAGGTTACGATGACGTGTGTTTGTCGTCTGTCCTAGATTCAACCCTCTGTCCTCCCTGATGAGTACTAGCATTCCCAACATTCACCTCTTCGGGCAAACATGTACAGAGATGCGTGATGACTTTTTTTTGGGCCTTTTCTCATTGGCCTTTCTCTGAGATTCATACCGTCATTACACATTCTCTCTCTCTCTCTCTCTCTTTCTCTCTCCTTTACTCGCCGCTCTGTCTCTCTCGCTGTCTTTCTTGCTGCCTCTCTCTATATATCACTCATTCCATGTATGTTTCTCTCTCTATCTGTGTGTGTCTCTCTTTCTTTTTGAAAGTAGGGCAGCCACTGGGATACAGGAAGATTGAAACTGACAGGTCAGTACTCTGAGAAGGAGAGAGAGCGACAAAGAGAGAGAGAAAGACAAAGAGAGTCAAAGAGACAGACAGCGAGAGGGAAAGAGAGAGACAGAGACAGAGAGACAGACAGAGGGTGAGACAGAGAGAAACACATTGAAATAACAATCAAGAAATAAAGACTATTTAAATGAGGAGAGTGAGGAAAACATTTATTTAACAGCTCCTACTCATTCCCTAGCAATCTGAATCAACTAGCGAGAACAACACACACACACACACACACACACACACACACACGTAAGCACACAAACACCAGGTGCATCTGCAGCCCTGCTACAATGATGTATCATCCAGACAGACGGTAAGACAAGCCCAGCCGTTGGATCGTCACGTGGGTGACTCAGCCAGACGGGGGAAATAACCCAAGACTGTGTGTGTGTGTGTGTGTGTGTGTGTGTGTGTGTGTGTGTGTGTGTGTGTGTGTGTGTGTGTGTGTGTGTGTGTGTGTGTGTGTGTGTGTGTGTGTGTGTGTATGTGTGTGTGTGTGTGTGTGTGTGCGCATGGAGATCAGACCTCTCAGTTTCTCGTCAATAACCTCTGTGACGGAGTGGGAGGGGAGGTGGGTGTGTGCGTGGGAGTGGGCATTTGAGACAATGAGAGGCCCCCTGAGAGAAAAAATGACTGGTTTGGCCCCTGGTTTGATATTGTTGAAGGATTCCTTTTTCAAAGGATTCAGGGAAGCCGGTTCAATTCAATTGAGGCTTGGGGGGGAAAAAAGTGCCTTGGGGAAAAAAGGTAACTCAAATAAGCCCCAATGCAGATGTTTTGATTCTCTGATACTCCTGTTCTGAATACCCAGACACTCACCACAACATAAAAGACAAGGATACTATTTAAAAGTCTTGGCAGAGTGTGTTTGAGTGCATTCTTCTGCCTCTGAGCTTATAGAGATCCATAATCATATTGAAATGGTTGGCGGGGGTCTAGAGGCAGCGCTAAAGTCGGACGGACGGACAGACAACACCCATGGGGGCCATGGACATAAGAGAGAGAGAGAGAGCGAGAGAAAAATACACATAGAGAGAGAGAGATACACAGACAGACAGAGACAGAGAATGAGAGAGCAGCCAAAGCCAAGGCTGTATCAACACAAATCTGCATTCAACCAGTTCCCCCCAGTACAGCAGTCACCCCCACATTACATACGAAATACAGTGCACCTGTAAGGTGACAGCCGCGGTGTGCTTTTTATCTGTCTGTATGTGTTTCCGTGTATGTGTGTTTTCTTTTATTTTTTCTGGGTTTCTGTGTGCTTGTCTGTGTGTGTTTGTGTGTACTATTGTTGGTTCGATTTTGGGAAGGGATCTTGGGAAAAGTACCATGTTATTGTTGTTATGCTAGAGTCTCTACTACTTCTGTATGCAGAGCAGTGCAATGTGAAAGACCTGCCTAATGGAATTCTTGGCGAACACATGGAACTGCCATTCCAGGTTCCTCATATTCGAATGACATTTAAACGCCTGCTTATTGCTAATGGGACGCATGGTTCTCTTATTCTCGCACCCTGATGCTGGATCTGATCGATGTGTTGATACAACTCTCTCTCTCTCTCTCTCTCTCTCTCTCTCTCATATATATTTACAGTGGCTGTTGTGACACACACATGACCATGCCTGTGTGCCAGACACAGCAAAAACACGCGCACACACAAACACACACGAGTCCAACATAAATGGAATGGTTCACACATGGTTAACCCATGTAGCTCTATTTCAAGCAGAATTTCTCTGCCTTTAACATACACACACCCTCCTCAGCCCATGACCTTCACACCCATAGTGAACTGATGATAGATACTATTACATACAGTGAACGCACACAGTGCGTGCTAAAGACATTCAGCCGGAGAGGTTGTATTTGAACAATTTCCTCTGCATATCACAGGGAAGATCAATGGGTCCCGTGTATCCGACACAATTCAATTTGTTGCGTGGTTCTTCAGAATTCCTTCCCCGCTGGGTCTCTTCACTTAGCATACTGACACAAGGTAGCATGGGGCAAGAATAGTGGTTTTGTGTGTCCTGACTGACATTATGGGTCCAAGAGGCAAACATTTTCAGCATGTGAAATAAGATCATTATACCAAGTTTCAGAATCTGAGCGTTTGATGTGTCCGAAAATCATAGCGCTCCCTATGGGCGAATCGCTCCCAAACTTTTATGAAATTTAAGTTACAGGGATATATATATATATATGTATTAGAAATTGGCAAACGTTTTACCAGTCAGAGGTTGAGATATGGGCCATCAAACTAATATTATATCCACTACAAATACAAAAGGTATCCACAGATACTTTGTGAATACCTAATAAAGCCAGGGAGAGAAAAAAATGTGAGGAATAATAAGGATAGAGAGAGAAACATAACGAGAAGAATTAAGAGAGACTAATAAATATTGAGAGAGACAGAGAAACTGACAGACAGACCAAGACAGAAACAGAGAGACAGAGAGACAAACAGACAGAGAGACAGTGACAGACAGAGACAGATACAGACACAGACAGAGAGAGAGACACACACACAGATGGACAAAGACAGACAGAGAGAAAGACACAGACAGACAGAGAAACAACGACAGATTGATAGAGAGAAAGAGAGCAGGAGAGAGCGCAAGAGAGAGAGAGCGGGAGACAGAGATAGAGAGACAGACAGAAACAGAGAGAGGGAGAGACACAGAGACAGAGAGAGAAGAGACACACAGAGACAGAGAAAGAGACAGACACAGAGAGACATAGACAGAGAGAGAGAGACAAACAGAGACAGAGAGACCGAAAGAGAGAAACAGGTAGACACAGAGACAGACAAAGACAGCAAGTAGGGAGAGAGAGAAAGAGAGAGGGTCCCAAGCGCAGGTGGGTCACAGAGGAAATTATTCTGTGTTAATCTGTGTAATAACTGAATCACACAGAAAAACAATGGGGCCCTCGCTGTCTCTTTATACAAGCCAAAAGGCCTCGGGCAGCTGCTTAGTCAGTCGGTCGCACGCGTGGTGCGTGCCGGCGTGTAGCGTGCCGGCGTGTAGCGTGTGTTCCCGGTTCTATAAATGTGTATGCAGAAACCTAAAAAACCTTCCCACAAAAGAAATACATATTTTCACCAAAGGAAAATAAAAAGGTTAAGACAGACAAAGACAGAGACAGAGACAGAGACAGAGATGGACAGACAGATTGAAAGACAGGAGAGGGACAGAGATATATATATTAAAGAAGGGAGGTATGATAGGAGCATATTGTGTCCCATTTCCATATCGGTGAATCACAACCCTCTACTAGGAGCAAGGATTCAGTACACACACACACACACACACACCACCACCACCACAATCTACCCACCACAACCCACAACCCTCCCCAGTCAATCTCTCTCCTTCTCATTCTCCCTGCATCGCTCCATCCCACCCCACCCCCCCATCTCTCTCTCACTCTATTTCTCTACCCCACATCCCCTCCCCTCCGTCTGTCTCCTGAGTGAGGTGTGATGGGGAATGGGGGGAGAGAGAGATTCACAGAGAGAGAGAGAGAGACAGAGAGCGAGCGAGAACAAGTGAAAGAGAGAGTGAGAGAGAGAGAGAGCGAGAGAGAGATGGAATGTGTGTCAGAGCAGCTGTGACAGGGAGTCTTTTTTTTTGCGGGGACCGTCACAAGGTCAGAGTATGCACCGCTGGTTCGAGGTCGTTTGGTCAGGGAAGGGGAGGCCACGGACAAGGAGCCCTACATATTGTCATGCATATGCATGGCAATATGTGGTGCGTGTCCATTTTACATTCAAACCAACCGCTTAATTAATGGATGCATGTGACGGCACTCAGCGCTTAACATTAACTGTAACTCTCCCTCCCTGTTATAAAATAATGTTGCAAAGATTCCTCTGATTAATTCATCTGATGGATTTCATTGGTTTTGTAAGTGGTTGCAGATATGTAAAGGCAATAGATAGGGGCAGGATAGTGGTGAGGGTGTTGTTGTTTTACGGCCATTGGGAAGGCCCTGGGTTCGATGCTCAATGTCCACAGCCTACCTGTAGGCATCGTTGAGCACGATGCCTTGTCTGCAGGCGTGCTTCCTCACGACCTCTGTCTGAATTCACTCTCAGCACTCACCGAGAATGGCATGAGGAGTGTATTTACATTGGTCCGCACTGCACCACAAAAGCAAACCAAAAAGAAATAACAACACCTTCTGTTGGGTCTGCTGGTGAAACATAGTGTGGCTACAGGGGAATAGTGAGTAGACAGCGACTCACTCAGAACCTTAAAACCATGGGGGAAGAGGAGAGGGTAACTGGCGACTATAAAACGCTGTTATAGTTAACAAAAGAAACACACAGAAGAGATTTTGCTCTAATGTCATTTTCTACCTTTCCTGGTCACTGTTGTCCATCGCACTTAACTGCCGTTGGCGTTCCAGCTGTCCTGTGTGTATTACGGCACGTTGAAGTACATTTCCAAACCGAAAGAAATGGTTGGAAAAAAAGCATTAAGTGCTACATTAAACCTAATTCTCCAGCTTTCAAAAGGCATGAGCAGTTTTAGAAAGCCATGGCATAAAGGCTACATTTTCCATTAAATGTAATTTCCAAATGTAGTAAACAGTAACTTTGGCTCTGTTGTGGTGGTTCTAGCATTTATAATGAGAGGAAAAACAGCTAGTTAGCAATTTGAAGAATTGATCTAAATAGTGGCTTTGTGTATAGAGTTAATATTACCTTTCCGCGCTGTATGTACCAAATAATTTGGTACAGAGAATTTGCAGAGAATTCAACTTGGCAGCAAAGCAATTGGAACACTTATAGATACAAAAGAAACCGAAAAACTAAAGCAATTATCTCATTGATATCTATCATTTGCCCAAGTTGGTTCCATTGATCAATTACAATTCTTCCAAAAGAAACACTATCTTTGTATAGCCTTTAACGCCCCTATCCGGCACAGCATGGCTAGACCACAGCTTTATCCTTAAAACACTGTTTTTTAAGGATTAATAATCTCTTAAAGATTGCGCCATTAAGAGATTCCCCTTCCAATCTACCACATTCTTCCACCTTAAGCCTTCTCTCCTTGTTTCTCCCTGGACAGTATAGGTAACAACAAGGTACGTTGTAAAAAGAGAAAGAGAAAAGATATATAGATATCCCAGATCTCGGAGATGCTGCCGTTGGTGGATGGTCCTTCACAGAGCCAAAACCCTGTGGCTTTAGAGATGCTTGTCTGGTATTATGTGTTTCTTTCAGAGCAGTCAAGAATCCAGACAGACAGACAGAGATAAAAGAAAAATTGAAAAAGCTGGGCCTTGTCTGTAGATCAAAAACGATGCCTGTCAGTCACGCACACGCGCACGCACACACACACACACACACACACACACACACACACACACACACACACACACACACACACAGCGGGCAAGGAGAGGAAACCAAGGGGAAATATATAAATAACAAAAACAATAAAAACAATTATATGGAATTTTTCAATTGTCCAACAAGCAATTATTTATGTGCTCACCTTCCAATTTTTCTCATACAATGAGACAGCAGGTAAAATACAGGGTTTTTTTCAAGTAAAGGAGGAGTCATAACTAAAGGTCACTACATGGTCCCGTAGTGACCTACACTACATGGACTGCATAACAGTCACACTAGGCCACAAAAATCGATTGGAAATTTGTATTTGATGCTACGAAATGATCAATGAAACACACATACTAAATGTTTGATCGCTTGTGGCTCCACCCGACTTTGCATATATCGGTTATATATAACTCTAGAAAATATATTAACGCCTTAGAGAAAAATCCATATGAATTACCTTTAGGGTGTTTTCAGTCTTTTTTCTTCTACACACTTTGAGCGTGTAGCAAATGAGAAGCTCTAAACCTGTATTTACTGTATTCTTTTTTAATATATAGGCTTTATCATTTATTTGCAAAACCACTACAATATACACTGTGTATGCCTCACATTATATATGTGCATTATCCTTAGGGCTAAAAAGGATACAGGAAAGAAAACGACATTCAGTCTTTTGTGTTACTACTCAAACACCAGCAAGCCCTGTATGCAGTGAAGTCACACTGGTCCTTTATATGCTTCTTCTTTACTGTCTGTACTGCAGTACCACATTTAATTATTTCACCACCTCTACCTTCACCAGACAATGGCCTAGCAGCAGCAGTGGTGGTCCAGCAATCTATATACTGGCATAGCAACAACACCAATCTGGCTAATGATTGCCATGGTTCCTACATCGCCGGACCCTGCAGACACCCTGTGGTTCAACTGGTAGACCACTAACCCTTGCCTCTGGTCACATACATATATATCATGCACATCACACCACATTTGCATCCGCGCTTGCCCGTATATGCATGCTCGATCATGTGTATGTATAGTTATAACGGTGTCCATGTCCTTTTGTGTGGGTGATTGTCCATCTGAGTGTGCATGTGCATAATGGTGTTGTGTGTGTGTGTGTGTGTGTGTGTGTGTGTGTGTGTGTGTGTGTGTGTGTATGTCTTGAGTTCGCAATGAACCTAGAATATACACCAAATATTGGGTTTTGTAAAAGTTGAAAATCATGGAAATGTGCTGAATGCAAACCCACTGCAGCATTTATTGTATGCATACAATAATACAATAAATACAACGCCAGTTCTCTGAAATTGAATGAACTGAATCTGCTCTTTGAAATAGTTACATTCGCCTCACAATAAGTACTGTATGTCTTTTGTTTTATGAGATGTTCTGTTTGGGTGTGAGTGTGCATTTATGCATGTGTGTGCGTGTGGGCGTGCGTGTGTGCGTGTGGGCGTGTGTGCATGTGTGTGTGTGGATGCGTACAGTATATTGTTTGTCTACGGATATAAGCCACTAGTGTCTTCTGCATAAAGCTTTTGACACAAATTACAAAACGATGCATTGAAGGGGAAGGGGGATCGGATGTGGGGAATGATCTCAAATGATCTCAAAACTGGGGTTGTTGCACCACTCTCCTGGTTAAAGACGTAGCGATGATGTAACGCTTTGACATGCCCAACAGGATGTCGGTGAAAACTCCTTCCCGTCTCTCTCGGCTTCTCCTTGTTCTCCTTCGCTACCGTTTAAGGCCGGTGTGCCGTAACGCTGGCCCCCTCCCCAAGTACAGACATGGACACCTCCTGCCTCTGCATTGTAAGCCCTCCCTGATCTCAGGGGTTTCATCATCAGTTCAACACACTCAAAATGAGGCGAAAATCTGTTCTCCGCTTTGGGAAACGAACTGAACCTCACCGTTCAAAGAGGTGAGATTTTTTTCCTGTCTTGTCTCTAAGCAATGCAACACCATGCCTGTCTGCCCACAACATATGTGTGAAAAATCAATGAGCCAATCACACATTGGCCAAACCCAAAGGAACCTTATTGATGGACCAACCTTAAAACCAAGAAGCTCTCTGAAATACAGAAAGGTGGTGCCAAAGTCGCCATAGCGGAAACTCCCCGCTTCTTCGGGGTGTTTCTTTACTCATTAAAGTGAGAGTCCGGCCAGCAGATCTTGAGTTCAATTCCCTGTGTGGCCATAACCAGTAAAGCTTTATCTTCCTCGTGTAACGCACTTGAGCCTTTCCTGCTCCAGTTTAACGGAGTAGCTGGCAAACTCTGGCCTTCCAGCTACAGGACCTGACCCATAAGGGCCTCATGAACCCGGTTTGCATCAGTAACAGTAAAGCCAAATGTGAATCTTGAAAATAAAAATAAATGGTGTTCTTAGTTTTTAGATTTTGGTGAACATGTCCTTGCTTATGCTCCATGAATGCCATGTACTACTTTGATTTGGATAGCTCTTGATGGAATCATATCTATTATTTTATCCATTATCGCTCATTTTCATTTTCTACTCTCTGAGGAAATATGAAAAGGAACATCTGAGTGGGTTCACAGGATCAGGATCAGACCGGCCCAGTGGTAGAAAAGGTGGCAAAAGGTTATTACTAGTTTAATTCTAAATAAATTACATATCATAGTGCATTCACTTCTCCCCTTTGCAGCATTCTAAAGGCCAAAACGTCTCTGGCTGGGTGATGGAGAAGCATTGATTGTATGTCCTGAAAACAACAAAAACTGTAGACTACAAAAGTAGTATGAGATTTACAACAATGAATGTTGGTAAAAGGTACTCTAAAGGGATTACTTGCCACAAACGCCAAGATTGAGTCGGATGTGCAGCAGTAAAAGACAGTGCTAGCATAGCAATTCACATTCTTTATTGAACATTATATGTAGTATTTATTCCCTCCGAGGATTAAATAAATATTATTGTATCTACTCAACAGAGCCATAAAGTCAATTTCGTTGTTCACGGCAACATGGATAATTATTGCCGTGTTGTTTTCAGGTCAATTTATGGTATTAATACCACATGAGTAAACCACTATGTGCAACAAAAAACGAACTGTTCATCCCTACTATGTGTATGAGTGTTATGTTGTATGCGTGTGTTGATTGTGTAGCTGTACCGCCATTGTACCCGGGGCTTGTATGATCAATGCTTGTCTCTGGTTGTTGTATAAATGTGCAGTCCACAGAGGGTGAGTGAACGAGAAAGAGAGAGGGAGAGAGAGCCAGAGAGCCAGAGAGCAAGAGACACAGAGACAGCGACAGAGAAAAAGCGAAGAGAGCTCTGTTTAATTCTTAGAATACAAAAATCCCTTTATTCTCATTATCTTTGGAAAGGCCTTGCAGCACAGATTTTCCTTTATTCAAAGATATAAAGACTTTCACTCAAAATGTCTGGCCCATTTCCAAAACAGAGGATTGTTACACTAATTGGCCTGAGAAAAGAAAAATAAACAGCCTTTTCTTTGGATAGGTCTTCAGTACCTTGTGAAAAGGTATTATTTTGTTGGACTATTTTAGGGACAGAAATTCTAACGTTACAGCTACTCAGACAACACTAGTCTAGCCGTAGCCTCGTTATGTTGCATAATTGCCATTGTTAGGCACACATACATTTGGCAAAGCATTACACCCGTTTGTTTCTTTTGTTGACTATCAAATCTGTGCATTAAGTGTGCACAGTTAAAACAGACGTTTACTGTATTTAGCGGTTGGTTTTAAAGCCTCGTTGTACAGCAATGTGTGGCCAGAGCCACGCCGTTTTCTGCCTTTCTTTCTTCTCATTTCTCTTTTCATTGGTGCTCCTCAGGTGTCCAGGGTGTCACTGGCCAGCCTCCAGTGAGCCCAGCAGATTGCAGGCCTGATTGGCCAACAGAACAGTATGGGGTACTCATGGCTTTTCATGTGAGTTCCAGCAGTTCATGACAATTGAAAAAAGAAAACTTCTTTCTCTCTTTTATAGTTCACCAAGTCGTCCAACTAAAAATTTATTTGAAACACAAACTGTTGATTGCTCGGTTTTTGCGCAGGCTTAGGAGCTGCCACGCTGACACACATGCACATATACGACATATACACACATGCACGACACACACGCAGAATACACAAACACACACACACACACACACACACACACACAAACTTAAACGTCACAGCAATTTCAGAAACTGAACACAACAGCACAATATCCCCGAGTTAATATATATGCGGCCATTAACCCGAGAGTCGCCCGATGAATTATACATAGCAGAGGCCAATCCCCAGAAGACTGATGAGTCAAATTAGTGTGCGCTAGGCTAGATGCGCACAAGTCTTGTGGGAGTCCCGAGTGTACCACTGTAACCTCGTCACCAATTTCAGAGAGCTAGATGGAGGAAGTGACATCAGCTGATATTTATGTAGTCATTTAATGTGGAGCGAGTAGCAACCCTGGCATTGCCCATCCCCGACCATCCCCCTGAAGAACAAAAACCAAATACAAATATGACATCCCATACGTCCTAATCAAAACTGTACCACACACCATATTAGGTTTGAAGCAGCCAGTGGTACCAATGTAATATGGACTATGGCATCTTTCCTTTCAGGTAGCCCTACATATCTCTTATATTGAGATGTGTGACAGGCCATGATATATAGTTCATTGCCTGTCGCCAGCCAAACAAGATAAAAATAAAATATGCTTCTCAATTGTCTTCTCTCCTATCCTCAAAGGAGACTGTTTACATTGCACTATACCACACAACACACCATCCTATATAATGCTAAATAAAGCAGGAACTTTATTTTAGAGTCATGAAAATATACTGTATGGCCATGGATGCCTTGAGCGGGATCAGGCATAGATAAAACTGTTGCGTTGAAAGCCCCTAACTCTGCCTTGCCCCAATGTGTGGCTAGACAGAAAACCTGCCTCTGTTAACTCAGGGAGTGTTGAACGCAAATGAATAATGCAGACAGCAGGAGCTAAGGCTACGATGTGGATGGAGCTTTCTTCTGTCAACACGCATTGATAAAAAACTACAGAAAATACACGGCGTAACGCCCCCTAAGGCAAAAATATTATTTTAGCCACTGTTTATGAGGTGGGCTTGAGGCAAACTCCTTGTCCTGAATAGACTCAGAGGTAATTCTACAGGTGGCTATGAATCATATCTCTCTGTCCTTTTCTCTGTCACACTTTGAACTGTGTATGAGGAGGATCAAGAGTTATCCATGGGATAGACAACCCACATTTTCAAATATACCCACACTAATACTGCCCACCAACTAATGCATTAACTGTGCCCATCTCCTAATTAAGAGCTATCACAATTAAATGATGAAGTGTGTGTGTGTGTGACTGGAGTGTGAATGTTTGTATGTGTATGTGTGTGTGTGTGTGTGTGTGTGTGTGTGTGTGTGTGTGTGTGTGTGTGTGTGTGTGTGTGTGTGTGTGTGTGTGTGTGTGTGTGTGTGTGTGTGTGTGTGTGTGTGTGTGTGTGTGTGTGTGTGTACCGTTTAAGCCGTAGCTGTAAACACATGCACACATGCATGAATACATATACACACACCCACCCACCCACCCACCCACCCACACGGGTGTATGCATCGCTTGGATGCGTGACATGCACAAAAGCATGTGTAGGCAAACAAGTAACGTAATGGCTGCCAAATTGTGCAGGTGTTGCTGCCAAAGAATCTGCTACAAGATATTTCCCTCTTGACCGTTCGAATAGAACAATGTTTCTCAAAGGGGGGTGCACGTAACCCTTGTCGTACTTTAAGGATTTCAGGGGGCATTTAGGATGTGGAGTCTAATATTGTTTACGAGCAAGTGTAAAACAATGCCACCACTATACAGTTTGTTGAATCTGAATACCAAGTTAAAGCGGCAATCTCGAAGACCTCCGTTTCATTCTCTTTGGCGGCACTTCGGAAAAAATAAAAACAGTACTAGGCTACACACACAACTGAGTTGAAGAGCGATCGCGGTAGCGTCGCCATACCCTCTCTGGCGGAACAACCACTGTTGGGTGATGGAAAACGCGTCACTAACAGAGCGCCGCTTGTGCTTTGAATGCATGATGGGAATGCCACCGCCACCCAGCTTGAAAATCCATAATACGGCAAAGGCTTTCATCACTGGGCCAATAGACTCAATCACCATTGTGTTGCCTCATTCAGCGATAGATTGTGACTTTACTGACATTTATTTAAATGAAAAATCTTTGAAGATCTTCGAGATTGCCACTTTAATAAAATTAAATAAAAGGTTGTTAAATCTTGCTACGTATTGGCACCACCCATTCAATGTATAATTACACAAAAATAGTCATATTCATAAAAAAGAAAACGGTCTTTCCTGGTTGTGCTGGGGTACTTGGCTGGAAGAATATCGTAGAGGGGGAACATTCGTCAAAATAGTTTGACAACCACTGGAATATATAACAGCTGGTTGCAGTGGCACAGAGGACACAGCGCTGAACCTGCAACCGCATCAACACACTCCCTGGTCCCCTGGTCCGTGCCACGTCATTATGCCCAGCCACTTTGCCCCCCATCGTCTCTCTCACTTCAGATACCGCAATGTACTGCTGCCTCCCTTCCTCCGTGATCACAGAGAGGGAGAGAGAGGGAGAGAGAGACAGAGACGGAGAGGGAGAGGGAGAGGGAGAGGGAGAGGGAGCGAGATAGAGACAGAGAGACAGAGAGACAGAAAGAGACGGAGAGAGACAGAGACAGAGAGACAGAGAGCGAGGGAGAGATAGAGACAGAGAGAGAGACAGAGAGAGATATAGAGAGAGCTAGAGAGAACGTGAGAGAGAGGTCAATTATGCACATGTTGCTTTGTAAACCGGTGCAAGCGAATCCCATCTACGAGCAAAGGAAGACATCAAAACGCTTAGCTTAACCATGTTGGTTACAATGCAGACGCATCGCGCACACACCTGCATTAGCGGGTGAAGATGTCAAATCGCACAGTTCGGGGGGGCTACACCCTGGCGGAAGCTAGCCGCTCCACTGGTGTGTTACACGGCAAAGGTCCCTCACTCAGATTGGACTGGCTAGACCTTCTTAAACATCCCATTCTTTCGATGGAAGAGGAGAGTGATGCAAACTATGTTGTTAGCAGATAACCAAAGAAATAGATCTGGACAGCAATATCCCCCTACTCAGCTCATTGTAGCGAAGAGGTGCAAGGAAAACGAACACGAGAAAAACGCACACAGTGGAAAACAGACACGACAACATAACCACACGCACACACACACACACACACACACACACACACACACACACACACACACACACACACACACACACACACACACACACACACACACACACGCACACTGAGTGATAACATCACTTGCCCTATAACTCCCATGCTAGCTGACACACACACACACACACACACACAAATTGAGGAGGAGGGGGTGGCACACTTAACACACTCGCTCAGACATTCATGAGCCAACTCTTGCCCACACTTTTTTTTGCACCCGGGGAAATCAGAATGATCTGTGCTGCGGCTCCGGCGTCTCTCTTTGATGCTCAATTAACTCTGGCAGACCTGGCTGGCAGAGCCAATTATTAATTTAGTTTCGACGAGGCGGCTCGCGCACAGCAGGCAGGCAGGCAGGCAGGCAGGCAGGCAGGCAGGCAGGCAGGCCACCGTGCCAAGCTTGAGGGAACCCACAGATATATTGTATTTAACGGTTGCCTTGCAGATAGTGAGCTAATGTGGCGCCATTTCACTTCCTAATGTGCGTATTTACGGCCGTGAGGTGGGAATCCCGCCCTCCCCCACCACCCCTCCTTCCCTCCCTCCCTCAACCGACTCCTCCCTCCCTCAACCGACTCCTCCCTCCCTCCGTGCACACCCCTGAACCGTCTATGCCTTTTGCCATTTGCTTCTTTTCAAACCACCAGTTTCCCTGTGTTTCCCCCCCATCACTCTCATTACCCACATCCTCGTGTGGAACCATTTACCTCTTGATCCTCTGACGTCCTCCCCTACGCAGGAGCCACTCCATCTGCCCCAATGCCCGTCTGTCTCTGTCACAAGCTCGCTCACTCGGTTTTTCTATCCCTCTCTCTCTTCCTGTAAATCCCATTCTCCTTGCACCTGCATCCTTACACTCCACCCCACCCTGCCCCCCCCCATCCACCCCATCAACAGCAACACACACAGTCAACCCTCTCTCCGTTGTTGTGCAGGAGAGGCGAGGGCGAGAGAGGATCGGAGAGAGTGTTGACAGGGAGAGAGAGAGAGTCCCATCTGCAGTGAGCTCATTAAGAGCAGGGAGGAGGAGAAGGAACAGAGGCACATTCTCTCCCTGTAGAAATGTACGTGCACTCGACCAACCACCACCCCTGCACACGTGTGTGTGTGCACACAAACACACACACACACACACACACACACACACACACACACAAAAATGCACCAGTGGGATTATTCAGAGAAGTAATAAAATGTACATTATGTCGTTAACAGTTTAGATCCTGGCAATTCCATTAGATATTCATTTGGAGATTTATTTTACAAAATTAAAGAAAGTCGATCCTTGGCAAGAATATTTTAAGAAAGAAATTACTGATGAGAAATGTAATGGAGTTAAACATAATAGATAGAGGGCGTTAAAATGTGTTTAATATTTCATACATACTGGTTGATATAATTCACAAATGGTTAAGTGTACATAGTGTTGCATCGTTATTTGCAATGGTAGATCTACTAGCTAATCTCAATCTATACGCGATAACATTTATTTGTATGGACGTTGACAATGTTTTTGAACGCTTTATACAGTAACTTCTACAGCCATTAAATATGTTCAATTGTGTTCTTCATTCTTCTTCATGTAGTTCTACCAGTAGAACCTGGTAGAAGGTTATCATCAGAAATGAATATGATCAAGTGGAGCTAGGGGAGTTTTGTATTTATGCAGCCAAAGAAGTGTTTGAGAATATTATTGTGGGAGTCTGTGTGGATGATGGCTGGTTTAAGCAGCCTCACCTGGCCCAAGTCCGACTGATTGGACTCTGGGGCTGGGCGAGGCTGCACACCTGTTTTGCATTGAGAAATCAGTGTGCATAGGTTAAACCAGCCATCACCACACACATTCAGAGAGAGATATCCTGCATGTATCATTATTTATAAACAATAAACCGGATTTCAACACCACCACCCTGCATCCTAGTGTTTGGAGTAGTCCAGGGGGCGTTTAGCAATGGGCATTGTTACAATTATATCTAGTATATATGATTTCCTTTATATCAATTTATGAAAAAAGGGAAGTGGTAACAGTGTTGGGTTTGTGACACACACACTTTTCCTTCTGTCCTTCCTTCTTCGTTTCATCACCTCATCCAATCACACACTTCCGCTCCACTCAATAAGATACAATACACTGTGATGGCCACTGCCTTCATTCACCTCCTCACAACACTTCTTGTGGATCTCACCAGCGTTTCCGAGTGAAGGAGAGACGGAAAGCGGAAGCTATGTGTATGGAAAACAAAGGAAGGTGGGGGTGGTTCACTGCTAGAGTACGTGACATGGCATGAAGACAAGGGGGTGGGACTCTCTCACATATTTTATTCATATGTCCGGTGGATATATAAGACTTGTGTGGCACGTGCTGGTTTTATGCACAGTGGCACCGCACCAAATGTCTTCAATGTCACCGGCCCATTCGCTGCCATCGTGGTGGGGGTGGGTGGATGGGTGTGGGAGCTCACACTATACACATTCTCAAGGTTAGTTCATTGTCCCGCCTCCTGTTTTTTTTTTCTGCTTGTTTTGTTATGCCTTAGTAGGCTTTAAGTAAAGTCAGAGCTTTAAGGGAAAGGCTAAGTGGTTATTTTGGACGACGCCCAGGTCTGCACCTTTGGTAAACGTTGTACAAATACATTTCATTACTTTCGCCCCACTGTAAGCTCCATTTAGTCTGTTCTCTCTCTATTTATACTGTTCTCTACAAATATGAATGCAAGCGGAGTACATTGAGCTATAAAAAGAAATTCAGGGTTATTTTTCTGCACTAACACTTGAGCTAGAGATGACAAAGTGAGGAAAAAAAAGGCAGACTGAGTGAGTTGAATAAGTGGTTGATGAGGCAGGATGTATCTGACTTTAGCCCTCTAGCTCTGTAGCATGAGGCAAAACAATTGAAGTGGAAAACAAAAGAAGGAAACCGACCTTTGACGCAACTGAATGAATAAAAGTGTCACCATCAACATTAAGAGTTTAAGCTGGGGTTTGACGCAAAAGCTATGCCAATGTTCAAGTGGGTATGCAAAAGACACACACAGAAACACACAAATAATGAGTCCCAGCTACATGAAAATGTGACGCCCAATACTAGGTACAGCAACAGTTGCCATGTTGACATTACTGATAGGTACAAAGTACAGAGCTGCGCTATGACTCCAATGGAGGAGAGTAACACCATCAAATGCTTTAATAGTGTCAAACATGTGTGTAATCGTGTAACGATCTCAGCGTAATGAGCTTAGCGTACAACTGACCATTAGCGGTGCTTTGTTCGATTTTGTAAGCAGGTTTTTTTTTGTTGCCATGATTAACCAAACTCATAAACATTGAATCCAACAGCAGAAGGGTTGACGGGCTTAATTGATCAACCAATTTGACTGTCCATTAGCGCTTTAGTGCGTCCGTGAACGTACAAGTAACAGGAGTCCGTGGATCAAACGTCAAAACATAGGGAGCCCTGAGCTCTTTGAGAACTGAGATTTACCAATTAGCGGGCATGGTAAAGAGGATAATATGGTTCAACGCTGCTGACATGTCTGTCAAACCAATGGCGTCCTGAAGCCAGCTATACTTCCAACTGTCTTTGGTCTTTTATGGCCGTCTTCTGCATTTCAAACGCTATTCAGTTGATGTCTATTCTGGCCTGAGGCAGCCTGTCTGCATTCCTGGACTATTAAGTACTGATTAATAGGGCGGGGGGCGAATGGTGATACGAGGAAGACGAGGAACTACTAACACATAGTCCATATTAAACTCCTCCTGTGAATGTAAGAGTGTTTTGAAGCCATACCCCATTGTCACCTCCCAACCAAAATAGTTATCATGGCTATGGACCTCCTCCTTATCAAGTCAACATCCCAAGGTCATACATATTTCCTGGAGAACAGACCTGGAATTTCTCATGAAAACTACAGTACTACAATTACACTAAGCAGAATTACCCCGATTTTTCTTGCCATGGGTTCATTGTCAGAAATATACCATACCTAGTATGTTTGTGTAACAGTGTTAATAAAAATTAAAAAGATGCACAGATAATGGTGCAAATGTTAAAGAGTGACAGGTTTACTCTCGGGTAAACCTCACTCCACATGCCTCAAGAAAGGATTTACGGCCCGACAAAATAGGCCTTGGCTCACGGGTTAGAGCAATCTTTCAGTCTTTGAAACCTTAGGTTGCCAGTTTGAGCCTGAACTGTGTAGCAATCTGCCATCAGAGAACAATTGTTACATGAACATTGTTTTCCCTTTTTCGGCCCAGCAACCACCAAAACACCCCAGAATCCTATTCAACAAACACGTAGTCTACATTAAGGGTAGGGTAGGCAATTTTAAGAAACCAGACAGAGTAATCTACATTTTGAAAGAATCAAACCAAAAGGTTGGGTGGGTAGGTAGACAGACAGGTTTTTTTCTTTTTTTCAGAGCATTTGAGTTATTGATTGCCATTGCCGAGATATAAATAGAATTTCAACAAACATGATGATGAAAATGCTTCTACAATAAATTACCATACCATGCCTTTAACTCTTCAGGTCAGAGCATGTGACTTGACCCCAGTATTATCCCAACAACAATGGCCTCTTGGTCAGCAGCATCAGTCAATCAGAAATCAAAGGGCAGACAACACTTCCCTGGAGAATAGTCCTGGAATTTGCCATGATGCCTCATTTAAAGAAACATGTATTGCCTTTACACTGGAGAATATTTCCCCCCCCATTTTTTCTCTTCTAGGTTTAAGAACGTGATTTATTGCCAAGTAGGTTACCGATGCAAGGAATTTGTCCTTGTATGTTGGTGCAAGGAAGCAATATACAATACAGATACAAAATCCAATTGTACAGTAGTATTTTGAATCTTGGATTTCTTGCTTGCACCAACATACCAGGACATGATTATTTAAATGCTCTGCATCCCCCGGAAAAGTAAACACACCAACAGTGTGTAACCCTTTATTTACAGCCTTATGTATAACAGAAAATCTAAGTTTGTTATTACCTAAAAAAGGATCTCATCCTTCATGAGAAATGTTGCTACTTGTTATGTTTGATGGAGAGTTCGAGGAATGCTTCACAAGAAAATATCCTTGAAAATATTAATAAATAGAAATCGTATCGGAGAAAATGCTCCCAATTCACTTGAGGATTTTGGTTTTACTTCCAAGTCAAAAAGGTTTACACTGTCCTGACAACCAGTTTCAGGCAGCTTCCGGTATACACAAGAGAACAATGTATCCTCATTGAACAATCACACTTTAGTTCATCACCTTGGAAACTTTCCCAATACATTCTGCAGCATTTCTTCTGCATGCTTAGGTTTTCTCAACCCACCGTCACCTAAATCAAATTGGAGAGATAGAAGAGGAAATTTCAACTTGAACTTCATCTCAGTATACCTACTGACCTGTGTGTGTGTGTGTGTGTGTGTGTGTGTGTGTGTGTGTGTGTGTGTGTGTGTGTGTGTGTGTGTGTGTGTGTGTGTTAAAATTACTAGTAGAAGGTATATGATTAACAATACATAATTAATAATCAACAAATCCACAATGATTACTCTGTTGAAAAATTTTATATGGGGAATATGTTGTAAGCGCAGTTATGACCAACCAATGTGCTGTGTGTGTCCTGGCGTGCTGAGGTGGGAAGGGGGGCAGGAAAGCTACAATTCAGCCTCTTGACTTCACATCAGCACGCAATATTACATGACTTACAGGCCCAGCTCGTCTCATCAGCCCTGTAGGACCGCCGTCAGCAGTCCTTCCCCTGGCTGCCTGCCAGCTAACCCCCAGGCCCCCCCTCTCTCTCTCTCTCTCTCTCTCTCTCTCTCTCTCTCTCTCTCTCTCTCTCTCTCTCTCTCTCTCTCTCTCTCTCTCTCTCTCTCTCTCTCTCTCTCTCTCTCTCTCTCTCTCTCTCTCTCTCTCTCTCTCTCTCTCTCTCTCTCTCTCTCTCTCTCTCTCTCATATATAGGCATCCTCTGTTCTGCCGCCACTGCGCCCGTGATTAACAATTAGGAAAGCGTGGCTTTGACAATTAGCTTAATCCCGTGTCGGGGATGAAGGACGACGACAACATTCCAATTGCTCCATAGCTGAAGTTCATATTTCAGGACAAAAGGGTGGGGGTGTGTGTGGGTGGAGAGGGGAGGGGGGGAGTGGTTGGAGGGTATCCGGACAGTTCCCACAGTGGCTAGATCTTCAGTTTATCTTCCCTGATGTTCTTCAACAATTCACTACCTATGGGGCCATTGGCAACATTGCGTTGAGAGAGAATAGATAGGACCTATACTACATGTGTCCAAAAATTAGACAATAAAATACTTTATTGACCCATCTCAGACGGGAAATTCGGGTAAACTTACACCGTGATTTGTCTATTTATGTTTCCCCCGTTAATATTGGTTATCAATAACAAAGCCCCATAGACCCAACAGCCAACAGACATATTAGATGACAGACCAGTGGCAAGCAATAAATAGAGAAGCAACTTCGTGCCTACGCGTCCCCTCCCCTAATGCACTTGCTGTGTGGATGTTTTCACAAGGTGAGGGGAACGCCGAACAGCGCCCCAACCTCTCGTTCTTCTCTCTCCTCTGCATCTTATACAGCACGCCCTTGACAAACTGCCCGATACACCACGTTCCTCGTGCAACCGCGAACAAATATATTGATCCGATTCTGCTAATGGTAGAAAAGCCTTTTTACCCTTCTAATGCCCGTGGTTCATAGTTCTACACGACTTACAGCCCACGGTTAATGTGATTGCGGCTACAACAGTCAACATATTGGCGTAGCCCAGCTGTTCCCGATAAACGAATGAACTACTCAGCAAAAAAACAATGGGTGGATCATCCGCTCTTCTTCTTTGTTTACAAGGCATGGGGTACTTTTACGCGCAGCCGATGGATGAATTTGGGTCAGCCAGTGAACTCGAGCCAAAATTCTCATGCGGAGAAGATGTCATTGGGCAAGCCAAACACAGCTGGCGCCCAATCCATAATTTGCTTCGACCAGGGTGCACAACAACACGCTTATTGTTACTAAACCAAGGAATCGAATGTGCCCTCCAAAAAAAACTCATTGGATTGCATGAACCACGAGTTCTAGTCCGTAGGCTACACGGAGCTGCACTGTGTCTCTCGCACATCTGCTCATTGCATGGTAGGCTATATGTCCTGTCCTGCACGTTTAAAGACAATCAAAGAAAAACTACAACAATACAGATGTACGCTCGTAGAGCATTTCACAATCTCCTTCCCAGCATCCCCAACGTGAGAGATAGGCTAACTAGTCTACCAAGAAGTGAGAACAAAAAAAAATCCCAGAATGACTTTGTGCTTACCGAAATAGATCCTGGGCTATTTCCGCGACCGCTATCCCCACTCCTTTCCGCCGCCGCCTCTTTCGAAGTCAATCCGCAATGTGCTCAGATCAGAGCGGTGTGTTAGGGAGTCCAGTAGGAGTTTGGGAGGATGGAGCGACCATTTGCTGCTGGATGCTTGCCGCCGGGCGAGGCTGAGGCATCCGCGAGTGGAAGTGTGCGAGAAGGTGGGTGAGGCGAAGCAGGGCTGTGCAAAAAGCAACAACAACAAAAAAGAGAGGAACAACAGAGAGGTGAAGAGCGAAGCACTGCAGCGTAGCAACGGGAGGTAACGCCACCGAAGAGGCGGTAGAGACAGAAGCTCACCGGCCTAACTCACGAGCATCGCGTGTGTGCGAGAACGCGCATCCCCCCACTACACTTACATGCCCAAGAAACGATTGAGCGCTCATTCAAGAATACGTAGCGCCATCTTCAGGCGATAGGTTGCAGGTAGTTAGCTACCACTGGTATACATTTGGGTGTCAAAAATCCCCCACGTTTACTTAAAGTAAGTGTCATTCGCAAAGAGATTTTCCAAAACTGCCCGACACAAAAGACATACTCATGCTCTAGTTTTGTGTTAACTTAACCTCAATTATTGATTATTCATCAATATCCTAAAAGCCCTGTCGTTTGTGCAAAATGTTGCTGCTGGATATTAGGCCTATAGAAATAGGAAATCCACATTCACATTATTTTCTCTCTCCTCTCCATTGATTTCATGCTAGATGAGGTAAGCGGGTGCTCCTTTGTTATCCTCAGCTGGTAAAGACCTTCTTCGGGAGTTGGATAACCCCCTCAATAAGATATCCAAATACGGTTTTCTCTTGCACTCCTGTGACAAACTTCTCATTCCACTTGTTTAACGGCAAAGGGCTACCAAAAATAATATGAACCTCATTGCTACAGTACAGTACATAAAAGACAAACACGTTTTCTCTTACAGTCCCTTGACCAACTTCTACATAACAATCGACTATAAATGATGAATAAAGTTGAAAAAACGAATACACGAAGTAACACTAACAACAACCACAACCAATAATTGTTAATCACAAACATACACTGGGTGTTGACAAGTGGATGAATTGAGGTCAAAACATGACAGGCCTGATAATTGGGAACACACCGCGTTCACTTGTTTAACAGAGGTGCGTGAGCGACACTTATAAGACAACAAGACCGGAAGTGAGATCGCGGAAATACAATTTCAACAATGCTACACTTTTATATTTATGTATTTTAACCTCTCTTTAAACAGTGGCTTTTGAGATGAACATCTCTTCTTTTTGAGGGAGACCTGACCAAGATAGCACACCAGTAACAGTACATGGTTGCACAATTTTAGAATAGAGCATGTCAAAACAGAAAAGGAAAAACTAAGGAAACTAGAGCACGATAAAAACAGACAAGGGACAACAGATACATGCTACAAAATCCAGTTTAGGAAAAGCAATTACACTGTTTGGTTAAGCAGTTTTTGATCAGAGCTTTAATTTAAACTCTCACTTGTAGTGTTCTGGAGGTTATTCCACGACTAAGGTGCAAAATTGGAGAAAGCTGCTATTTCTTCCATGTTTTCCATGTTTGTATTCACCGGGTGACTCTCGCAAGTGCAATGTTGTTCGTTCGACTGTCGTTCTAGAGTCACGTACAATTTGCATGAATTACGATATGATTGTTCAGACTGAGGTCGCATTGCAAACAATCAGACCTGTATCTGATTAAGGACCACATATGAAAGTGGTACGAATCAGAATGGTAGATATCAGATCTCATGTTATTTGTTCTGTTCACACTCTTATGAAAAGAACGGATCAAAGTCACACATGAGCAAACTTATCTTTTGCTTTAAGTGTGGACGAGGCCCAAAGCTCACTCGAATTTTGTATGTGTGTGCAGTGTTTGAAATTAACCACTAGATGGCGTAACTGGACTCAGTAATTTTAGTTGAGAAGCTGATCATTTGTGATCTTATTGGGCGCAATTTGTATCCCTTAATTATTGGACAGAAATCATCAACATATCAATTAAATTAAATGTATCAAACAATCATTCAAGAAAATTTCAAATAATTTAATGCCAATATTTTAACCTTAATGATACTCTATATTAAAGGCTATAATTAAGGCTGATACCACACACACAGACATCCAGACACACACATACACACACACACACACACACACACACACACACACACACACACACACACACACACACACACACAAAACCCTGAATTGATATGACATACAATTGTAGACTCATCATCCATTTGATGTATTAATCGTTGATAGTGTAATTTTCATTGTCTGACCTGCTGTCTGTTTTGTTGTCATAATTATCATTTTAGCGATATGGGGAAATATTGACATACGTTTATTTATCAACGTGCAAAGACACTCAAAAATGATGGTCCCTCAAAGCATATTTCATATGAAATATTAAACATTTCTGCTACCTGATCTATCTTGATCAGACTTTTGTGTGTCCATGCTTACTAGGGTGTGAAGGTCCAAAGATATCTAAATTAAATATTGTGACAAACATCTGAATTCAAAAATGCAGATTCACAAAACAGAAAAAGGAATACGTTGTTTATTTTAAATGCAATGTTTATTCTAGGGAAATACCATACAAGTGTGTGTGTGTGGGGGGGGGGGGGGTTCAATTCATTACTATTTATAGATTTATAGATATGTTTCTTTGGAGTGTGTGTGGACGATCGCTGGTTTAAGCAGCCTCACCAGGCCCTAGTCAGACTGATTGGTCTCTGGGGCTGGGCAAGGCTGCACACCTGTTGTGCATTGAGTAATCAATGTGCACATGTTAAACCAGCCACCACCACACACACTCAAGGAGATCTCCAGCATGGCAACATGGAGCGCCAGCTCATATATTAGTTTCAATCAACGGCTACAATAAACCTGTTCCAACATCATCATCCTGTGTCATCCTGTAACCTAGGTGGAGTGTGGCAGCCACCTAGGTAGCTTGCATTGTCTTTGTTACAGTTTCAAATCTAAAAACATGTATTGAATGTCATGTTCAGCTATTGTGAAAATCAAGGTAATTCTTTGCCTGGGAAAATGAAAACAAGTATGCAATATATATCAAAACACAGTATGAGACTTTCAATGTAAGTGTTCAATTTGTCTTGTGAATGTTGAAAGCAGCAGTATGCAATGCAGCTTACAAAATAAAGTGTGAAGCTATGTCGAATAAAGGGGGCCTTGCTAGTTTAAGCCTACAACTAATATAAAAAAGAAAGTAAAAGGATCACATAACAAATAATAAAAGGCAGACTTGATAGCCAATGTTGGCTGGGACACCTACAATTATTCTAATCTGGTTTAAATCCAAAGATTGGCATCAATATTAATCCAAGAAAAAAAAGTATAATAGTAATGGCACTTTGAGTCTGGACTGGGCTTATTATCCTGCCTGTTTAATGTGAAGGCTTCACAACTATGTAATTGTAGTTATTAAACTAATGACATACACCAACACACTTTACCGTCAATGGGACAACGTAGAGAAGCAGATGAAAAAGGTCACGGCACAGTTACAGTATTAGTAGCACAACATTTTTCCATATAGGCCTAGTGGAATATGTTTTTATCCCAAGCCATATATAACCTAGCATGCTTCATTATAACTCTTCTCTTCTTGGCAACAGACAGTGTGTACCATGTAATACTATCAGGGGGAGAGTAAATTCAGGTAAATATTTAAATAGGGGCAGGTGTATAAATGTTATAACGTATAAGTGCTACGTAAGACGTAGTTCGTTTGATGCAATCCGTTTTGATTCAGCAAAGTGTAAACCCAGACTTAGTAAAGACTTCCGTTGTAACTAGACTACGTCTGGATTTACGCAGATCTGGTGCAACCGGCCCGGAAACTCCAGATGTTGGAAAGTTATACCACTGCCACAGTTTCAACGATGCAGCGCTGCCGTCATCAGTTGATGGATGTCTTCAATTAGGGCCACTGTAATACACACACACGCACACGCACACAAACACAAACACGCACACGCACTTTTGTCCTGAAATATGAACTTCAGCTATGGAGCAATTGGAATGTTGTCGAATGTTGTCGTCACACACACTTTTACTCCGTAAAAAAAGGCAATGGGTAGCCTAACTATTAAGATGTCAGTTATTCAAGACAATAAATTGCACACCCTGACAAAGATGGAGGCAACTTACATTACAACCATACGGTTGCCAGATAAAATAAAGGTGACATCTTGTTCATCACGCAGGCAATGTATGCTAATTATGTAATGATGGCAAATGACAATGACATAAATCTCAAACAGAGTCAGGGAGGATGTTTTGGTGTGTCTGTCGTTCATATAATGAACGCCTATATTCAAGGCCAATGGTGAATAGAGATAATAGGTTTTATTCGAATAGCCTTGTTGGTCTTGTTGACTTCTCGCGATAGGCTAAGGTAAGTACAAAATATGTAGGACTATTATTATAGGCCACTTGTCAATCCTCAATAGATCGACGCTTGTTTCTTTCAATAACATGATTCAAACAAATGTCCCTTAAATCACATTACAACTTATGCATTGATTTATTTTTGTTTTCGCACTTGAAACTCATCAAGTGACAATACTTGAAAAAAGTCATGTGAAACTGTGAAAGTGGGACGTCACATCCCAAAAACTCCACCGCAGGAACAGAAGCTCCGCGCACTATAAATAAATAGCCAAATTCTCATGTGCAGTCACACTTTGAAGTGGTTGTATATAAATGTATCCAATCCTATCCTTTTCAAGTGTAATTGAAAAAGTAAACTTTTTAGAAGAGCAACGATGAAGACACGGCCAGGGTCTTGGCAGATTTAAGTTAACCAAGTGAATATGAATCAAGAATGACCAATGGTAAGTGGCTACCGCATAGCTTAGCTACACCTTTATTAATACTTGCGATAAATGTTCAAATTCCCGTCAAAATAAATGCGATGTTAGTAACGTTTCTAAATTTGACACGCATTAATAGTGTTGTATATTATAGTAAATATGAACAAGTCCCAAACTTACCATCTGACTGTGCGTCTCCCTGTCCTTCCATGCTATGTAGTAGCCGAAGACACTGGCAGTGTTTAAGGGTCCTCCTTATTTATCGTTTCCCACAGTCATACGGAAACTGAAATTAAAGAATTTAGCGGAATAAGGAGAAAGCTTTGTCGCGTTTATAGGAAATGGGATTATACCTGCCTTTCCTGTTATTCATTGTGTTCAAATTCAAAGTAGTTTTGAGTGAGAAACAATGTAAATATTGCAATGTTTCAACCATAATGATTGATGTCTACTTTTGACTTAGTTTATGTTCCGTAGGCCTGTTTTACCCTGTTTTACCAACCATTTTATAATCTTAAACCAACGTATTCTCAGACACTTGCAGGCTGGAGCAGATATGCCTATGTGTTATAAACTGAAATGATGAGTGCCATACTGTAGGCTACAGGTTACACTTATCAAGTCACTGTCTGAACATTGATCTCAGATTTCTTCTCTATCTATCTCCCTTTACACCATCTTACACATCTCCCTCACTCACTCCCTCACTCACTCCCTCACTCACACACACACACACATACACACACACACACACACACACACACACACACACACAGCCTCTTATCTGCATCATTCTTCTTTCTCCTCTGCTTCTTCCTATAGTCTCCTCCTGTTACAGCAGCAAGACTTTGAGTGAAATCGCATACGACTACAAAACCATCGTGATGGTTTTTCTTGACAATGCTGACAAGGATTTGAGGGTGAGACACACGCAGGCTTCATAGACCTTATTAATTTAGCGGCCATCTTGATTGTATCTCGGTTCTAAAAGCTAACCAGGTGTAGGGAACTGAATGTAGAAATCCACATTAGGTTATAGCCTTTACACTGCCTTTGTTCGATTTGATTCAGACTGTCTGGCAGCAGGGGTTACCAGGGTTCTAAGCTGTCGGATCTTCTCTCAGAGTTAAACAAATAGCAGAACTAAAAACGACAATTAGGGGGGTTTAGGTGTGTCAATTTGTTTGCACATTTAAGTTATCTGTTGTATGCAACTTAAACTATGGTACTGCATCAGGAAAATAATGAAGTGAGGCTTAGTTAAAATCTATTTGGTTTAGTACAGTCTCACGCGTGCTACTCTAGCATTGCTGCAATCAGCCTCTCTGTCTTGTTGCTCCTGCTTGTGTACGCATGTGCCAATGGTTCACAAAAACGCACTTTAGAGGGTAGATCTACTTATGATGGCTTTGACTTTTGTACTGAGTACAATACTCAAAGAAATGTAGAAGAGAAGGTATAGATAAAAGCTGTATTTTGTAGAAGCGGTTTGCTCCAGTAACATTTTCAAATGAGGAAATTATTATAGAGATAAACATTGTTGTGCATTTAAAATAAGGTCTACATATAAGTGTAGTGCATGTTATCTGGATTTAGTAGTACTTATCGCATCATTTCTATCTTCTAGGAAAACAGTATAAGCCCAGACTGCCAAGAGTCTTCATCTAACCCACAAAACCAGGTATAGATATCGTCTTGAAGGGCACAACATAAACATCTTAGCTTAGCTATCTGTCAACTGTAAAATTGGAAAATGGGTGGGTTTCACAATTATAATTTTATCCATAGCCTATTTACTATTTGAGTAAGCCAGGATCTCCCAAAATGTTGAGCAATGTTGACCCTGATACTTAAAACGTAGATCAGGCAAAACATTCTGGACCTGGTTTCAAGTTGTCTTGGAGAACATCTGGGCCACAGACAAGAATATGATCATTTATAGTTAATAAGGGTTTATATAATGATATTTTAAAATATATTACCAAATATAACAAAAAGAAAAACAATATTGCTGAAATATTATGGTTTTTGGCAAAGTACTTCTTCATATTATTGCATTATACACATAATCATTAATTCATTTAACAGCAGTTAAACATCTTATTGTTTTTTGTGAGTGTATTCGTAACATAACTTTCATTGTGTTTATTTATTTTATTGTTTGACAGGGAAGGCGACGCATCATTAAGAGCATAGCCTGCAAAATGCAGCGATTGCAGGTGTCCTTCACAGACACGCTGGTGGAAGCGGTCCTGACCACAGGGGGCTGCCAATGTCACGGTCACATGGTGAGAGGCGACTCATAGCCTGCTTTCGGACGAAGGCCGCAGTACTTTCAGGGGCTGTGATGGAAATTTACCTAAACTGAATTATTGAATGTGATCTGGCTGTGTGAGGATAGATTGCCACCGTCATATGTATGAGCAGATTCAGTTCCAGCCCCCTAAGCCCAGACTGCAGCTAATGTAAATATATACATGAGGCCTGCTTGCATATCTGCTGCACTCTGTCCCAGCCATCACATACAATTAATATGTGCACTTAAATAGTATGATGTGGAATAGATCTGATTGATAGACTTAATCAATCACAAACAAAAAGCCTGTGAATAAGAACGAGGCATGTTTTTGATAATGTTCTAATAATCATAATTAGTATAACCTTTACTCTAATATTAAAGGCAGCCTGTTTACTCAGCCCATCTCCTTTATAAAGTGTTTAGCATTTGTATAGGTTTTCAATAACAGGTGCATCAAATTAATATGTTGTTTAAGTCCTACTGATTATTTCCAGCTATCTCTGTTCAAGGTAAATCAATATGTAAACTTCATAATAATCTTCATAAAACAAGCTTTTGTGCAATACACTATACTATATTGATAAAATCATGTTTTATCATTGTTATACAATTATCTGAATGTTCGCTGACTGGTATTACTGATGTTTCTTACTAGTCCACATCATGTGATGTGGACTAGTAAGAAACAATGTTACTGTGAAGGGGACCACATACTCATTGTAACCTCTTAGGTATTTAAAAGAGTCTAAAGCTCTACGTCATTGTCACATGGGGCAAATGGAGCTGTGCAGTGTGGATCTCTGCGGTTTCACTCACCGAAACGCCAACCTGAATACCTGGATGGTCTCATGAGGCTAGCTGACAGCTGAATATGATAAAATGATTCAATTATGCCACCTAAAAAGTTGTGATTTTAGCTCAGACAACAGACAGAAACAGAACAGAATATTACATGGTTCAAATATTTTGTTTTGCATTGTTATCGTTTTCTTTAACTGGTTTTTTTAAGAGACCAGATAAACAACCCCCCCCCCCCCCCCCCCCCCCCCCCCAAAAGGAAAGACAACTATTTTAACTATTTATATGTTATTTTAAATATGAATGCTAGTTATTTGTTGCTTATTCTATTCAGGTTTATATTTTTTATCTAAAAGGTTTCCATCTAATCAGTGGAAACTATTTTTTTTACTTTAACTTACATGACTCAATTTGGGGTCACCTGATACGATGTTTTATGATCGATTTTTATAAATGGTCTCATAGACATCCATACTGACTGATTCATAGCCATGGACAAATCACTTTGTGTTTAGTAGAGTGGTGCGATAACTTTCACTGGGATATTTATATTATCGCAGATGTTGATTGGGTAGAACAATTTGTGTGGAACCAGATGCACAAGAGTTCATGTTGGGGTCAGAAAAGTTTCAGAGCTAGAAATGGGGTCACTTGCCAAAATACCTAAGCAAAATAAGCTTTTTTATCTAATGTTTTTTCACAAGTTCTCACAAACTTCATCAACACTTTGTATGTCATTTCCCATCACAGTGCACCTTTTCATTAATTATTGTCCTATATCTCATTGTATTGTAGAAGGATAATTAATAATCGGCTGGAATGTTGGCAGGCAGGGTTGAATAGGTTGCATGTCCTGGTTGCTGAACAGCATGTGACTTATTGGATTTGCACCCTGCCCACTCCCTTAGAACAACCAACCCTTTTTTTGTGCCAATCAAAGGGTCTGGGTTTATTCCCTTATACCAGTTACCAACAATGATTAGATATAAGTTACTTGCATCTATGACGTTAGTTTTTGTAATAGATTAATTCAGCTGAAATTAAAATAATTTTAATTTAATTTTTTTGCATTGTCAAAGAAATTGGTCGATCGTTGTTGTTGACCGTTGCAGCGCATTGTTTCGGAATCGTTCAAAGGCAGAGGTGCGCTGTGGCATAAACACTAGAACACACCATTGTCAAATACTAGAACTATCTTCCAGATATTTCCTTCTCAACGCAAAAACAATATGCGGACACACGGTGGAATATTGTAATTTCAGATAATTAAGTCGATAAAACGAACAATAACATTATAGAAACTAACGTCTACCCATTGTTGCCAACTGGTAGGCATATAAACAGAATAAACCACTTCGGGGTGTTCCATTATTGGAAGGTGGTTTATTCCTTGCACAACTAACACTGCCCTGGGGTTTCGGTCACGTTCCATTTTCAACCCGTATATTTGTAAATAAGATGATGAACAGGGGTTACATAAGCTTAATAACCATGTGTTTGTGTCCTGTTTACTCTCCACTGCCCAGACCCGAGCACCAAGGCTTCCGTCAAAGCGGACACGCGCAAAACAATGCAAAGTCAAGTCACTCCTGACTTCCATGAGGAAATACTACGAGAGTGTGTATACAAAGAGTCAGCTCACTACGACTCCGAGTTAGCGACCTCTGTAATGAGTTTATGAGACTCTTCCTGTCCTAAATAAGCTAAGCAACACTTCTCAGAAGAGGAAACTTCGCTTCAGCTATTCTGTCAAATGGCTTCATTACCCTCTTGCTGCTGTATTTGGTGTGTGTGTGACTGTGTGTGAGAGAGTGAGAGAAAGGGCGGCTGCAGGGTAGCCTTTTCACACCAAGTGATCACATTACAAATGAATATACTTCAAGGGAACGGAACAAGTGACTTTCAGGGAGTAGCCGAAGGAATTTCTAAAAGTCGTGTCTAGATCGAGATGGGAAATGATGTAACAGTTTCTTGTGGACACCTTTGCACATTTACTTTCGCTTTGTGTACCTTTGCACATTTACTTTTGCTTTGTTCAGAGAGGCAAGCCAGGGCACATGTGGATCTGCCCAATATACCTGTAATGCGTCATTCGCTTCAGGATCAATGCCAAATACTGGCGCATTTCTCACTTATTCAGTGTTTAAATGGTTGATGGTTTGAAGCCTAAAATGTACATTCTGTCATGGGTGAGCACACAGTTGCAGTCAACATCACATTGCCATGTCTTGGTCTGGGAATTTGTTTTTTTGTGCTTTGATTAGTCATTCCTATTTCTGCGCAGAGATCGATCGATTTCACGCCGTCTTAAAACGGCATGAAAATGACTTACGATGTATTTATATCATTTAAATCAAGTTACTCATAATGTGTTAAACAGGAAAGTAATGCAGGACAAAACATAAGAGTAATTTGAAAATACGCAATTCAATCTGATTAGATCATGCAAAAGTAATGAAACATAACCTCACAGCTTGTTAGCCCAGGGGTTAATAGGGAAACATGACTATGGTAACCTGTTCAATTCAAGAAATGTGAAAATATAATTGTGTAAAACTAGCTACATGGCAGCGACACCTACAATTCCAATAAATATACATAAGCTTTTGTGTTATGTGCATTCTGAAAAAAAGAACTAATAAAATCTGCTATAGGGGGAGTATGTTTAGAAGCAAGTTAACCGTGAGTAGGTAAATAGCATGACTGCAAATGAGCCAACAAGGTCAAAAGTCATTGTTTCTTTCATGGCATCTTTCATAAATTACCATTAGGTTTTTAGAAGACATGCTCTGTTGGCTTTTTGATCACATCAAACTCTCCATAAACTATCATGTATTCCACTCCTTGAAGGGCTGTACATAGCAGCAAGTAGTTAGCTATACATTCAAAACCAAGCAACTCTAACCTTGATTCCCATGTATACTTGCATACATTTATTTTCAGGTTCATTGCATAGCTCATATGCAATATTAACACACAAAACATCTATACATGATAACCTTTTTTTGTTTGTTTTATTATTGATGAACGTACACATTAATAATTGCACGACCTTACTCGGTTATATATTAAGCACAGTGAATAGCCTTTGGGGAGTGTTTGGTTATGTGCAGAAGGATATGGCCGGAGGGATGACCTCAGTATTCAAAAACAGATGTGACCGAGGTGTAGGTCGCAGAATGACACAACCGCAAACCATTATTAGCATTGGGTTTTCTTTTCCCTCAGCCCCTCGACATTTTTCACTAGTACTACTTAATGTTCACTAGAAACTCATAATGAAACACATCTTTTCTTGTTTGCAATATAACAAAGAATTATACATTTGAAAAATAATAACAAAATGTATTTTCAATGCAAATCAGGTCCATACACTTCCTTGCATTCCATCTGCCATCTGCAGTTTTCCATCTTTCTGAATGTTTTCCACCCTTAAACTGGATCGTCACATCCTAGTCCACACTAATCCAAAAAGGAAAATTAATAAGTCATGTGTCATGAGCAACGTTTCCTCTAGTAGCCACAACATTCCTTTTATGATCAAGAGTAATGTACCTTTAAAAAAAAACAAACGAACAGCTTAGTACAAGTACTATGCCCATCAATACACATTGGGAAAACTGATGACACAGTCTGGATGATGGGGTTGAAGTCCTTAAGACATAGCACTAGCACGGTCTGGGTGATAGGGTTGGAGTCCTTAAAGACATAGCACTAGCATGTAGCACTAGCACGGTCTGGAAGATGGGGTTGAAGCCACAGCTTCCTGGTCAAACGGTTTGACCTCAGTGGACCAGTGAGAACCATTTATATTCGGTATGTAATGCAAATCAGGAACACAACAAAAGATTTGGGCCTGTTGATAATTTAATTATAAACACACTTGTTTCCTTCAATACTGATTCAGGCGAAACACTATTATTCTGATGTTTGGCAAAATGGTTTCATACAAATCCACAAACAACCTCACCACATACACCAAATAAAAATGTCTGAACAATTAAAAACATTCTAACAGGAGAATATGAAAATAAATAACCAATTTAACTGCATGAAATTTGCAGAACATAATGGGAAATTAGCTAATTGAGATACGCTACAATTCAATACAAACTGTAGAAGCTTAACATAGTCAAATTAATTATTTTCACATAGCAATGATAAATACCAGTGGTGTCTTTCGACAGGTGCGCCGGCCATTATGAACCAGGAAAGGTTTTAAACAAACAGTACTACAGATAACGCTGTGCCAATTCTTTACAGTTAAAAGTGTTCAGTGGTCGATCGCATTTCACTTCAATGGTGTCAATCTAGTGAGGACAGGATTAGTTTTAGTTTATGGGGATTAATTTACTTCTCATCACACGCAGTGTCTGCAACCCTGTGGAATTGCAGTGGTCCCTTGCCTTTGCCGCATACTCTGGAAAATTCCACTGGACAATTCCTACATATGATGGGGGGGGGGGGGCATCTAGCGTTCTGATACAAAGTCCTCACGCTCTGCTAAGCCTGTCTTCATTAGCGGTACAGCATTGGTGTCACACACACACACACACACACACACACACACACACACACACACACACACACACACACACACACACACACACACACACACACACACACACACACACACACACACACACACACACACACACCTTCACAGGCACATCCTTCTGACGCCACATTCGCAGCAGAACTTGGCCGTCTCCACGGGATACTTGGTTCCGCAGTCGTTACAGAAGCTGCCCTTTGCGCCGCCGTCCACATCGATGTCACTGACGAAGTCGTGCCTGAATTGGACACAGACACAGGCCTGGTGTCATACCAGGTACAACGGTGCAGACAAATGACAACGAAAAAGGGGATACTTTATATACATTAATTACATTACAGCATTACATTAAAACCCAACGCAATAAAAAAACAAGGGGAGAGTGTATAAAGAAGTTCTATTTCCTGCTTAATTACTTTAAATAACCCCCCGCATTTGATGTATTGGTTGCTGTTGGAATGTAAAGAGAATTTCAACAAATACGACAAAAAATGCTTTTAAAATAAATTACCCTACCCTAGCTTTAAGGAAAACACACCTTTTTGCGTCATCGATTACATAGTCATGCAAACCTATGAGGCGAAGAAGCCCTACCTGGGGTTGTAGCTGTCCACCTTCCTCCTGTACAGCCCACTGGATGCTGCACTCTTGGCTGGGGCGTAGCTGGAGCCTACTGGCCGGGTCTTCATCCCCACCCTGGCTCATGGATTTCAAGGGAGCGGGACGGTTAAAAACAAGAAAACGAGTTGGATGACTCTTGGAGACCAATTGGTAGTTGGCAACAGCCCCAGTTAATTCAGGTGTGGGGAAACTATTAAGCAAATCGATGTCAACATGCTTGTTGCACAACAAAAACGAGTCCAGTTATAATTTTACATAAAAATAATGCTAAATAATGTTAACACTGATTTGCTACATACTTTCATACACATCAATTAACTGGACATGCCAATTGCCTACCTGCCCATTGCTCTTTAACTCATAGTGTGGCACCCCGGCTCCCTGAGTGGCCCGCCTACCCCCCAGTGAATACAAACTATAGTTCCCAGTTAGCCGTATCTGCACTTTTATTAATCAAGCAAAGAAAACGTAGGGCCGTGCCCAAGCGAACACAACAAAAGGTGTCGTGGCTCCGTCGCCACGGAGAAACCTCCAGGTAGTGATCGCGGCCACGCTGGTCCGCTCTGGGAAAAAAAGGAAAGAAACGTCATCCGTCAGCGAGTCGTCTCTCTGGGCTCGGCTCCGTAGCCGTCGGGCTTAGGCGGCGTTCTCTCTTCTCTCACTGATGATATTCACTCAGGCGTCTTCCACGTTGACTCACAGACTCGTGAACCCTTCCGAGTACCGCGTCTGCTTCTCTTCCTGCTCCTCCCTCGCAGGTGTTTCTTGTAGCGTTGAGTGCCCCACTCAGCGCTAATGGGCGCCTGGGGCGCTGCGCTGGAGCCGGGTTGCCACACTCCTCCACCCCTGGACGAAACCTCAGGCTGCCACGGACTGACCAGAGGCAGGCGTCGCAGCGGGACAGGGCGTCAGCGTTGGTGTGTCCTCGCCCCGGTCAGTGGTCCACCTGGAACCTGTAGTCCTGAAGGGCCAGGAACCACCTTGTCACCCTCGCGTTTGTGTCTTTGGCGGTGGCCATCCACTTGAGTGGCGCATGGTCGGTAACGAGGGTGAACTCCCGCCCCAGGACGTAGTAGCGGAGCTTGTCCAGGGCCCACTTAATGGCCAGGGCCTCCTTCTCGATGGTGGAGTAGTTTCGCTCGTTGGTGAGGAGCTTCCGACTCACATAGGTTATGGGGTGCTCCCCTCCGGCCCGGACCTGCGATAGCGCCTCTCCAAGGCCCACCTCTGACACATCTGTATGTACTATCAAGGGCAGAGTAAAGTCGGGGGTTACTAGAAGAGGGTTGGCTCTCCCAAGCGTCCTTGGCGAGGTCAAGAAGTCCTCTTGGTCTCCGGCCATAAAGCAGCTCGAAGGGGGAGAACCCTGTGGAGGCTTGGGGTACCTCGCGGACTGCGAAGAGAACATGGGGGAGGAGCTGGTCCCAGTTCTTCCCGTCCGTCTCCATGACCTTCTTTAGCATCTGCTTGAGCATTTTGTTGAACCTTTCAACAAGCCCGTCCGTCTGGGGGTGGTACACTGAGGTTCTCAGCTGCTTGACCTGAAGGAGGCTGAGAAGCTCTTTTAGTACACGTGACATAAAACAGGTCCCCTGGTCTGTCAATATCTCCCGGGCTATCCCTACCCGGCTGAACAGCAGCATGAACTCTCTAGCCACTGCTTTAGTGGAGAGGCAGGGCTTCGGGGTAACGGGGTAGCATAGTCCACCATGACCAAGATGTACCGATGACCCCGGCTGGTCTTGGGGAGAAGCCCCACAATGTCTAGCGCCAGCCGGTCGAACGGCACCTCAATAATGGAAATCGGGGCCGGGCTGTTCCGTGGCGGTCTCCGTGTCTGGGGTGTGTGAGGGAGGATTTGTGTGGTGGGGCCCTCCAGTCAGGCGGGTGGGTGTTCCTGGCGGTGTGGGTCTATCCCTCCGGTCCCCGTCATCCTCTCCGGAGGTCTCCGCAGGGGAGGATTGGGCCACGGGTGACCGGTAGGCAGGTCGGACGGAGCGGCTGTGTCGCCTCGGGTGGGGTCGGGGCGGCCGGAGACCAGGCTCGGGGTTCCAGAGCCGGTGGAATATGGGGCAGTCCCTCCCAATGAGTAGGGGTACGGGAAGGTTGACTCACAGACTCGTGAACCCTTCCCCGAGTACCACGTCTGCTTCTCTTCCTGCTCCTCCCTCGCAGGTGTTTCTTGTAGCGTTAAGTGCCCCACTCAGCGCTAATGGGTTCAGGTGTGCGATCTCGGGGAGAGCGGCAGTAAACCCCTTCTACCACCGCTCCCCTGAGCCGCCTGGGGCGCTACGCTGGAGCCGGGTTGCCACAATAGTTAGTCTCAAAGGGCTTCACAGGGGCACAATACACACATTGAGTCTCCTTAAATGGCAATGACGCCATGATTTGCATGCGTGTACGGTGTAAGAGGAAGAAGAAGAGGAGGAAAACATTTATTTGACGATACACAGCTAGAACTCCTATGCTATTCATAAATACAATGACTGGCAGACCACCCGGATCGTTTGATGTCATTGACAGCGTTGTAACTGATAGAAACAACTCAACAAGTGGGAATTATCGGTTTATGGCAGTTTGTTACTGATTCATAGCTGAGTGACACAAACAAATGCACTCTAGTAACGTAATAAAGACACAAAAGCCGAACAGACTCCTTCAGGAACAGAATAGTAGTTAAATACGCTGTGGGGTTAGTTTTGGTACATTAAATACATTCAATACAAATCAAGTTTAAAACTAAATGTAGGGACAAGGCAGTAGAGAGAGAAAGGAAACAAGTCACACAACATGTAGCAAACCAGGTCAGGTTGCGGCCACCTGGCTAGTTTCAACCGGTTCCAACATAGGCAACACACCATTACAAATGCCAACAAACAAAACTCTGTTCTCTGCACATTTTGCATGATTCATCGTTATTTAAAAGAGTTTTTACATTAAATGAGCTACATGTCCTCCGGATTGCTAGCAACTGCTTTACTCTGTGTGTGTGTGTGTGTGTGTACCAACCCTGATGGAGGACTTGCGAGGCCGGACGGGATGCACCTCGCTATACCGGAGGAGGGCTTACTAGATGGGATCACTGTGTGAAGAAGGACATCACAGAGAGTACTGACATGAGAACCAGGGCCAAATCTGGCCTCCGGTCTTCCAAGCAGTTGGTGACCCCACAAAGGTAAACACGGGAGGCCCCAAGTACAAGAAACTATGGAGATTGGTGCCCCAATTGCAACAGAAAATTATTTAAGTAAACATTCTGCACGGGGTGGGGAATGAGAAAATTACTCTTATTTCCCGCCACTCTGATCCAACCTCAAGCTTTTTCACAAGTTGCTACACATTAGAAACCTAATGTCTAAAGCATTTTATTTCTCTGGATACAAACTCTAAATTGGTGAGGAGATAATCGAAATCTATCAAAACAGGAAGAGCAATGTCTTAACAAAACGGTAATAAGAAAAAACAGCCATCCCTGGAAGAAAAAACGCATGCAATGCCTTCTGGGCTTCCTGACATAAATCACCACCATCATCTTACTCTGACAGGAGAATAATGGGGGGAGAGAGAAATGAATCGGAACAAACTAACAAGGCATGTGGGCATTCATCCTTGCTGCACTGAGAATGTGGGTAGGGTGAGGAACGCTTCATGAGGGTTTTTACAAAAGGGTTCTAGTAACAGTTTCAACACGGCCCAGACACACCCACTACAGTAAGTTGCCAGGCAGCCTGACACAACAGTTACCAACAAACAAAACGTTGTTTAGAGGCACTATTTATTCAAAGTGACACAATTTTATGGAACACAAATGTGTAGCCTAGTGATCAGAACACAAGATTAAGTGGAATCTGAACTCTGGTCCCCATGTGATAAATCACAATGTTTCCTACCAGAGATCTGTCCAGAGCCGGACCTCTGTGGTAGACGAGAGGACGCAGACTGAACCGCAGGAGCTGGCGACACGATGACGCTCGCCTTCTTTACTGGACCGGAAAGCTTGGACTTCAGAGAAGATACGGAAGAGAAACGGAGACAGAGACACAGAGAGACAGAGAGACAGAGAGACAGACAGACAGAGAGAGAGAGAGAGCGCAAGGAGGAAAGGAAGAGAGGGAGAGAAATACAGAGAAATAGAGGAAGAGGGAAATGAGGACAGAGACAGAGAGGGTAAGAGGGAGAGAGGATTGGGGAGCGAAAGATATTAGAGATGCTATGCTACTGTGTCTTAAACGCCATGTCCTTTCCCACATTTCATCTGCGCCAATAGTGAACAATGCGATCAGACATAGTTGTTGTGGTTTCCATTCTCACACCTCTCTTCCAGAAAATTAACGTGTTTGACAAGCTGTGACTAAAATGGTTGCTGGGACTTTGTTGAGGCTGGCTGCCATGGTGACATGCACTATCTGTGCTGGCCCTTATTGTTGTTGTCGTACCTGTTGGAGTGATAAGGTGATTTCTAGTGTGGCTATTTTGGGTTGCATTGGCACAAGGTTTGAGGCAATGAGAAAATTAGAAGGTTTTATTCTAAGGATGACGGTATGTTTCAGAGGCACTGGTGGTATATGTGGTGGTTGTGTGGCTCAGGCTCAGATCAGATCATCATGTGATTGTCTCTTATCGGTTGGGCTACTACATTGTAATATGACCTTCTCACACACTCTGTCACACACTCGGTTGTACACATACACACAGCTGTGATCATTCACGCAACAGCTGCAGTAACTAACAGTTGCTGTAGCTTAGATTCAAGAGCAGAAAACCGCAGAATAGAGCAAGATTTTGAAACTAAACATCCCAATGAACGTTACCCCCCTCTCTGCTCCTTCCCTCGCAACGTTTCTCAGCCATTTACAAGTGTTGCATTTCAGGCACCTGTGATTGACAAGCAAGATTAAGTCTCTGAACCAATCAGGGAAGAGATGCCCTGATTGGTCGGAACATACTTACTTCAATCTAAATTGGCTGGCAGAGGCTGGCGCAGTGAACTAGAAACGTATATTCTCAGAGAGCATTTCACTCACTATTAGCTGATAGATGGCTAGGCCATTTCGAACTGATTAGGCCTACACTCAAATAACCTTACCTACAGCACATCTACTGCGCGTGCGTGTGCGTCTTACCTGCGTGCGTGGGGGGGTTTTCTTCACCTCCGCTACCACCTTGCCCTTGGGCATGCGTGCCGCTTTTTCGCGGCAGAACTTGATGTGGCGCTCCGCGGCATTTTCCCCGAACCTCCGCTGGCAGTGAGGACACTGGATGTAGTCTGAGCAATGGCAACAGACAACAACAACAAAACTCTTTGGATTTTAGTGTTTCCTTCCTGTGCTGCACACTAGAAGATTTGCTTTTTAAACTTGTCCGAAGGTCAACATGGTAGGAATCCATGAACAGCACACTTCACTAATTGTTCAAATGAACTGCTATGATGCCGAATCATTTAGATGTTGTAAATGTTGTAGATATTCAAAGAAAACACAGGTAAAATAATAATAAGAAAAAGAAAAACCTCTGTTTCTAGAATACAGCTAAATACATCACGTTGCCAGGTTGAGATGGACACCTATTCAAGCCCATCATTCACAGAGACATTACATTCTATTGTGACAAATAACCTGATCATCATAGTGACCTGGGTCGTAGGAGGGAGGGGGCGGTGGGGGCAGGGGCCCCCCCTCCTTGATAACCTGTGTGAGGCCCTTGGCCGCCCTGATGGTGGCGATGAAGTCCTCGTGTTTCCTGCGCCAGTTGGACGGCTTCTTTGGGGGCTCCGCCTGCTGGAAGGTGGGGAGGGGAGGTTGGAGAGAAGGGGAGAGGTTGGTTGGTTCTTTGTCTCCTTGGTGTGTTTACTTGGTCCGTCTTTTTTCTACTGCAGTGAGTTGTTGGAAAAGGGAAAGGGCACTGTAAGTGTCCCGTTTTCACTCCTACTACTTTTATAATGAGATATTGACTTCACAATTAGTGACGATGAAGATGTCAATTGCACCAGCATAATTGTATTCACATTTGTGTTAATTGTAGGGAAAGCATCTAGAGTATCTATACACTATCCAATTTAAAGGCCTTTCGCATTCATCAAAGCCATTTACCCACCATGTAAACGAAATATATTGTTACAATAATAATGCTATTGAAGTAGACAACAGAATATTTTGTCACGTATTCTTAAATAGTGCAATCTGTTGTATACAATATCCAATATCCTAGTATTTGATACGACACGGGCTTCTTGTCCATGTCAAGTTCTGCCACAGGTGGCAGAACTAAATCCCAGGCCTCGGTGCTGCTGCTCAGGGCAACGCAATATGCTCATTAGATTCCTTAGCCTTAGCTATGGATCCCTTTTATGGGCCGGGCTTAGGGTGGAGGAAGAAGAATTCCTGAATGCATAGCAAACACAGTCTATTACGGTTTTGTTAATGTGACGCTTATGTGACTTTTAATGTGACTTCCAGCTATGACAAACCGTATTTGCATATCCATACCTACAACCAAAAACACAAGTTGCAATTATACAAAACCCATTTAGATTTATATACCTGGTGTGCTGTGTTTGCCTTGGCGATCTGACTTGTGGATAGTAACAGGAGACACAAAACCACATATTTCAATAGTAATTTAACCACAGAGAAAAAGCTGCAGTTATTCCACAGACAGGAAAGGCGGTAGTTGGGAGTCACTGGAGTTTTAAATGCTTTTTTGTATTTGTGTTGCCATTAGAGAGGACCGCACACTCTAGACTGTGTGCGGTTTGGACTAAAAACAATAAGCTCAGTCCCAAGGTAGCAGTAGAGAATTATGGTCTGCAATTCAACAGACCGTTGCTAAGTATTTATTTTCCATAGCCACTATATTAAGTCCTTAGATTATAAAAAGGAGCTGGCTACAGCCAAAAACGAAACCATAAAGACAGTTAAGGGGTGGCCCTTAGCAGTAAGTTTCAGATTGCACAATCATATAAATACAATAGAAGTGACAATCCTTTTGGTCTGGAACGTATAACCATAAGACACAGAGTGACGCACTGGCAGCTAAGTATATGTATGTATACAACAAGAGTTTAAAAGACAGGAAAGTAAAGACGAGTTAACTTACTTTCACTGAGGATGACGAACTCTATGACTGAAATACAATTGGAAGCGGTTGAAAATGTTTAAAGCGATAGTTTGCCAGAAGAAATATGAATTGAACAGTAGTTCTGCTTTTACGCCTTTTGCTTATATCGTGGGAAAGCCCAAGCAAACAGGATCCGCCCCTGCCTATGCAAATATTATTTACCTTATTTTTGGCTTCAATTGTGTTTCTCGCCACATTTGACCGAAGGTGACCAGCCTATTTCCTATAAGACATAAGGTTTTGTGTCACTAAGATGTCATTACCTCAGTTCTTTCCCCCAGGCCATCAGGCTTGTCACGTTAATTTCAGTGATCACATGATCACCCCAATGTATGCACTGATCACTTCCTGTGTGCATTCAAAATGCATCACCACAATTCAATGTTCATATTCATCAGTGCTCCACTGCTTTATATTTAAAATATTGTACTGCTCTTATTCCCATTGTCCCTATTCCCCATCTTTACAGTCTCTGGGTCTGCTGCTAGTGTTTTGCCACTTTCTTTGCCCATGCCCTTATTTATGTCTATTTTTCTATGTTTATATTTGTATCTGTCTACCACGTAGTGTTGCTTGCATGTCCTAAGAAGATTGTCATTTTTAGATTGTAATCTATCCAAAAACAATGTGAATTTATTCAAATCATTGTCAATGTCACATATTTGTACATTTGCCAAATTTGACTAAAAACATCCTGATCCAGAAGCATAGTTTATTTCATTGAATGGAGTAATTTGGGTTCAGTAGGAATGGTCAATAATTTTGATGTCCTCATTCATACGTTTGTTTGACCATCTTGATCGATTGTCAAACATACCATCCCTTAAATTACTCTAAGCAACAGAAGTAAGGCACTTCAGTTGGATTTTCTCACCTTGGAATGCAGCAATAATACAAACAGATTGCGTAACCATATCTTGATATTGTGTTCAATTCCATTGTTGTTGTTTTTTAATGCATCTATAATGGCCCAGTCCTAACTGCTCAGGTGTAGTCTCACCTTTGCTTTGATGGGTTTGAGGATGGGGATATCTGTGCCCTCTGCCCTCTGTCTACTGGAGTCAAAAGTCTTCCTCTTCTTGGCCGCTGCCTTCTGGCATATGGGCGTGTGTTTCTTCTGCATGGGTGAAACATAAGATAGTTAGAGGAAAGAACAGGGAGTTGAAGTGATGCCTCATCCGTGCTAGGCTTTTATAATGTTTTTTATTAGATTGAGAAATTGCGAGTTGCTAATGGAACTTTGACATACACTCACATTAAAAACGGATTAATACTGAGCTTTAGAATGAATGGTGTGTGTGTGTGTGTGTGTGTGTGTGTGTGTGTGTGTGTGTGTGTGTGTGTGTGTGTGTGTGTGTGTGTGTGTGTGTGTGTGTGTGTGTGTGTGTGTGTTCCTTATTTGAGGGGCTGGCATCTTGTGTCTGCGGATAGTCAGTGAAAATGTCTACTTCGTACTGAATCATTGAATTGGCCCAATACTTCTGTATGATTAGTCTCTTTCTGTGAACCCCTGTTGTGTTATGTATTTATTTTTTTACCAAGACTTTAGGAAAGAAGCTTCTTCCACAGATTTTACAAGGAGTAAGTTCCTCAGCCGGTGGAGCTTCTCCATCTGTATTAAACGAACAATACAAATTGTACAACACCCACAATATGTACAATGTAAGAATGTATGTTTTGGTCCCATTTATTCGTTGATTACCATCTGTGGCGTTAAGCTTCAAAAGCACTCAATCGCTAATAATAAGCGTAATAATTATTAATAACCATAATAATTATTTTGTCCTGTTTTTATTCTTTGGCTAGACAGAAACACAGGTAACGTTATACCAGCCAGCTAGCTGCAGTCTTAGCTTCATGCTAGCGATTCTAGCTAACATGGATAGAGACAATATCACAGCCATCACACTCATCACAAGCTAGCGGTATCCTCAGCCCAGCATTACAAACGATCAAGCGACGACACTTCCCGAAAGATCATGTGACGAAATTGAACATTTGCCATGGCTACTCAAAGTAGGAAGGATAGGTTACAATATAGCAACGTTGCTTCCCCCTCACCTTCAAATTCCTCCATCATCTCTGTTTCTGTGTGTAGCTGAGGCTGCCACTAGCAACTGGCTCGTCTTGAATGCCGCCCCACATATCAACATCCCGGCGTTTCATTGGCTGTTCATTTGAAACATGCAAAAACCTGTGAATATTGTTCTTAGTTTTGACCACAGGGTGGTGTGTGGGAGGCAACCACGTAGCGGTGGAGAGAACCTCTTCACAAAAAAAAAAAAAATAGAGGCCTATTTTAGGCGGGGCATACTTTGTCATCAGCACTTTGAAGTTTTCAGTTATTGAAAGGCCAGGCTGCTTCCTTATTGACCACTCAAAAGTCGAATTGCTATTACACAAACACAAAAACAAAGTATAGTCTACATGCACCAGTTCACAATAAAGCCTTTGTCTCTTGTGACATCTGACTATTTAGCTTTCATTTCAATTGGTGTGAGTGTCAATGGTTGTAGAGGATGAACTGGTCTGCAATGCAACAGAATAACAGAATAATTTCTGTTTGGATTCATGGTGAGATTTTTGTGATCCATAAAAAAGGCAATGAGTAGCCTAAAGCAGTGATTCAGAACTTGTGGGTAGCGACCCATAAGAAGGTCATCAGGGCATTTTGAGTGGGTTGAAGAGCATATACCAAACCTTAATCTTTAGAAAGAAGCCCATGAATTAACTAATGTTTCAATATCAATTCATGTTTCAATGGCTTACTATTTTATTGAGTTTAGATCCAATTGTTGACGATTTATTTTGTTTGCTCAATGTTAACAGTAGCCTACATGAAGCCATTGATTACTGGAATATTGGAAATAAATATTGGAAATATTTTTAGGTCGTTACTTAATGACTTATGACATATGTGGGTCCCGAGGCTGGACCAGTTGAGAACTGCTGGCCTAAAGTGTTAATATGTAATTTATCAAGACAATAAATTGCACACCCTAACAAAAATTGAAGAACATAATAACACATCAATCATTAGTGAAATATACGCCAAGAGGCCTATCATTGGCAGCATCTTGCTTTCACGCTAGTTAAATCAGGGTACATACGCACAGCCTACATGCTATCAGCACATGAAAGTGCCATATTACCTATATAAATGACCATAGCTATTAAGCAATAACTATTGACGTCCGTAAGTCGTCTTTGCCCTTTATAAAAGGTTCACTGTGATCCGTTGCAGACACGGAGCTTGCGTTTTTGCGTACCGTGCGCGTATGTCGTTTCTGGCTGGCAGTATTGTGCGCGTATTGCCCGAGGTCACATTCAGTCTGATGTTATGTGATTCGCAACGCAAACATTTGGAATCAATAACATACTCAGGTACCGTAAATGTATTTCATAATATATATAGAAGCGATATGGGGTTTCCTGTCTTAGCGCTGATACTGCGTTTCCTCTTTTTCAGCGAGTTACAATGGACTTTGTATACAAAAATAGAATGGCTATTTATCATAAAACATTTTAGGAAGGGTCTGCAATGTTTGGCAGAATATTTAGTAGTAATTATTAGACACTTTGTATTGTTATTAGAGGCACAGCGTCTCGTTTTTGTTTTCAAATGGCAAATACAGTTGAAAAGAAATATAACCGTAAACAATATTTTGAGTGGACGGACGTTGTGTTACACCGAATGATGATTTGTTTAATGGTCAGCGAGAGAAAAAAGAGGGAGGCAGACACCAGTCTCAGGTATGCCCCGGACTTCCCATGTGATCTATAGAGCGAGAGAGACAGAAAGAGACAGACAGACTTGTGTCTCAGTTCTCACTCACTACTGCAATCCATTGTGATCTATATTCTCTATAGCTGCTCTACTTCTGCGACATTGTTGAAGTGTCTTCACGGTTCCCCCTGGTTTAGCATGCTCATCTGCACAACATGTTTGGATAATTCATCCTATTGGTTTAGTTGTATTTTTTAGTGACTACCATTTTCTCTGGGTCTATTTTAAGAACCCATCTGTATCTTGCAGCTGATGTCCTGTTGATGTCAACAGGGCCAAGGCTAAGCACAATGCACTGGCCACAACGAAACATGCACTGCTGCTGCTGTGAGAACAGCATGGACACAACTCTGTGCTAACGTGTACATATGCATGTAGCATTTACGCACATATGCATTTGCGTGCACACACACACACACATGGTATATAGATGCATACATACATGCATGCATACATACATACATACATACATACATACATACACGCACGCACGCACGCACGCACACACAGACACGCACGCACACACACACACACACACACACACACACACACACACACACACAAAAGCACACACTCCAAAATTCAAAACGGTTTAATCTTCTATTTGCGACTCGGGAATTCAGATAGACATACTTATGGAGCAGCTATACAGGTAAGACATCTTAAGAATGCCTTGCTCTGCACACATTGGGTTCAAACTCATATCGGGACACTAGACACTGCACTATCCTACCACCCTGGTTTCCTATTCCTGTTCCCTGTTCACCAATCCACCCCTCCTCACACAAAGGCCTCTACCCCATTGGGGTGGCTATTAGTTTAGCAGGCTGAGGAAGGGTCAGTGAGTTTAGCAGACGCTAGGCTAAAGTAGCTGTTTGAGCCTGTGTCTGGTCATAGCATTAGCAGGCCTCTCCCCCCACTCACAGATGTTACCCCCTGCTGATCGCGGGGTTAACATCTGTGTTCCCTTGCCCCAAATACCATTTCAGATGTGACAGCTGAAGCAGAGCATGCTCAAATGATTGTATCCCGAAATAGCCCCGGCCAATCACGGGTCACTCCTCTCAACATGCTGGACATTGGAGAGAGGGAGAGGGAGAGAGAGAGAGGGAGAGAGAGAGAGAGAGAGAGAGAGAGAGAGAGAGAGAGAGAGAGAGAGAGAGAGAGAGAGAGAGAGAGAGGTCCGTTTTGTTCAGCCCTTCTTACCTTACAGGGCCAAGTCTAATTTGTAAAATAGGATTAGAAAGTTGGAGGACTAGGAGGAGATGCATTGTAATGTATGATGATGATAATAATATATATATATATATATATATATATATCCTCTAACAGTTACTCGTATCCTCTATGAACCCACAACATAGCTGATGCACTTTAAGGACCCCATGAGTGATGTGTTGATTCACAATGCCTGTAAAGACATCAACATCAATATACCAAGCTTTTTGTATTTTATTTTTATGCAGTGATGTGGGGAGACTAGATCTGGATATAATACAAATCCAATATAACTCAGGCCCAGTCTGGGGGAAATGAGGACAGGAAATCTGTACCCCAGCCAGATCTCCAGGGCATCCTAACGCAGTGAGGGCTACCCAGCGTTAGAATGTCAACACAGCAGAGGGATTTAAGATGAATCTCCACGGCAACCCGGCTCCATCCCGCTTTCAAAATACAAATGTGAGATCATGGAATAGTCATGTGTTTACAGTCTACTGCATGCCTCTTTCTTGCTTAACGACTTCTATTATTTTTTATTGTAACTCCTAACTGTTTTCTTTGTTTTGTTAGTTTTTTTTGCCTCATTTGCCACTCTCTCTGATGTTACCATTGCAGCCGGTGCCACACCGACAGATTAAAAAAGATCCATTGTTGCAATTAGGTCATAAAGTAAAAAATTAATAAGATTGACAGGGATATCCATTGTCATATCTGGTCCACGCTATTACACAGGAGAGAGCAGATATTGGATCAACTTTGCTTATGCCAAGCCTGCCTGTTTTATTAACAGCTAAAGTGTCTGATACAATCCAGCCAAGCTAAGTGCCGGTGTGTGTGTGTGTGTGTGTGTGTGTGTGTGTGTCAGGCCCTGGTATGGTGAGATGTGTCAGCGATGACAGATGTCGAGGCGATGTATGAGGACTTCATTGCCTCTCGGCGCTCGGGCCGCAGGAATGCCGTCCTCCCGGTGGATGCCGCCGCAAACCAGGCGAGTGGTATCACCACTTCCACCACCGCCACGGAGCTGTCACATGACATGGCCCAGCTCAGCGTTAACAAGTCAGGTGAGAGACGCCGGTGATTGGTTGAGGTCGGCTGAATGGAAACAATGTTCACTTACAGGTAAACTGAATATACAGGTAAAATGGATAGATGGGTTAACTGAATACACAGGTAGACTGAATGTACAGGTAGACTTTATGGGCAGGTAAACTGAATCAATAGGAAGACTTAATGGTGAAATGTGTAGCATTAAGTTGCATCTAGCGATGAGGTTGCAGACTGCACCCCCCCCCCCCCCCCCCCCCCATTTAATAATCAGGTCAACTGAATGAATAGGTAAACTAAATACACAGGTAAACGGAATAGACAGGCTGAATGGACAGGTAGGCTGAATGGACAGGTAAACTGAATTGATAGGTAAACTGAATAGACAAGTAGACTAAATGGACAGGTAAATGGAAGGTTAATTAAATAGACAGGTAAATAGTGTAGTCTCTCACACCATCTCTCTCTCTCTCTCTCTCTGACTATCTCTGTCTCTTTTCCGTCTTCTCTCATCAGGAGATGAGGGAGAGGATCCTGAGAATATTCAGGATCGTACAGCTGAAGAAGACGAAGAAGAAGTTAAACTTTGATTAAAATTGATCCTGCACTTTTTGCTATTTGACTGATCTAGACATTTCTAGAGAGCATTTTAAACACCCTTCCTCACAGCACCTTCAATACAAATAAGACATTAACTGTCACAAATGAATCACCTATAAGCTTGTGTATACACAAAGAAATGCTGAAATGGTTGCCACATTGCAGTCCACTTACCGCTGGACCATTCACCGCTGTTTCCGTGGTCCATCTATTCTCCCCCAACTGAGTTATGGCTAGTGGGGTTTTTCTGGTGCCTACAAAATGGTACAGAAAGGAGATGGAGGACAGAAGCTATTTGGATGGTTCAGACCGCTGGAGATAAGCTTAAAAGCTTAATGTAAAACCAATACCTTCCATGACCCACGATTCAAGGGCCAGTGGAAGAACTCCTCTAAGCAAAAGCAAGTGTGTACAAAGTCCTGTCAATGTGAATGTCGTCATGTCAGTGAACCATGCTCAACCAATTAACTCTCTGCTCTCCCAGAATAATAACTATTGCTATTTGTATTTGTCTATATGTGTCATCCATTTTTTGAGTTAATATTCAGAAACAAATGCATACAGGTTGCGATCAACTGCCCATATAATCATACTGGAAATGTCTCTCTATAATGTCATTTTCACTTCTTTTCGTATACCGGTAGTTCTATTTTACAAAAAGGGTTTGAAAGATCATTTCATTAGTTTAATACCAGCAGCATTTTTCTGAAGGAAAGTTTTCCAGATTTAGGTTTTATCTTCTTTGGGTGCCATCAGGGATGTCTTGAAAACAAAACAAGTCAAATCTATTGTATAATTGCATTTAATTAAGGGGTATATTTGCACTTCCTGTGTTTACAATATTGACAATATCTTTTACACTTAACAAAATTATTTTCAATTTTTGTAACTGTTTGTGTTTACTGTCATATTATTTGTCTTTATTTGTCATTTTTTTGTATTCATCTCCCACTTCAAAAGAAAGCAATGTTGCGTGAACGTATGATCATAACAATCATCTCCCTCTGTTTCACATTTTATTCCCTCAGAAAAGTCCTGCATTATGTCTTTCCTTCCAAACGTTGTTGGTCAGTGGTGGCCCGGTCAGTGGTGCTGAGTTGGAGTGTGTTTGTTCTCATGCATGCGTTAGTACACACGGGAGAACACATATGTTATGTATGTGTTGTTTACCACAGAGGTGTGATTGTTTATGAGACACCATTTAATTAATTTGATTTGGGTTATGGAATTGACTTATTCCTGGGCTAATTGCAGTTTTTCAGAATAGAAAAAATGATTATACTGAATGCACTGAAATAGGCAGTGGCAGAAATCCGGCAATATTATTGAAGGTTTATTGTTTTAGTTTATATTATGATGTTTGTGAGTAGGCTATGTGAGGTTATCTTTTGAGGATTGATACCATGATTTATAAATAAAATAGCTTAAAAAATTTATGTTGATGTCAACCCCTTATTCACAGTAGGAATAACCAGTCTAAAATAGTTTATAGTAGTGACTGCAGTAGTGAATGCATGAGTGTGTGTGTGTGCGTGCGCGCGTGTGTGTGTTCCTTTGAGATGGTGTCATGGCCATGAGATGGTGCTACCGGGTCTGTTTAGCAGCAGCCTGGTTTGATGCATGTTGAAAAATAAGACAGCCCATTGTATATCAATGCACAAATCACAAAAACTTGAATGAACATATTACAAGGATTACAAATGCATGTGTTTTATCCAATTGGTTCAATATCTTTGTTCAATAAGTTTGGCTGTGGTATTTTAGTTCAAGACCTGTTGGTGTATGGGGCCCGTAGCCAGATGATCAACCGTTATGAGACCCGTTATGAGAATTTATGGTGATTTATCAGTTAGCGTTATGAGCGAAACCTGTGTTGGCCCTACGAGGATGCCTCTGTGAAAAAGGTTTTAGCAATACGTTTTGTGCGATAATGACAGAATTCAGTGTTTGGTGTTTAGCTCTCCCTAACGTCACATGTTTTAGGGCCTGCATTTGAACAAACAGACAATCAGATACGTTGTGCTTGTTGGATGTGGAGTTTTAATGTGGCTTACTGTGGCCACATGAATGTGATGTACACACAGTACACGTAACTGTGAGTAATGGTAATGACTAATACAAAATAACTGAAAAGATCTGAGAAATTGCCTCCAGGCTATGCCTTGGAGATTTAGGGTTAGAGGTCACGTTTTGTATTCTTTCTTTGCAGATCTCTGGATTGAGAAAGCACCCAGATCAAAACACACACACACACACACACACACACACACACACACACACACACACACACACACACATCCACATTACCATCAGAAGTAATATTACAGTAATCTAGGAACACAAAGACAACTAGATATCTTAGGTCATTCCAACCAAGTTATATTGACGACGAGTCAACGATTTCATCAGAAATCATCCAAGTAGCCCTACAAGTGGATGCCAGTAGGCCCACAATACTGTGGCTGAAACAGTTGATGGCTTGTTGACATCCTCCCCTAAAGAGCAGTATTAGTCTTGATTGGATGTGCTACAATCATCGGAAGTCAATGATCCGATTATAAGCTATAGGATCAGCCCCCTGCTGTTTCTAAATGACAATGAGCCATAAGCCTCAACTTTTGGCTTTGACATTCAATTAATTTCTTGTTTGTTTAAAACAGAACATTGATACTTGATGGACTGACTGACCGACCGACGATGTAATACCGTGACACAGACAATTATGTTCAAATAGTCTGTATAAAGTGTATTTTTGTGCATCAATTAGGTATGTATGTCTGGAGTCAATTCGGTTCACGGCGTTAATCACCACACTATTACATGTGTGCTAGGAAACAAGATTGCAGGCCTATATATAGATTCTTTCCTTTAAGTTTTGCTATCATGTTTCCATCTACAACTTTACAGGGAATTTAACTGCTCTTTGTCTTTTTATGGTCTGGGGAACAATTAGCAAATGTTTAAAGATTTTCATGTTACCATTTGTTGTGATGATTCTGTGCCCTATTGTTCTGTGTTTGAGCTTTAACTGTCTATTCTTGGCTTCCTTCCTTCTTTAAATGGTTTTGTTTTTTCCTCCGTAAACGTTCCCATGTGTGATATAGGCTATGAGGCATTATGGTAACAACCTGACACATTCACAGCAAGTTACCAGTAAATCGCAATAAAAACAACTGTAATTCTTAAATCTGGATAAAGTTCTGAAAACTAATTAGGTATTCTGTGTATGCATAGGCTTATCCAAAGTCCACAGCAAGCCATAAACAACACCTCTTCATCTTTTTTCAAATTAGACTTTGGAGCAATTAATGACGCCGACAGCTGATTATGTCTGAATGCCTGCAGTGATCGATCTAAGATTGCCTGTTCGGAACGGTCAGATTGCTTGGCCTCCGGTATTGATGCTTGGAAAGAAGACAAACATATTTCCTGCAGTTGCGTTGAGCTGACTATCCAGAAAAACCTTTAGTCACCTAATGTGGTTTCGGTGAAATAAGCGTTGTGCTGAAGCATGTGCCTCATGCTATTGGTCTGGATAAGCAACCATACAATTGTATCACCTTACACAATTGTTCTTTAGCACAGACAAAACATCCTATGTCGATTCAAATCAATCCAACAAAACAACACTCAATCAAAACATTTTCATGGCAGTTTCCTTCAGTCATTTGCGTTGGCATTTCTTTTTCAATTAAAAGCCTATTGGTTGTAAAACCACTGAGACACTACACTACAGTGAGTGAAAGAGCTAACCATACAAATACAATGATAAGTGACCAAGGCCTTCTGCAGCAAGCATCACTCGATCAGTTAAGAAATCTTGGTTCACAAATCATTAGGATTTGGTAAAATGGACAAATTATTTAAATCAGCCATTGTTGTGGAAATAACTGACTAGTTTGCAAAGAGGCGAGGACAGGGGACCATTAAAATGAAGAGCCTTTATTCTCAGTGCACCGTAAAAACTGAACATCAAAGTCATTCACTCAATCTATTTATCTCTTTCATCAGGGCTTCCATCCAACCCCACCCCCAGGACCACCCTTGCTTATTGATCAGTTGTTCTGGGTTTTTGCCCGACACATCTCTTAATATAGTCTGCTTGTTTTCAAGTTCTTAATGTCAACCCCTTAGCTGGTACTATTCAGGATGCTATGTCATCATGCCCTGTTCTCCTTGTGCTTGGCACTGCTCACTCTGTACGCTTGATCATATTTAGCTCCAAGCTTCGGTTTTCTGTTTTGCTTGGCCCTCTCTAGTTTTTCCCAGTACATTGACAACTTCATTACATTACACTTTTTCAATAATATTTGTATATGTATATGCGTATGTGTGTGCGTACATGCATGTATATGTATATGTATATATGTTTATGTATATGTGTGTGTGTGTGAGTGAGGGTGTGTGTGTGCATATTATAATAAAACAATAACACACTAATCATACAATATTTATATTCACATAAATATTCCAAAATGGCTGTTCAGACATGTCTGAATTGCCAGTTAACCCCAGATATTGCGCGCGCGCACACACACACACACACAAGATGGGCTTAAGATCAAGATTAAGGAAAGGCTGCAAATGTTCAAATGTTCAAATGTACTTCAGCACAGAGGACAGCGACAGACGCTGTGCGAGGTCATTAATGAGCACTTTTACTCTGCACAGCTGCTGTAGGTTTGGCAATCAGCCTCACCTGCAACCACTCCCTAATCAAGCCTTATGCATAAACAGACAGTCTCTCCTCTGACACAGAGAGAGCGGTTTCACACCAGTAACCCAAGCACAGCCCCAGTGGGTAAGCGGCCACACCAAATGTGTGTCTGATGATTTGTTTAATCAGAAGAAGAGGAATGAAATGATTCACTTGTTAAAGGACAACTGCTATTGTTCATTCGCCCTTGCCCTGCTGTTACCACTCTTCCCCCATTGGACCCCCTAGCCCCGATACAAGAATAACTTTAGTTTGTCCAAACCCCCCCCCCCCCCCCCCATTTAGAGCAAAGAAATAACATTTGAAACTAAATACAACTGTAAAAAATAAAATCTGCGGCTGAGAACTTCTCCAAGATGAGTGCATGCTTAATTCAGTTTAGACTTGTTACTTTCTGTCCGCCCTGTCTCAATAACAAGGGTTAATGACTTGATAACACACAGGGAGGAACTAATACCCTAGACTCTGTCCATTCTTACAATCCCTGCAGATGACGTTTTGGAGCCTTTTCTTTATCCAGTGAACTTTGTATTTTTCTTCGTCACTGTCCTTGATTCTTCAAACATATCAAGACAGGACCCTGGCTTTCCCTGTTTTGTTACGTGTTATCTGCAACAATGGCTTCTGCCCAGGAAACTGGCAGCGGGCTGGCATCATAAAGCTCTCATTGCATGTACTTTGTTCACAGGGCTAAATATAAAGGCTTTTGTATCTCATTTTCAGATTATGTTGATTATTCTTTCTCAACTGGTTAGAAGTACATTTGTATCAGCCTCTGCCAAAACACATTTAAATTTTATTTTTGAAATTGTAAAAAACTAATAAATTATATTAAATTCTAATAACTTCGAATATTTATTGATATGCAATATGCTGGAAAACAAACAATAGTATCTCAATATACAATGTTGTCTACATAACACAAAATGCATTCATAAATACTTGAGGTATCAATAACAATAACAAATCTATCACTGCAAATAAAGAAATACAATTGTAAATACATCAATCAATAAAACAATAAATGTAAGTAAATATGTCTAAGGGTAAGCACACGTTTGTGTTATTTTTGAGTAAACAATTGAAAGTCGATAAATTTTATATATACGGTGCATGCATATCAAGATAGATAGATAGATAGATAGATAGATAGATAGATATATACACATATACACACACATACACCCACCCACACGTGTTGTTGGGACTATTGTGGGATAAAATATCCGTGTACGTCTCTATGGAGTTCGTTATTCATGTAAGCCCGAGCGACCTCCTTAAACGTCTTCCCGTCCAGGACCAGGATGAAGCCAGCCTGTCCCGGGATGGTGCTGACTGAAGACACCACCACTCCTGTGAGGGGAGAGGAAAACAAGCCTTTCGTTAGACCAATGGAGGAAAAAGGTGTATAAACAGTTTTTTTTTTCTTTCAGAGTAAACGTTATCCGTCTTCACATTTAAGGGACACTGCTTTTGGGCCGTATATGTCTTGCAGTCATTTAGCTGAAACTATATAAACACAGTACTATATCATTCATGCAGTGTTCTGTTTAAGAATGTTTGAAGCAATTTTACTTGTACTTTTACTGACAACTTGCTCACGTGTGTGTGTGTATGTTTGTCTGTGCGCCTGTGTCCTAGTGTGTGTCCGTTGTCTGTTCATCGGTCTGATTGAATGCAAGTCGTTGGACCCTCGACAGCCAGCACGTTGCCCAGCTTACGGTACTAGGACCACTGGTTGAGAAACACCGTTTCGGTCACACACACACACACACACACACACACACACACACACACACACACACACACACACACACACACACACACACACACACACACACACACACACACACACACACACACACACACACACACACACACACACACACACACACACACACACACACACACCGTCGTCCTCAGACTCTGCATTGGGTCTGGGGATGAACACGGGCTCTGAGGGCCAGCAGTTGTCTTCGGTCCATCTCACCATCTCCTTGGTTTCTGTGTCCAGCTTTCCGAGCTGCAGAGAGGGGAGGTGACGGGCGATACATGCTTTAGGAGGAGCTGAGGCCTGAAGTACGTGTTTACAGTGGAAAATAATCCAGGAGGTCTAGTTAAGTACTATTTTAAAAGGATGAAATTGTAACCTGTATAAAAAGGACATGAAGTCATTATTAAAGGACGCATTTTGAAAGCTAAAAACAATAACCCCCAATGCACAGGAATCTTATAATAGACAGAATAAATTCGAATAACTTTACATTTAATAATATGCAAAATTCTGGAAAACAAACAATAGTGATGACTATTGTGATATAGTGATAACTTCTTTTTAGGACACTTCTGACAGCAAAGTCTTGATTTAATTTTAGAGTATGATAATAGGAAAATACAGGCAGCGATTTATCAAGCATACATTCAATGAGACAATAGGTGTACTTAATTCTCAATAGTGAAACTTTCACATCATGGGTAGTAACAACAAAGGAGACAAAGGTGACGGGGAGTGACCATCGTGGAGAGTTTTGGATTGGCTATGGCTGAAGTCAGCCATGGCAGGAGAGACCAAGTTAATTTGCAATACATTATGGGTGAAGTGGACATGTCTGCAAGGCTGCAAGCAAGGCTGCAGGACAGTTAAAGGAATCTACACAACAAAGAAGTCAGTAGATTGGCATGGCCTCAGTATCACACTTCCTACAGGGGCAATGCAAAATCAGAATCAGAATAGCTTTATTGCCAAGTACTTTTTTTTAAATGCAAACTATCTTAACACCTTTCAATCGGAGACACATGTCTAGGTCCAAGGAGAATGTATACAAATTCCACCTTATTGCAAACTAATTTGGCCTCACTGGCCAAGCCTTTCCATAACAGTCTCCATGATGGTCACTCACCTCACCTTTGCTTTGTTACTATCAGACCTAACCGTTTCCGTAACTCTGTATATCCTGCAGTCTTTTATATAACTGGATGACGTCTGAGGAACCATAAAAGCAACATCACGTCCAGTGAGGAAAGGAAGCCATTCCCTTCTGAACCTCTCATACGGTTAATGTCTCCCTCAGTGGCACAGAATGATTGTTTGATCGTTGGACCAGACATTTTCAACCATTGGCACTAGAACAGTTTGGGATGTGCCTTTTTGGGTGTTGTTGCTTGTCGCGGCAATACTCAAATCCTGCTTCAAACTTTACTTCCCGGCTTCTGTCGGGTCAACTGTCAATTCTTAATTCTGCAAATGGCTTCCTAGTTCTGTAAATAGAACGTTGGCAGGAACAATCTGTTTCCCATTTGGAACTATTCTCTGTAGTCACCAGGAATCTGCCATATTGTGATCCCCACTTGCTTGACACATAAAGGTTGATGCAGCTGTAGAGATCAAGTCATGCGGTAATTTAAAAAAGAATAATGTTTTCACGTTACCGCTGTAGCCAAAGCAGACTCTTCTGCACAGCAAGCGTAGACAAAGCGGTGCTTCTTGCCATTGACGTCATAGTTAATTCTGGGTAGTTCCAAACCTATGGGAATGCAATTAGTTTTTTAGGAATACTTGGATTCTAAATTCAAACTTACATTTGGTCATTTTAGCAGAGGCTTTTACCCAAAGCGTTTTACAGTACATGTCGTTAATGAGCAGTTAGGTGCTAGGCATCTTGCTCAGGGATGCCTTCAGTTAGACTGCAAATATTGGGCTTTGAACCCAGAACCTTTCGGCTAGGACACTCTAACCACATGTGCCAAGTGTGAAAGAGTTAAGGTTTACCTTCGCAGACCACTTCAGGCGTGCATAATAGTTTTCCGTCTTCCTCCTTGACAGCGGTGGCTGTGGTGAGCGAGATTGTCACCAGGTTCTGTCCTGTGGTTCCCTTAAGACCAGAGGTGACACACAATGACATTGGGCATTAAAAGCTCTGTACTTTAAGGGGCAGGTCTGTGTTTTGCGCTCTCTTTAGACTGCAGCCATCACGTTCGTTCAAGAATCATGGCAGATAGTTCTAGAAGAAGTCTCTCAAAATTGCAGCCGTGGGCATAAGGGGTTAGGGTTGGTGTGGAAGTGCTGTGAGGGGCCTATTTTGAAAAAAGGTGATTAAGTATGTGCAGTGAGAAAAGTGACCAAGTGCAGGTTTCATTTCTCACCGAGTCCACGTGCAAAGGAAGCGCGAATCTCCTGTATGTGGGTTTGCTGTAGCCCTTGGTCTGTGACTCTGCCTTCTGCTTCTCCAGGTAGAACATGTCGTAGAGGCTGGAGTCGTCGTAGCCGATGACATCGAAGATCACGTGACCGTTTTCCTCAAAGGCGTTCACGTGATGGTAGACCACCATTTGTCCCGCAAAGTACCTGGTGCCCACCTCTTTGCCGGTCTTTCTGTCTATCAGGTGAATCAGCGTCTGGTGAAGAAGATGAAAAGATTTAGGGTGAGTGGCCGTCACCAACGAGGATTTTTGAGCAGCTCTTTTTGGAGGCGTTTTTATTTTTATTTCACTATATTGAACATATACAGACATTTTGAATACTTATATCTGGTAACTAATATCCCATTGGCAAGTTTAAAGTTCTTAAATAAATAACAATTTGAGTCTCAAATATTGGAGCAAGAGAAGTCATGTTAATTGACGGTAGATTTACAGTGAAAACCAAACTCGAGTTAGTTATTATACTATTAATGGTATTAGGAGTTAAACCTCAAAGCAAGCCATGACTTAATTCAGTTTGGTGCAACCTGTCCATATAGTACAATTTGTATACAATACACATAATCGAAAGTATTAAATACAATTATAATGGTTTTCACGACTCACATTGTCTTCTGGACAGTGTTTGAGACAGCTCGCCCAGTTGACTCCGCGCATGTAAGCGGTGGCCATCTTGAGGATATCCAGTTTGAAGGGCTGCTCGATGAAGATGAAGTAGTTGTCGGTCATGCCAAAGCTGTGGTAGTAGCTGGGGCTGAGAAGGGAGCGGCAGGGCACCGTGCACAGCACCTCCAACTTCTTCAGCGGAGACTTGCCCGGTTCTGGCAAGAAAAGAAAAGAACAGACGCGTGTTGGGTGTTCGTCGCTGGTGCTGGTCGCTAGCGCTGGTCGCTAACGCTGGTAGAAAGTAGACTGTAGCGGTTTGTGGATGACCGGATCTAAAACCCAGACAGATCAACGACCGGAAGGGGAATATAAAAACCCTACGCCATAAACACACACCTGGAGTAGCCTTTCATGAAAACAGTATCAGGTTTTGCAAATATGTGTACCAATGATATCAAATGCTGATCTGCAAGTGTTAAATAGTCACTAATTTCACCCTTTTACTATTATGACTATGCACCAAATTACAACTTTAACTATTACAATCGACAACTCTGAAATACTGAACTTATATAACAACTTTGATGGTATGATATATGGTATTGGTCGGGTATGGGGTAATGCTAAAAAAAGAGGAAAACTTAGATTCCGTTAGGTGTGGGTACCTGTTTCTGAAGCAGCAGGCACTTTGAACAGAGTGTACTTGGTCTTGCCCTTTTCTGCTATCGAGGTGCCAATGTTGTAGGTATTCCCCTCTTTATCGTAGTGTGGGTGGGAGGTGACCAAGTTCACCGCAATATACTTCAGATAATCCACCTGGAAGGGGGAGATACAAGACATTATAGACCTATTTTCTGTTAGTAACAATCATGTTGTTTTATGGGCGGGTCTTAGGGTGGAGGCAGAAGAATCCCTGAACGCATTGCAAACATCAGCTATATGTTTATTTATTTATTTATATAACATTTATCTGAACATGTCCAGCAATTACATATTTATTTCTGGCACTCAACAACACAGCAAGATTACATAGTTTGGATGGTTGGTGTAGTGTACTCTTCGTATTTGCCTCCAGTTGTTGCTTTGTTTTGCCTCCAGCTAACGCTGTGACATAATAATGACGTCAACAGAAAATGGGTCTATGATCCATGAATCTATCAACATGAAATATACAGTGTGTGTGTGTGTGTGTGTGTGTGTGTGTGTGTGTGTGTGTGTGTGTGTGTGTGTGTGTGTGTGTGTGTGTGTGTGTGTGTGTGTGTGTGTGTGTGTGTGTGTGTGTGTGTGTGTGATGATTACCTTGTCCTGAGTTTCCAGGGTAACGGGATCAATTTTGCGGATGTAGTTTGTTTCAGACGTGGCAAAGTACTCATTTCCATATCTGATGAAGTTACTTGCACCGTTGTCAGTGAAGTCGGGTACAGCGTGGTTCAGAAAAGTAATCGCCCTATTTCATGAAAATAAACATAAAGGTGAATGTAGGTTAAATGAACAGGGGCTTCTTTTTCTGTCATTGATGGTGGGCCTATTTGGTCCCATTGATAAATAGGCCAACGTGTCAGTAACAGGAAATGGTAAAGACATGATTGTAACATTGAATCTCGCAAGGTAAGAGTCTTACTTGACTATGAAGTTTTTGCTTGGGTCTGGATATGCCATGGTTCCCATTTCAGACACAACGATTCTTTTGGCAGCCATGTTTGCTTTATATGTATCACCTTTAAGGTATCTGCTCCTGTATATGACTCCTCCTGTAATAAAAATAATAAAAATGAAAACGATATTAAAAGTAGCATTGAAAGTTGAGAATTAACTTTACTTTTTAAATAGTTTGTATTACATTCCGAAAAATAACCATCACCAATTAACATAGGGGTCTTCTTTAATCATGAAGCAACTGAAACATACCATCTTTGAAAGTGAAACTCTGCATTAAAGCCATCCCGTCGAACCAGTGGTTGTAGGTCGTTTCCCCCACGGTGAACATGCCAGGGCCATTGCGTAACAACGTGCCTGTTAGCCAATTGGGAAGGCTTCCTAAAGAGCCACATCAGAGACATGCAGTTGAAAGCAAACACGTGTCGTATTGGAACTAAATGGCAAATATTTATTTAAGTAGGCTGTAACTAGGTAATACAACGTTAAGAAATCAAAAGGAGACGCTACCTTTGACTTCTGCGGTGTAGAGCTCCGGCCTCTCCTCTATGTTCCTTGATAAGTGAGGGTCCATTGTTGCTGAACATTAAAGAGCTCGGACAAAGTCAGCCATTTATAAAGGCATCTCCAAACCACTCCCTTTAAGTCATATTGCCTGGGGTAGTCGTCATTCAAGGCACGGCCTCGGCATTATCTTGACCAGTTTTTATCTTCGGACTTAAATAGTAGATTTAATACGAAGTATAGGACTATCGGTAGTTCCTAGAATCGATTATAATGATAGGCAAAGGTTAGCCAGGCAAAGGTTAGCCAGGCAAAGCAAAGGTTAGCCAGGCAAAGGTTGCCTACTCGTTATTTTTGGTGCATTTCTGTCCTCTTGTGACAGCGTAATTGCATTCTTAAGGACGTGGCCAGCCAACTGATCATCGGATTTCTTCGAAATAAATGCAATACAAGTGATAGGTTCTTTTCCCCTAATTCCCAATACAAAAGTTATTAAATGCGTGCATAAGCTTCTTCAAACTGACCTGAAAGCAACGTGTTTGCGTTGCAATTATAGGCCTACGTGCTTCCAATTTTTATAATTGCTCACGTTTATAATAAAAGTTACTGGAAACGCGTATGCTTAATAGGACAAAGGGGTCCGCTTTCATTTCTAAAAGTCTTGACTAGGAATGATACAGTTGCATCCACCCCCTGGGGACAAACTACCAACAAAGAATGCTAAGGCTGCAGCCTTATATCTATACCATTATAAAAAGGGCAATGGCAATACGCCTACCTCACTTTATGAATTGTTTATAGCATCAACGTCAGTGGTGAGGTGGAGATGAGGGTAATCAACACATATGTAACATCATATTCCTAAAAAGGCAGTGGGTATGCCCAACATTTATAACTTTTTTTTAAACTAAAAGTATTCTTACAGTACAAGCTAACTTAAATTGATACGCCGAGATATCTGTAAATTGTTTGCCTGTCTTACCCAGATTCAGACAAGTTGTTTAATTCCTTGTTTAAAGAGATTGTGGTTTGTCTACTACAAACACAGATCATTTGGTACTTGTCTCTGTGCTCACAGTGCCGCAAATAATGCAGCTGGTTTAAGCAGCCTCACCGACCCGAAGCAGGTTGATTGGCCTCTGGGGCTGGGTGAGGCTGTACATTTGTGGTGCATTAATAATCGGGGCACACAGGTTCAACCCATCAACCACACACACTCGGGACAGTGCTCTGAAAGGTCAGCATGGAACACCTGCTCTGCCCTTTCTACAATATACTGGTTTATTCATCAACTACATGTATCCTGGTCGTCGTCTGAGCCCAGCAAAGCCACTTCAGTGGCGTGTGGCAGGGTCAACTCCCACAAACATGTTTACTAATTTAACCTTACCAGCAACCAAACATATAGGTTAAAAGTAAAACTAAAAACACATTTACAGTACTAAATCCTAAAATGACCATGATGTCATCAAATATTAAGGAACATGCCATGTCGAAAACTGGCTTCCCAGACAACAATGCTACAGCCACTATGTTCTCTTTGGAAATGTACAAACGGAACTTGTGTTTTCGTTTTGTCCTTTGTGTTCTCCGAGTACCCCGGGTTGCCAGACATGAAACAAATTGGCACACAAACACAGTGTGCTGCAGCCATGAAAGCAAGCAAACAAACTGGATTAACAGAGTTGGTTCTTGATTCTACCTGACTCGAAAAGGCTCGTCCTCTGTCGTCGATTGTCACTGTCAAACTAGATTAATAGCGCTAGTCTCAAAGTTGAATGTGCTTGGTTCGTCTTGTATTTGTTCAGTGTCCTCAACATGGCCTCCCACGTAAGCGTCGAGTCTGGCGGGTGGAGGAGACAAATTCCAATTCTTGGAATTTAGACTGCAGTACCCATTCTAAACGCTTGGTGTCAATGGTACATACGGTACCTTTAATTGGTAGGTTAGGCATACGAATGTATGCTTCACTGCTGCACAATTAGTATTTCATCAATTTAATTTATTAATGACAGCAAATATACACCAGGAAATTATCAGTCAATCAAACATATTAAACCCAGGCCTACTAGTTTACGCCTCGGTCAGGGCGTTAGGATTATTGAAGGTGTATGTTATTAGCCTGTATCCAAACTGGGTAAACTGGGTAGGCTAATGGATGCTTGCTAGGAGATTTTATGTATATTTCAGTGTGGATTGTTACATGCTCCTCAACGGGGAATCTTACAAACAAAGTTTCTATACAATGAAACAACAATGACCTCTAGTGGCAGTTTCAAAGCACTGCTTGCTGTCGACACTTCGATGGGTCTTGAGGCATGGAACGCCCGTTTCAACGTTTGCATTTATTTATTAGGTTTACGTATAATCAATGGATATGTTGACGTACAATTTTTGTCAGACAAACAAGTGATTATTTGCCAAAGTTATATTAATTATCATTAGGATACATTTTTCCACGACCAAGGGAGCTAGCTCTCGGTGCTAGAAGAATGTACACAAATGCCTTTTAAATGTGCATGTCACAATGTCAACAAGGTGATATCATTTGTTTATAATTGTATATTATTAGGATACATTTTTCCACGACAGGACCGGACACCTCTCTGACGCCAAGAGATGCATAGGTCTGACTTTCTGTTCCCTCGGTGAAGAAAAAGGGTGTACTGTGCCTCGGTGTAAAGCATGGATGTATAAGAACAGACCTCAGGCGCATCTTCCGGATGCTGCGTGTCTCCAGTGTGGCTATACTACTCCTATACGCGGACTGTGTGCTATAGCTGTCTTCTACTCACTACTCATACTCTTCATTATTTCCACTGTACTACAATTTACATATTCGTTTATATTTGATAATTAAATTACCGTTACATTAAACTGACTGCATAATACACAGCCAGGCTGATACGATTTATGATACACAACTTTTGCCTAGCAATGGACTGGCTGACCTACTACATGCAGCAATCCTAGTGAAGCCCAGCTGAACAGTTTACCCAGTTAACTCTTAATCTCCAAATATTGAGGTAGGTTGCATTCTACTAAAAGATAGGACTGTTTTCGGACATTGCTCAACTGCCGCATATAGACACTTGGTTATTTATTATAAATACCACCATATGTATGTAACATGTTCACAGGACAAAGAATATACCAAAACATTAAGCTGCTTATAATTGGCTTCATGTGCGAGAAGCCCTTTATATAGGCCGAATAAATACAACCAAGCAAAAAAGGCAACAAAACTATGAAATAAGTTATTATATTGACTTTTTTATTTGCACAGCCCAGATTGTTATCAACTTTGCTGATTCGATTTCAAGTATCATATCCCACCGCTGGCTATTGTGGTGGAAAAATGACTCAAGGCCCATTCTGAGGTCAGCTTGCTAATACTAATTAGTTTTGCTGTGCACACTATAGTGGCCTATCAGTCCTTTCAACTATCTACCTCCCCACAGCTCTCTGTTTCTCCTGTATTCCTGCATGGTGCTCTGTTCCCATATGAGAAACTCCTGAGCAAGCTCCTTTTTCCAAAACAATGTATCTGTGCCTGGCCTTGACTGTATGCTCTCTCCCCAAACCAGGTGACCGGCTTTAATTGGGCATCGAATCTGTTATATACAGTCAAATGGCGCCATCTAGTGTCATTTCTGAGATGTTGCTTGCCCTACTTTATAAAAGGGCTTCCCTCCTTCCTTCGGTGCGCTCTTTCTTGAGAACTCTGCTCTGTGTGGAGTTGCCTTTGAAACTGTGTCTTTTATGTGCTGCACCATATGAAATAAATCAACTACGGATATCCATTTGTCTTAGCCTTTAATCGAGCCAGCCACCAGTCATCTAATTTGCTACAACACTATGTGCTCGATAGATTTTCACTGTATCAGCATCGTCATCAACTGTGGCGTAGGTGGTACAAGGATATGCTTCAGGTCAGACGCTATATGTGCATGTACCCCGGCAAAAATACACACAAAACGAAAAATAAATTGGCCAAACAACATACAGCTTGCTAACATACGTTTGGTCTTGTTAACAATGCAACACCCCATCATGCAGTTATAGAGGGTGCATGACGACCATATGCCATGCATAACCTTGCATACAGAAACCACTGGTATTTTATGTACTTGGAGAGCTTGTAGCGGACATATAATCTCCCAATATCAAACCTAGAGCAGATACAGCCAGTTCTAGACATTCATTCATTTACAATCATTCAGCATCCTCAATCCCCTTCTACTCCCAAAACCCATTTTCGTCATCAGGTGTGTTTCACTGGGCGATCGTTCACTATGCTGTACCAAGCCAAACTCAAAGCAAGCCCCGGTGAGACTTTAGCTTTAGTTTGTAAGGGGACTTCAATGCGTGAAAGCAACAGCAAATGAGAACTTGAGAAACAATGGAGCTAACAAAGAAAAGTGTGGCCGAGTGTTGGCACTATCGTGTGCAAATCTCTGAGGTTGGCATGGTGACACGTTATCTCAGTTCCACATTGCTATACACAAGTACGATAACATTGTGGGCACTCCCTCTTGAAGTATGTCCAGCTTTAAAAGTAAAAGGCTGGCCCGTGGGTTTATTCAAAACAACCGTTGGCATGGTTTATAGGCCCAAATTAAATACATATTAAAAACATCCCTCTTCAGCAATCTTAGAGACATTGGCAATCAACGGTGAGAATCACGGGCATTTTAAAATAAACTGAGCGTTAAAAACGATCGTCCCAATTGTAAGTAAAAAACGGTTTACTGCGCAATGAGAACCTTGCTATTTTCCAAAGGCAGATAGGCAGAAAAAGCTAGGCTTTACATGTGAAGGCCAAACTTCAAAACGTTGATCCGCTATTTTTGTTTGATGCTTTAGAGGTTGTACGTGTATATTAAATAAATACTTTAGTTGGAAGTTTGAGTCAATTTCAGAAACGATTTTTCTTGAATTATTCAACACAAACTAAATACAAAAATACATCCTCAAATGTCCGCATCTTCTGTATTGAAGTTTGAGGATCGTCAAAATACAAATGTTTCACCTTGAGTCCCTTTAGGATAAATGCTGAAGTGGGGGGACTGTATGCAGCAATTTGATTATCTTATAAGTTCATACAAAATATGAACAAAAATCCCAAGTGAAGACTGAATTATCAATTGCACCATCAAGTACAATAGGAGTTTAGACGTTGAATGTTCATCCCTTTGGCATCCGGTCCGATTGGGTCGAAACCAACAGTAACTCTAAACAGCATGTGAATCAAACCAAATTAGAATGTATTATATATACACTGATAGGACGGAAATGTATCAGAATCACAAAAGCTACTACTCTTTTGACTTTCATGTATAAATATAGAGTAACCTATATCTCAAATTTGAGGGCAATAGAGTAGGCTACTATGGATGAATCCTACAAGCACTAGTGTTTGTTTTGTATTGATTTGTATTTCATCACAGTGTGTGTAAACTTGTTGCCTGGTTTTGAATTCTATGTACTCTTATTCATTGTATCTGATTTGTTTTCTTTCACTGTGTGCCCACCATTTGGCATCTTTGCACTGTACAGCCCTTTGGTGTACTACAGTCGTATTTAAATCTGCTCTACAAATAAACTTTATTTGATTTGTGTGATTTGTATGGTCATAAGATACAGGCATCAGAAAGTATACACATGTGACATAATGTTAAAGAGGTTGAGTATTTTTCAGTAAGTAAATCAAGACTCCTTTCTGAATCACTGTCCCAGTACAAGCTGTGTTGACATCCATGCTCCCTTTTGGCAAGTCCTATGGCAGTCAGGCTACTGGGCCACCAGCATATCAGTGCCCAGTCCAATGAGGTCATTGCACGTCACGCTGTTAAAAAAAAAAATCCACAATCCTAAATTTCCGACATTACCGTCTAAATACAAAATAAATACACACTAATAATCCTAATGCATGAAACATTAACTTAGCCTATGTTCATATTTCAACAGGGATGTGTGTACCTAGTCCCTCTTAACCATTTCACTTGAGATTAATTCTTCAACCTCTCAAAAATAAGCAAGGGCAATAAAATATCTGCAGTGTAATCCCCTCCCAGCAGTGACATGACAACAGCTGGATTTAATAGGGGGAAACCAGACAGACTCTTACCTCAATAGGAATTGGACAGTGTATTTCACCACTCTTCCCCAATAATTTGTTCCTCAAGGTCCCCATCATCAACATCGACAAAAAATAAAATGTATTTCAAGAACATCTTTCTGACCTTCCAACTGTGAAAGAGTAAAGTGAAGGATCAGGCCAGAACCCCAAGAGGCCTATCAAGTAAGTTTCCCTTCCCATAAAATATTTTCAGAAGGCGAGCCATTCTTCTCCGCTGCCACACACCCTCTCTTACCTTCAGTGGTAAGAAGAAGAAGAAAGAAACACAAACATAGCATTAGCCGTGCAGAGTATTGCTCAGTCAATCCATCCATGGCTTGAAATCTGGCTGGTGTACATGACGTCCACACGTGCACAAACCAGCGCACTGCTCCGAGATCTCAGTGAGACGTGCACCCCCTTTTACTCTTCAACACAGGAAATCTTTCGTTTTGCGGACATTGGAACAACATCGCCAAGCCGAAGGGTGTCCCAAGTGGGGCGCGCTGGTGATGTTTATCCATCGCAGATTTTTGTTTTCGGTACTCCTCTCTCCCATTAGTCGATCTTCCCGTTCTCCTGGGGCGGCGGGTGTTGTTGCTGGGGCTTGAGGGCGTGGCTCTGGTGCCCTGCACGCAGCACCCGGCAGCACCCGCGGGCGATCTTGTGCATCCACATGATGTTCATGATGTCCAGGCAGATACTGGAACCGATCCAGGCCACGCGGCCGCCCCAGGGCAGCAGGTAGAAGGCCGCCGTGCCGTACACCACGAACATGCGGCCGTAGTACACCGGCATGACGGCGATGCGCACCATGAAGAACACCGCTGCCATGGCGACGCCGTTGGCCATGTTGGGCCGCGAGGTCCTGGGGTAGCCGAGCACCTCGAAGAACCAGCTGCGGGGGAAACAACAGCGTAAAGTGGTATAGGCGGATGGGTGTGTGTCGTATGGATCTGGTATAGTGAACCGTGTTCCACAGGCAGGCAGAGTGTAGCAACCATGCAGAAAAAGGTGGGAGTACACAATTATTTGAAATATATATTTCTTCCTACATATTCACAATGGAAAAATATTTTTGACACGATGGAGCACATATCAGACATGTACAGCTGTGGCACCTGGGGCCCAGCTGGTAATGATGAGGCCCCCACATTTTTCACAGAGGTGTCATGGCACGTTAAACACAGGTGTAGCTCCCCCACATTCGCATCAGATCATTTTCATTTGTGTTGTCAAACGTATGGCATCCTCACTAGGGCATCTATACTGGCGCACTAGGCTGAGAAGGAGGTCATGAATTGTAACATTATCCCAGTCTACCGCAACAACCCAATTCCCATTTTATTTCTTACCATGTAACAAACGGATACCGCTCCCTCCAAAGCACGCGTTGAAGTCCCGCCCTCCCTCTCTCCCTCCAGTAAACACACTTTTGGAGCCCCCTGTTCAAGTCGTTCAGTAGTGAGATGAGAACGAGGTGACTGGCGCCATTCATAAATGGATCAGACCCCTAAATTAGTGATATGCGGTTGCGCACCTGTGTTTGTCTCCTACCATGACACACCTCTGTAAAAAAAGAAAAGAGAAAGGGTCTATGCAGGGGTGGAGGGTTATATTTGACCTACCGCTGATTGACGCACGGGGTGGAGAACTCAGCGAGCAGCCGGAAGTTAGCAAAATAAGGCAGAGTTCCCTGGCCCTGGAAGGACAAGGTTAAGAGGGAGACAACCAAAGGGGAGGGGGATAAAGAAAGACACACGCCACTGAGTCTCTGGGAACTGATCGAGGTTAAATGATTCTCTGCCAAGAAGGTACTGATTAGCAAAGTACCATTCAATCCAGCTTCTAACAGCTTGTTAGTTCACAAATATGCCAATAAGTTATATTCAAATGTTGCCAATGCGAGACAGAATTGTCCCCTTAACTGAAATGAATAGATAACATGGACGTTCTCTTTTCAAATTCTTTCTGGCCAAGATTTGGTGGACTTTTTAGGGTGTGGGGAGGGTTCAATCATGGCTGCTCTAAAAATAGTTAAAGGCCTCTCCAGATAGAGCTATTTTTTATTTTATCTCCGTCCTTTGGGACACTAAATGATTCCTTTAACGTTTTACAGTCCAACAAAATAAAAACACTTCATGTTATCTTCAATCTACAGTTTATCTGGGTTCCAACTGAATCTTAATATGAAAAGTTCCCATCAACACAATAGCTGACAATATATCACGACAGTTATTAATATATGGACACCAGTATAGACACTAGAGCAATGAAAACACTGCACAGGCTTTGATACACATATAAATCAGCCAGCTAATGAATGAAAGAGCAAATATACAGCCATGCAGAGTAAAAACAAACAAAAAAAACAATACGGTTGGATTTCAGGTAATTTCTAAAGGATCAGGTCCCTGTTTCCATGTGTGATCATCTGTATTATTGTTACTACAGTAACCCTCGACAGTGTTTGGCTGTTTAATCAGACACAGAAAGCATCAGTAATGATGAACTACAGAAGCAACAAACCCACACATTATGTGTGCATTGCAGAACATTTAAGATTCCAAAATCGTAAGTATTTCTTTGTCCATATAGTGTAATTTATGAGAGGGTGAATTTATATTGGGGAAACCGAGGCCTTGATCCCAATAGCTATGATTACTAGTCTATACCAATTACACCTTCAGGTCAAATCGCTTTATTTTGTTGCTCCTCTGTATCGACACAGACTAGACCAGAGGCCGTGACTTACCTTCCAGAGACTGAAAGAAAGAGCAGGTCACCGACACAATACTTACTATAATGCAACACAGACATGGATCATCTTGGTATGGAGTCTAGATTAGGTTAGGACATACACTTTGCCTTTCTCTCTCTCTCCCTCTAGCATGAGTGTGCTAGTACCTCTAAGTACTGGTAAGTCCATACTGTGACTGGGCATCCTAGGCATCCTCACGGTTGCAGCACAACAGCAATAACCGCAGACAAGACAGGAACAAGGGAGACCCCCCCCCCCCCCCCCCCCCCCTCCCACACACACACACACACACACACACACACACACACCCACACACACACAGGATACAGGCTCTGGTTTCTCGCAACCTTTTTCCTTCATTTTGGTTTGTTAAAAAAATAAAATAATTGGGCCATAATAACCCCCGCTAAAGTTTGGTAATTTTTGCATGAAATATTTTAAGAGAAGATTATGCGTGTTAAAGGTTGTATTAGCAGTCTGGACACCACAGAAGACAGGCGACAGAAGACTGACAGATATTATATATAAAAAGAAAAAAGACTTCACTACGGTTGGAAGCAGTACGGAAAAGCCACAAGGACGACAAAGTTAAGAGCATGCGTTTGATTGTCACTCAAGAGTTGGGAAACTTTGCTTATTGTCTTTATGTCAACATTTGAATTAATTGAATGTATTAATGGTCAAACTAGAAAAACCCTCGAAATGTACCACACAACACAATTGAAGTAGTAGATCTAGTAGTTGTAGGTCTGTATTATAAAAACAATGAACATGTATGGAAAGCATCATTACTAAAACTCTTAATTTGTATGATCGTGGAAATGCCTCAATCTCAATGTGTCTCTTGATCTCTATATCAAAATAGCACATACTCTATGGGTGTCTGTTGGGCATTGTCTGTATCAAACACAGAGAAACTTAACACATTAACTAACAAGAATGACATTTGACAAAAAGGAAAACAGACTAAATACAACAGGACCAACAAAGAAGGAAATAAATCCAAGTACTGTAAACATCTCAATTATTCCAATAGGTTGCCAAATCAAACTTGGTAACTCACAGAAAAGCCTGGTATTTCTGGGCTGAGATTGTTGTGACGTTGATCAGTGTCCAGTAACAGTATGGTCTACTTTATTTATGCTGCTTCATGCGTTTACCTTATTACTAATTAGAGTGTTGACTAACTTTAATTCAATATACACTCCATGTGCCAGAGCTCTATCCAGTTTCTATTTAGACACTAAGGAGCTTACATCCCAAACCACTTGCAATCAGTGAATATACAGGTCAATAAGGCCCTGGGGATCAAACCGTCCAGGAGTCTTAAATGATGTGTCACATATGAGGAAACAAAGTTAACCTGTAAAGTCAGTCGATGACTCCGGGTAATGGTAACAAGGAAGTGAATGTAATCGAGAAACGGCTTAACAGCTATGCGCTGGCTATATCTTTCTTTGGGAACCCTTAAGCACATTCAAATAGCAGTAAAATTTCTCTTAACAAATACTGACGTTAACATAACCAGTCTCTACACCATACCATAGTACTAGATGTAAAATACAGAAAAGCCTCTGTACAATGGGATCCATGGCCCAAACAGCATTTTTTCAGCATAAGAAAACACAGGTACAGAATCATATTTTGGCGCAAAACCAACAGGTGGGTGGTATGTGGTTAGGTAGTTAGGCGTTATTAATGCATGTGGGCGGTTAAACAAGTTAGGAGTCATTGTGGCATGCACAATAGAAGCAGCTACAGCATTCCTCGCCACCTTCTGCATAGTAGGTTTGAGTGCATGCACACAGCAGTTTTAGCCCGGCATTCAGTTCAGCTAAAGCATGGCGATAAAGTGCAGCTTTAGTTCAGAATCACACAACAATTAGATAAGGTGGTCAGAAAAAACAAGACAAACAAAAAAGAAGTTGAGAAGCACAGATATTTTAAGAACAAGTGTGGGGGTGGGAGCATTCCATGCAAAAAATACCATACGTCATTCATCTGCATTGTTCTATCCCCCTGTTAGCCTGGTGGGCTGTAGGTGCATCCAACCAAGAGTGAACGATTCTCACCGTTTTGAAGCTGGTAGCTAACATGAAAACTAAGTCTGAAGCTAAATCACAACAACCAAATCTTTAGTCATCTACTGCTAAAAAGGACAATTGCATAACGTAGCCTACCACTGCTGGGTGAGGATGAGACCCCCCTAATGGCTAGTGCTTCATATGTATGCACATCCATCTATCATTCATCTATCCACTCACTCATCCATCACTTTGTCTGTCTGTATTGAGTCCAGGGCAAATCAACTCAAAGAAAACATTAAATGAACCAAAATGAACTTCTTTCATTAAGTATGCCAAACATATAGCCCACATTTTCATTATTATTTAATTTACACTCAAATCTGAATCAACCCAACTTCCTCTACAGTTTATGTTTTCTGTGTGCCTGACAAATACCTGTCCACAATGGCCAGTTTCTCATTTCAATCCATTCCAAGTTGCCGTTCCCTCTCTTACAAACCAAATCAGGGCTTACACAACAGTAGGTAAAGCAACAACATTAGCTTGTTTTCAACTATACAAACACTTTCTTCTCAACTCTCTCAACTAGTGGTGTCTAACTATCTTTGGTCATCAGCAGAGGGAACACTAGACTACGCACGGGCCACCCTAAGCTCCCAGCTTCACAGGAATACAGCAGTTCACCCTTGGTTGTCTCCTTCCCGTCTTGGCTGCGCGCTCTGCTATTGGACAATAGGGAACTCACCAGTACATAGTAGTAAGCATACAATGCTGCCAGATGGTGCAATACAAAAAACTTGTCGCCTATCGCCTTCCAATAGTAAAATATAAGCAGCAGATCTGTAAGGAGGGGAGAGGAGGAGAGAAGGAAGGAGAGAAAAAAAAAGAAAGATAACATGTCAAAGGTGAACTTTCTTCATTTTTTCTTTAGTTTTAAAATCCCCTCTGATAATGGATCCCCAATGTGTTTGCCCACAGTAAGCAAACTCAAACGGTTACTTGTTGATTCATGCTGCCAGTCTCTTTGAGCGTGCACCGTAAGCCTATGGTATGACTTCCCCTGCCTTCTGCGTTCACCTTCATGCAGGAACACATGGCTTAACTGCAGTTTGTCTCACCAGATATGAGGTAGCCTGTTGTGATGGCAACGTTGATCTTCACCAGAGTCGGATCTCCCCTGTTGACACAAACCGCACAATGGTTCACTGTAAGGCATGGTTATTTACCGGACCTTTCATGATGTAACCACATGCCAATGAACAACAAGTATTGACATTTGCATTCGACAAAAATCAATATATTTTGTATATCATTATTCTTAATGCGGTTATTTTGGGCTTTAAACAAATCACCGTGAAATCGTTTTCTTCTTTACTTAACAAGAAAAAGGATAAAAAGAAAATAGGTTAATAGGTGAGCTCTCTCACCATACTGGGTCTTCGTTGACGAAATCATCAAAAAACAAGATGTAGAGACAAAACAGCCCCACCAGGAGCGCGTGCAGCGTGGACACAATCCTGCAAGAGACACACACAAATTATTTCACTTATAAAAGTCAATAGGAATGCCTAAATGGAAAGCCTTTTGGAGCACAACAGTCTCTTATTGGGCAACAGTTACAAAGTGCTTAACATCTTTTAAGGGCCCCATGGTAAATTAACTACCTGGCTAAAGGCTGGCGGTAGATTGATTCAGACCCAGAGATTAAATGCTGCTGGTTGAGGATGGGAGACAGACGATCAGGCAGTGAGTGAGTCAGTCCTTCACCACCCCCGACCCCCTCCCCCCTGCTCCCAAGGCTTTGGTCTCTACGTGGTGGGCAGCCAAGCGGTTCTTGGCAATCAGTCAGTGAAATGGCCAAGAGTTCCAGGGCTGCTATGGGAATTCACTACCTCACGAGTGGCAGTGAGACGGTCGGAGTAAAGTGGGTCTGACAGAGCAAGGCTGTCAGACGAAACATCACCTACAGTCCCGTACTCATCCTGGTTAGCGTTGGTCCAGATTGTGTGAAATAACACCTGAATCTGTGAATGTGGAAGAATGCTTGGGAATGCAGATGGGTCACATATGACTGTAGATGTTGGCGTTGCACAATCACACAAACGACGTACATTCTCGTTACCTGTGCATTACTAAATATAGTATTGCCATCAATAAAATGTCAGGAGCTTGCAATAAAAGTGATATAAAGTGAAATAGACATACAAACAGCGATGTAGACTGAGATGACCATCAGGACTATGTCCATGGTCCAAAAAACGTACCATATATAAACAAATATATACCAGGAATTTAGCAAGATAAGGAAGTTGCCTAATTGGAAGAACATACAAAATAACGATAGCCTGACTTTATTCACTACAACACCACCATTGACAAGTACAATACTTAAAAGCCATTGGGAGAATGCGATGCTGAATTGAAGAAGGATAGACCATGGCTATTTTAAATTGTAAAATCATTTCATTGTCAAATGATAAGATTAGCCTTGAGGTGAGTGTACCTGATACAGGTGGCCATTTATCACATAAAAAGCTTTACACAAAACCTCACAAAAGCACCTTTTGTTTCAAGAAGGAAGTGAGAGTGACACACCCATTTCACCCCCAACCACACCCACACTCTGTGGCTTCATCTGTCAGTTAGTAAGAGAGAAAGAGCGGGAGCGAGAGAGAGATAATTGATTTATAAACTCTATAACCCTCAACCCAGAGCATACATAATTCATTCATTTTTATAACCCGGCCTTTTCCTTTCCATCCATTCCCTTTTAGCGTCGATGCGACTCACCTCCTATTACACACATAGCCTACAACCTTTCACACTGTGACCCCATCCAGAACATGATAGCCTTATAAGGCTTCAATTTAACTAGGAAATGGTGGCGCTCCACCAAAACACACAGAGGGGTTACATGCAAAACGTCCAGTTAGATAAAGGTTGTCCAACAGCTGAACTCTGTGGGGTTTTCTGGCTTGATCCTAAAACCTTGTTTGTTACATTTGGTGGACTGAAACCGGTATACAATCACATACAATCTTTGTACGACGAGGCATTTTCAGGAACATTAACATTTTTGCTTTCAAGCATTTAACCAAATGACAGCGACGTATGGAATGCAAGGTAGCTTGAGTTGCCAGCTGGTGCATGACCCCGTGTGACCCCTAATGAACTACAGTGTACAGTACAGCCTGGATAGTGGCGCGATGCTAGCCACCACTATGTTGCTATAAAGAGACCTGAAGTTTGAAATATAGTCTCCACGAACTGAGGCATTTATATTTAGCTTAGCTCTTGCACTACATATGCTTGGAAAGCAAGTGATACACATCTCGCTCGCCCTGGAGTGGCAAGTTAGCAGAAAAAAAGCTGTTGAACTGAAATAGGCCTACATCGAATCATAAATCCAACCTTTAGATGATATCTAAACCATACATTTAAACACAGCTGAAGGTGGTTATTAAATATCCATGATCATACAAATAACATGTAAGGAATCAACCATATATTGTCCCGTTAATGGAAAATAATGTATGACATATACTGTCATAATAACATGGTGTACAAACAACCTAATTCCATAAGTACCGCCACCTCCCTTTCTTTCTTTCGGGCCCCTGCCAAACAAATACGTATTGACATGACGTATGTGTTCCTGTACCCATCAACAGAATGCACCCCGTCCACGCGGGCTCACCTGGAATTCCACTCCACCTTCTGCTTGTCGCTGAGGACGAGGAAGCCCGGGCTGATGCACGTTGACACCCAGGGGCTGGCCCTGTGGAAGAGCCACTGGAAGCCCAGGAAACTGGTCACCGATATGGCTAAGATCAGCTGACTGAATGTGTCCATGGCCGCATAACCCTGCTGTGTGTGTGTGGAGAAACAGAGGAAGGGGGTGGGGGGAGTCAGCCAGGTAAACGCATACTAATGCTTCTTCCACTAAACAGGGTGATTTAAACAGAAAAAGGCTAGCTCCACTTCCCATCACTACCGTTGTTTGATGAGGTTTACTGGGTTGGTTGTGAGGCTGAAGAAGGAAATGCCCAACTGTTGCCTTCACACTGCTCACCCAACCCAAAGCAGACATATTCAAGGTAAACAAAACTTTGTTTGAGCTAGGCCCCGCCCACTGTCAAAATAAGAAAAAATAAAAGAGGCTTCTGTCGCACCTTTTTTTATTTAGTGCAAGAGCTATATGGGTGTTCAGGCAGGGAACGTTTGATTGACATTACCTGGTAACAGAAAACTGCCAGTAACAATTAACTTATACAATAGCATGCGTTTGACTGAGAGAAGGCAATCCATAATCCATATTTAAGAGATTTGGACCAGCATCAATTTATATCAGTAACCCACTACCTCACTTTTCATCTCAAATAAAGTTGTTTTAGGGTTTGGTAAGCAGTCACTACTTACCCTATTGACCCCTAGGTGTGTTAAAGATGCTGTAGGTAAGATTCAAGAGCTATTATTTGGGCATAATTTGTTTGAAATATAGTTATATTAAATTCACTTGAAATGCTTTGGTCCAACTTTCAAATTGATGCAATCAAGAAAACACTAACTAGCATTTCAAACAGGCCATAGCTGTCTTGCTTTAAGAATTTTACAATATACCTTCAATTTTAAGTTTCATTATGTAATAATATTCCAACAGACAAATTAAAGGCATGTGGTCAATTTTCTATTTGTATGAGGAAATGATTTTGTTCATAATAGCCAACAACAACAACAAAAATCAAGATACGTATTAAACAATAGCATTTTAGAAAGTAGAACTGTAATGTGTGCTAACAATGTGGTGCCACTCCAGATTTTCTCTTTAGACAGTGTTTGGTGGCACAACATACATACACACTTGTCATTCACCAAGGTAAAATGACGTTCCTCTTCCCATTCTGAATGGAATTGTACGTTTTCACCTTCTTACGTGGAGGCTCCGCCATGCTAGCTATACCGCTGTATTATATAGTCAAATACTGACATTTGCGACAGTTACGTGCCGGTACTCTTCTCTTATTGGTTGCTATGCAGAAGAAAAAAAAAAACAACAGCTGGATTGAGAGAGAGAGAGAGAGAGAGAGAGAGAGAGAGAGAGAGAGAGAGAGAGAGAGAGAGAGAGAGAGAGAGAGAGAGACTTTTAAAACTTAACATTAAGCAGGCATAACGTATTTGTGTATTTCGTTTTCTAAACTACTACTTTATTTTTCGTGTTTCTTATTTTTTCCTAATATTTTTGGGAGCTACAGGGAAAGTCTCAAAGATCTACCAGTCGATCGCGATCGACAGGTTGGTGACCACTGTTGTTGTGTCAGCCACTGACCTTGAGGTGTGAGGTTTGAGTGCAAATAAGGTCCTTCTAATCGAGAAATAAAGAATTTGCCAGATAATTGAACAGGTTGTTTAAGTTAACATCCTGAACTTGATTTCCTGTCAGTGACTTACACTATGAATGCAGTGACAGTAACATCACTTAAGTGTGAATGGAAGCAGTGGTTTAGATCACTAGGATACGTCATCAGGACTAGCAACATTCTGGTTACCAGTCAACCCACTCTACCTCCTGAGCCATTGCCACACCTGTGTGCGTGTGTGTGTGTTCCCAGTTTTGATTAAGTGAAAACTGTATTATAGCATATGGTGTACATAGCCAAGGGGATGATACCAGAAAGCACTGCAGCACACAAATTTTATTTACATATCATGAAGAAGCCTATTACGTTATGACCAAAGAAATGTGTAATATATAATAGAAACACACTGTATAATGCTGCTTGGCTTCACTCAAGATAAGGGTTATCTATTGTATGAGAGCGTAATATCAGGACATGAACTGTAATATTGTCCCATGGACAGACCATGAACACTGTCCTTGAGGGAACCTGACCATAATTAAGAGCTATAGCCTTTGGATCGCATGAAGCATTAGAGGGCATACGTACTTTTATGGTAGGTCTACATAGCTGCAGGCAAATAGTCCTTGTTTTATCAGGTTGATAAACATTTCAAATATGACCTGGCCATTTCTATAGTCGATGCTGATTGATAATGATTTCAATAATGTTATCAATTAAATCACATCCATTAACTGATATATTATACAAACATACTCTCACTTTGTTTCCATGCCATGTTGTACTGCCATGTTTCTACAGTAGCCTAGAACTGACAAACTGCCATCTAGGATCGCTATTTTACTTGTAAGCAATGACCTATAGTTGAACAGACCAAATAACGAAACACAATTTTTAATGCATCACTTGACATTTGGCTACTCGATGCTGGCGTAGGAGATGCAATCATTTTGAAGGTGTTTTTAAAGAATGTCAGGCGCGGGGTGGGGGTAGAAAAACAATGCACGATGTTTAGCATGCACACAGGCGTGCTTGTTGGGCAGGTTCCATAGCGGTTGCCAAGGACAAACACCCTATGGGCGACTTACACAACCAGTGACGGAAGAAGCCGAGGCAAAGCATGCGTTGCACAGACGGTGGCCTACCTGTCTTAATTTGAATCGAACTTTATAGCAAACAGCTTTTAGAAGCCCATGCAATATAAATTGTGGATTCACAAGGTTTCATTGTTTGAAAGAACTCTTGCTCTTGAACATTTTGCTTTATGGAGATGGAAGCAAATTCACATTGAAAAAGACTGAACATAAACAAAACAAAAAGGGATGGGGGGAGGGGGAGGGCTAAATATGGACATCACAGTTTGTACGTAGGAATGGAATCGTTACGTGGATAGCGTTATTGCATAGTATCACATATAAACAACGTAAATGAGGGGTTGGTTGATTAGGTATTTCAGAGGTAAACAGTGTTTTTTTTAAATAAGCTTTTCTACAAAGATGCGTCCAATTGACCTACATCTTCCCTGTATGCCGACATACATACACAGCAATTGAATATAAGACTAAATGCTGGCCTATGAAAAGCCCTGTCATAAATCATAACAATTTGGACAGCAGATCTGACACAAAGAAGATATCACTGCACAGTGTGCGTGTAGGTTGGATGGATGGAACAAGAGTCAACAGTACATGCAATCGCTAGCTCACGCCGCATTGCTTGTCAGTTCATATGCGTTGAGAAAAACATGGTCCCACATTGGTGTGTGTGTGCGTGTGTGTGTGTGCGTGTGTGCGTGCGTGTGTGCGTAGTACATAAAAACACAGGCCTACTACGACTGCAGACGAACTTACCTTTTTACGTTCATTAAGGAAAACCTCTCACTCAACTTCTCACGGTACTCTGTCGACCGTGACGTGTGTGGTGAACGCCGAAGCTGTGTCGAATCATTTTGGCAAGAGATACAACTGCCCACACACACATGGACACACATGGAACCACATGTCTGCCCGATGTCTGCAGTGTGTTCGCTACTAAATTAATACAAAAACGTGCACATTTACGGCGATAACCGCCACGCAGTTTCACGTCCGCATATGGAAACGATTGGTGGAGGTTTGGACTACAACACTCACTCCCGTTCTGGCTCTTTTGCTCTCTCTATTTCTCTGTCCCTCGCTCTCCCCTCCCCTTATTGGGATCGAATTACAGCGATTTTTTTCACACACACACACACACACACACACACACACACACACACACACACACACACACACACACACACACACACACACACACACACACACACACACACACACACACACACACACACATTCAATTGTGCCTATTTATAGCATGAACTAAGTATTGATGTAAAGTAAAGTAAAGTTGGCCACACAAATGTCACATCTAAACAAACAAAGATAGGTCAGGGCAGCTGACACCTCTTAGGCTTTTTTAAAGCTGTATAGGTAAACAAGGCTCTGCAAACTTGCCATTTAAATTAATGAAGAAAGATACCCACCAGCTAGTGTTAGAAAATATAATTTAAACAACTCTAGCCACCACAGCTCTGTCAGTCTCTTCGAGGCCAGCTTGTCATAATAAAATATGATGGTGAGAAATCCATGTTTAGGTTTGTGTGTGTATCAAGTTTGTGTACACTGCTGCTAGCTGCAGGCATAACATGTGCACATACAAATGACAAAAAGCTTCTTTATGATGCCTCAAGTATTTTCTCATGCATCATGCAAATAAAATGCTGCTGCAAAAAGTCTATCCATGCAACCACTTTGAAGACTATATGGAGAACGGTTTCAAAGGTCATGTCTGTTTGCTCAATTTGATGGCATGGTTGTGCTTCAGGCAGCAAGGTTGAAAAAGCCCCGAACATCACATGATAAAGGCAGTGTGATCATAACATGAATGTTTGAATAACAGTCCCTCTATTGCTCAAATTGTCATTGTTATTGGATTGTAGTGTTTGAAAGATGCTTATTCCAGTGCCCATCAGTACAGTCCAGTTACACACTCACGGGCAAACCCAAAGGGTCAGATGTATTGTAATTTGGGGCTCATTCATGATATAATCATGTTATCAGTATACTTTATTACAAGAAACAACCATTTTATTTTGTTTATATGAACTGTAGGCCTATTCCTGTTTTTCTTTCCATTTATCAGGCCTTCTATTTTCACATCTCATTAGCTTAAATTGTTAAACATAAATATGAATCTAAAAATCCTTACACCTTTAACCTAGTTTCCACATGTTGAAATGACGACAGTTTTCCAAGTTTTCAGATTATATATATGATCTGATAATACACATTGGCCATTAATAAAAAACTGAATGAAATTACGTATGTTCAATAATTTGCTCCATGAGGAAATAGATATAATGTATAAAATACAATGTAAATATCTGCTATTAGCCAGTAGTTTGGTAATGTTAACAAAATTATGCCTTGACAACTCTCGGCTTACTTTCGGCTTACTTTCGTACTTCTTTACATTCGACGTTATATTTAATATTTATCTGACAAGAGAAAAGGTTAGTCAAGAGCCGACAGTGGGTGAGGGGCGTGAAGAAACATGGAGTTTGGTAACTGACTGTAGTAATCAATTGTAATCCCACTGTCTTCGGACCAACCGTGCTACAACTGCTCAACATTTACTTATATAGGAGCTAGTTACGCTATAAAAGTTACCAATGGGTGCGAGTATTAAGTTACTTTCACAAACATCCCAGCTATAAGGAGTATATAATCTGTCACTCAAATATTACTTTATTTGACTAACATTGGTTTATTTAATTGCCAAAATAACAAGCTTGCAGCCGCGCTACATTATGGGTAAACGGAAGTGGTCACGTGACGCGTTGGAGGTTTGTCTTTCCGTCAAATCGCTGCATTTGTGTGCATCGATAGAATGGTAAAATTATCCCAATTCACCTCTTTTCTTTGTCAAACAAATGTTTTCTTGCTACTGTAACAAAAAAATAACGGCATTTACCCACTGGGCAAATGGAAGGGTTGCTAGCAAACAATGGTCATAGTTGATCATTGATCATTTATTTTCTGCTAAGTGAGGTAATTTGTATTTTGCAGTGACAGGGAACTGTATTTACATTTCATTTCGTTAAACACAGGGTTTCGAATCCTTTTTTTATGCGGTGACCCGTGTGGAGGTGCCTTTTACCCAGGATAGCCAATATTTTGTGAACAACCTAGTTTGAAAAAACAACTAGAGATTGGTGTAGTGTATAGGATTCAGAATTACGAGGTTAGTAATTATTCTTTTTCATTTGTGTTGGTTGTGTGAACAGTTGGAGTTGATGTCACAAGTGCTTTGTGAAGTTTTATTTTATTTCTGAAGTCCCTCAACAAAGCGCTTAACTATTGTTATTGCAATTATTACTCTAGCCACTAGGTCGCAGCAGAGGGCTTTCTTTAAACTGCCTGCCGCTGTACATCAAACCAAGTTACTGGGTTTGTACTCCACATCCATGCAGCGCTAGTAAACAGACATACATTTAGTAGGCTTTGAAATAGAAGTATCTTATATTTTCATTTGAGTGAGCGAATTAGGTGGCTACTTTTTTTTAAATTATTTAACGAAAATGTATTACTTTTGGTGATCCATTTAGGCCTTTCATTAGCCAATAGGTCCCTGATGCTTAGTCCTTTGTCCATTATAATAATGTGATTGTATAACAAAAAATTCTGCATTGTTCTTCCAACAAGTATTGGTATTGCCCTCAAAATGTATGATCGGCTGATGACAACGTACAACGTAGTTTCTAAGGAAATTCACTAGTCTCAGTCAGTCAGGAGAATCAAGAGACGTAACTTGAAATGTGGAAAGTTTTTTTTCTGAAATGCCTGCTGTTTTCAAATCACCTTCAACTTGGAGAGCAGAAACTGGGGCAGTTTCCACGAATAGACGCTGAACCCTGTTGTAGAAAAAACATGTAAAGTTTCCCTCTCAAGTGATCAGCGATCACTTCAACCCAAAGCGATTTCTCAGCAATGGAAGCAGAATAAATTAATTCATATTGTATACAATATACATATATTTATTCTGCCTTAAACCATGGCTTATTTCCAGACTAAACACTGTCAAAATAAAATGAATGCAAAATGACAGGTAAATCACCATGATAGTTTACCTCTGAATATTTGATTATCTCCCAACAGGTCATTTCAACTGTTCAGAAGCGGAGCACAACATTCTGTCAACCACATAATTATAGCTATCTTTTGCACATTATGCAACTACAAAACACTACAGAAAAACTAATTAGAAATCATTGCAGCTATTTCACTCATGCATGTCCCCAGGCCATTCTCTACCACAGAAGACTTGCTGTGCTGTGATTAATATTAAACGACCACCAAGCGAGATGAGTCCGATGTTCAGATGTAATTTATGTACTCATTTTTAGCATTTTAGTGTTTCCACCTCGGTTCTGCCCACTGTTTCCCCCGACTATGGGAACGCTCCGACCTCTCTGACATGGCTTGAGTTTTTTGGATATAGCCTAGAGCGATGACTTGCGAGTTTTTTAGTTGACTGGATGAATACGTTAGAAACAAATCAAACCAACAAGGACGTATGACTGAAGAGTTTGGCCTTTGGGGGCGATGCAGTGGGAGGGCAGACACGCCAACTTTAAGAGGGCCGCGACTCTATGACTGTCGAAGTCCTCGGTATTCTCATGAGCAATGCTTGGCCAAAAATCCTGTGCGAAGGCAGGAATGAGTATTACTTCATACACCATGGTGACCTTATAAAATAGCTAATGTCAAAGCAATAAACAAAATTCACAAAACTCCATTATCAACAACACAGGTGCTTGGCTGAAAGCGATGTATTCATCAGGTGCACATTTCTGGTAGACGATTTAGATACGTGAAATGTAACACGACTACTAATAATGTTTGTATGCTAGGAGCTTATTTCACTTTAATTGGTAGAAGCTATGCATATCATTAGCCACTCATATTCAGCTATGTTAGACGGATAAGGTCATCTACACTGAAACACCAGTGTCAATTAGCTTTGTTGTTGTGCTGCGTTCCCATTAGAGACCCTAATGCTCAATTCAGATTTATATTCACACCCTGTGTTGTATTGGAGATCAAGGATCAGATTTATATAGAATCTTGGATTACATCTGAAAGTGGGCCAAATTAATCAAATGTGAATATATCAGACACACAGGCATATACACAACTGGAAAATCGGGTTAAAAAATTCCACAATTTCTTTATTTAATCCATCCAAACGACCCTGGTGTTTTAACATAGTAGCGGATCTTACTACAGCCATGACCATATAGCCATGACCTAGGAGAACCTGGGCTTATTGCATTTGTAGAGCGTTATACATCACAAATCAAATTGTGACCATTGACGTGTGTGTGTGTGTGTGTGTGTGCACCATGAAATTTTTTTCTCTGTTATGAAAGTAGGTCCAAGAGAGAGAACAGGCTTATTTGAAACTGACAGGATTTATTTCCCATTCACTGTAGGAAAGCCACTCGACACAACAGATTTTCCTGTACCTTCTGTGGTTCACATCGCAGGTAAAACAAACCCAAAGTCTTTTTCTAACACATCCAAAAGTGTTTTATTTCCTCCCCACGTTAACACCGTCTCATATACATAATCAGGGGTTAACAAGTATAAATTGGCTTGGTAGGCATAACACTTGAATAGTGATTCTCAGAACATGCAATCACTGCACATTTACTATCTTCTAGGTCTCATTCAAAACGACGCAATAACTGCACTATCCGTAAACCTTTCAGCTGTCCCTCAATCGACCCCATTCTCAGTTTTATGGAATATGTGAATGTGTGCTACATACAAAATACATAAACCAATGTCAATATAATAGAATACTGTATGTGCATTATTTCTGTGCATACACACAGATAAAATCAAAGCTACATATGTTGTATGAACAGTGAGATGATGACACACATGCACGCATGCATGCACACACACCATCACAAGCTAGTGCAGGCTACAAACCATTCGGAAGCAGTCATTTGGAAGATTGGTCTAGTGAGTGTTACGTTTGTGTAAGAATTATAATAAAACTACCATTCACACTGTAAGAACTTAAAGTCAAACCGTGGTCTAATTAAGGGTGGATAATTGATCTACAGAGGGAGATAAAGTGCTCAACCGTAGCGACATCTGGCATCAAAGACAAGAGAATTTTAATTGGAAAAAGTGAGAGACTTCTTCCTCTTCTACATCCACTAAACTCTCCCCTTTTAAAGGTTGTTGAAGGTATAGGAAATAGACATGAGCTCCTTATAGTGTGTCTCCCCCATCAACGCCTTTATGCTTTCTCTCCCACTTTCGTTTTCCCCTTTCTTCTGAACAAATTCACCCAAAGTATTATGTTGGGTGAATTTTATTTAATTCAGTTTTCTTTTATTTGTATATTCTTCTTTTTCACCTTGGAACACTATCCCTCCCCATTTCTAGTGGGCTTGAACAGAGTGCACTTAACGTTAAAATGAATGATCACTACTGACTGCAGTGGCTGCCCACATCTCTGTTTTCTCAACCCCATTTCTTCCCTCCAGTCACTCAACTGTCATTTAGAAAAACACATACGGTTAAACACTATGACGCCCAGTCAGTTAAATATATCCCCCTCTGAGTTTCTGAATTGGAGAACAAGCTTTGTTTGTGGTCTGAGAGTAGTATGTTGAGACATGTGACACTAGAATAGTGTTGTGTCATCTATTCATTACACATGTGCAAGATGCTGATTACTATACGATATATAGTAAATAGTGAATCTTGAACAGAAAATACCTTAGACAGACAGACAGTAATTGTTAACTTTATTGTATTGCATGTTTATTGACAATATTAATCATAATTACACCCACTGTCCACAGCATTAAAATGTGGGTAATCTTTTTGTCTTCTGTTTTGCGAAACAATTCTGTTGGTGGGGCTTGTTAGAACTTCACACCTATGTACATGTCTACACTGTTGGGGTAAGCAAGGTCACCTCCAAGGGAGGACAAAGTACAAAGGACAAGTAAGGATTGCATCTACGGTGACCCCGAGAGCTTACCGTACTGCATCTTAAGAAAACACATGCAAATAGACAAAACACAACCGAATTAAGAAAATATCTTCGTCAAGTTAAGAACACATGCCAACATTAAGAAAGCGCCTTGCAAATCTAGACAGCACAACCCCTTACAGAAACACTCAGAAAAGACAAGGGAAGTGTTTCCAGAGACATCTGGACACTGCAATTATATCCAAATCATGCCATCACATTGTTAAAATTAGCCGACTTCAGTAACATAATGAGTCACAAACTGTGGTGGCAACAACAAGTGTGTCCAGACGTGTTCATCATTTTTAAGTGCCTGTTGTCGTTAGGGGTAATTGCAGTGCATTTCTGTAAGGGGTTGTGTTGTCTGAATTTGCAGCACGTTTTCTAAATGAATTTTGCACATGTTGTGAAATTGATGATGTTTTCTTAATTTGCTTGTGTTTTGACTATTTGCATGTGTTTTCTTAAGTTGCAGTGGGCTGAGCGCTCAGGGCCACCATAGATGCAACCAAAAGATAACTTAGGACAACAAAACCAATCTGCAACATATTTTTTTTTATATATATAACTTTATATATATATTTATATATACATTTTGCACGGGCCTTGTAAATAAGGAAATTAGGTGAATTGTGGTAAATTGTTGATTATAACAGTATTTTACTTTCGGTCAACACAAATCTAATCTCACATTTTCCGACTTGAGTAGAGGAAACTGAAATATCCGGTGCAATACTAAGTAATTAAAAAGCAATTACATTTTGTTATCAGTGTTTATAAAGGCATTCTTTTAAATGCCTAAAGGAAAAGTAAAACACTTTGCGGAGGTCCTCTACATAAGTTAAAATGAAAATAGTCTGGCAACAGAAAAGCAATTGTATTGCCGTGAGGCTATTTTACTACATCCTGGATGAAACGAGATGGGTCTCAGAAATGAGAATGTGGGCTGGGATGATGTGTTTACCTGAGCGCTGGCGTAAATTGTTCTGTTTAGTGACATGATTTGAGGAGATTGGAGGAGATGGGGAAATGGAAGAGATGGAGCAAGCAACATATATAATATGGAGACACCACCTGCCTACCCTCTGTGTGCCAATCCATCCTGTGCATCTGTTTGGTTCCTACAGTACAAGCATTGTAGGGAACCTCTGGATTTTTCAACCTGGACTTTGTTTTGCACCTAAGTGACTAATGCAATTACAATTTTAGAAATTGGTCCAGTATTGAGCGAGAGCACTTCAGCCATTGCAGCCGAGAACCACGGGCTGCAATGTAACTAGGGCTGAAATGGTTACCGGTTTCACGATAAACCATGGTAAAAAATTCCTGACAGTTAGTATTACTGTTTCAAGTTTGAATTATCATCTCACTTTTTGAAAAAAAACTCACGGCCCTGTGCCCTGCCGAAGTGCCTGCAAGCAAGACTCATCATCCTATCAGCTGTAATCGGGAAGAGTCCAGATGCGGTACTCTTTGAAGGATCGTAGCAAGTGGAAAATAGAAATGCTCCTTGGAATTTGATCAAATAAAATACAACCTTTTAAATATTGAAAAGACCCCAATGGGAGAGCGCTAGACTCTAAATAGAATGACCTGTCAGAGAAATGTGATAGTGGGTAGCATTGGATAAAGACAAAAATGTGTTCCTTATCTTGGTGGTGCACTGGTAGATGGAGGGGTGGGTCTTGTAAGCGTTGGCAGAAGCTGATGGCAATGATGAAGAAAATGCAGAGCCGCGCAAGGCAACTTGCATTGCCTCACTGGCTTTGAGCAAGAGAGAATCCGCGCGTAAAATAGGAAATTACCATGAAATACCTATAATCCAATGGCGATTTACTATCCATCTTTCACATTCAAGTAACAGACTTATAGGGGTGCAGGTACATTTTAATGGACAAAAAAAATATGGCGACAAATAACTAAAAGTTGCTGAGCAGTGTTGTGAAAAACAGCTCAGTTTAAATGTGATTTAATGGGGAGATGACGTCCGAGAGATTAGGGTTCCTCTCTCTCTCAGGCCACCAGCTCTGCCAAAAGTCCTTCCTGTTTGTTTTTTATAAAACTCATCCCAGCATAAATTCGCCATCACTATCCACAGATAAACAGTGTTGGAGAATATTGTCAAAATGCCTTTTGTTACAGCTTGTGTATTTGCTCTGCCCATTGGCTGCTACTAAAATCGAATTAATCAATTGGATGAGAGCTGCCAATGCAGGAAAATCACTTGAGAGTTACTCTTTGGTAATTGTTTTTTCATGGGTTGACACAATTAAGATGAAAGATTGCCAAGAGGAGCCATTTTGAATCGCTTATTTACCTTAATTTACATGTAATAGCTGAACTCCCCGGAATAAAACACTCTCAACACACACCCCTTCGACCCCCATAATGAATAAGCCTTCAAATTATTTCCATATTCATTAAAGAGTGTCAAATTTGCATAGACATACACATATCAAGTGAAATGAATGTTCATAGAATTAAGATGGGGTTCACTGGAGATGCAAGACTTACAAATTGCTCTCACGACGTAAAAATCAAAATCAAACGGTAGTTGA
>JACYXH010000068.1:2135000-2150000 GCA_026745465.1 Lota lota | reverse complement strand
TCCATGCATGCGTGGGTCATTAGCAGAGTAATACCATTGCTTCTTACTGCTGGTAAATATAAATAAATGAGACTTGGAAGAGAGATATCTTGGTCCTTTTAAAGAGGATGATAAGGCAGTGCTCTTTCCTGCTGACCGGCTACCACAAAGAAACGAGAGCTGTAGAAAGCAGCTAATTTCAGATCAAGACAAGAGCACCACTTAGGTGTCTGAGCATTTAAAACCAACCAAAATGTGCGTGTTTTAAACACTTAACATTCCAACTCGTCCATGACGATTTACAGTTGTTCGAAATTGAAAAACATTGTATGTTGAATTGGTGATTCATTTTGGAAGCTATCGTTTGCAGTAAGCCCCTAACATGGATTATCAGCTAAAAACGGTCTTGGTGCTTAACGCGTAGCGCTGCTTAATGCATAGCCTGCAATAGTGCTAATATTCCATCATACTGGTATGTAGTGCAAATCCCCCTAGGAACAAGTATAAAATAATTTTATTTTTACTCGTTTTTTATCACAGTGTGTCCCATTCTGAATTGACACTGCATTCACTTTATGTGTAACCATATTGACATGCTCAAGCATTGTTTTTTTGGAAAATGAGCATCTATAATTGAGCAGGAAATGAATGATATGCTCCACTTCAAGGAAGCACTTTGTGGGTTTAAAATTAAGCATGCACGAGTGGATCCAATATGTTAGCTTATCCCTCCAATCAGTGTAATGAAAGCTAGCTGCATCGTGAGTGATGTATGGCTTTGTGATCCCCAATACTTAAATAAATGTACATTTACTTGTGTACAGCCAAAGCAAACATTGGCAAGAGCCTGTGAGGTGAGATATGCTTTTGTTTACATAATCATAGCAAGCCATGTATATAACCTTGTAATTTGATTAGACATTATGACGTTGTGTCCTGTGAATTTGGTTACATAATGTGAAATGGTTTAATTGCAGTTCCATACTTAAAGTGAATGAACATATTGCAAGGTTTCCTAGATTCAGAGGAAGAAGGCCTGGTTCACTTTGCCCTTGTGTGCCTTATTGCTTTCCGCATCCTATTGGGAATATATAGAGGAAGGAACAGGCATTAATGTTTATTGCTGCTAATTAGAGTGTGCGTGTGTGTGTCAGTGTGTGTGCGTGTGTGTGTTAGAGATGCTCCTTTTGACTAATTTAACCAGACGTTTTGTGAACGATTAGCCGACTAGTCTAAAGAAAAGAAATGTCAATTTAGCACATTACAATCTGAGGCCAAACATGGCCGGAATTATATAGGCATAATGTTATTATAACAAAATCCTATTTTAAACGAGGCTATTTTCTTTGTAACGTGCATCACTACATTTGACTCTCCTTAGCTAAGGTGTTGCCCATCGCACCAGTTAAAATGTTGTTATCCGCTTACTGGTTAGGGCTCCTGTGGGCGAGTGAGCCGCCGTTCGTGTTGGTCTAATTCAGTGAATGGCGGGCTAAATATATTATTTTTGTTTGGAAGGTTGTTTATGGAGCAGCGTGTTGTTTATTTATGTAGCAGTTGGTTGTTTGACCGGAAATGGTGAGTTGATGTGTTTTTTTTTTTTTTATATGAATCGTGGAAGTCTGCCGTTTTTCAGATAGAAAAGAAAAGTGTTTAATTGACTAGTATTTCTGGTGCTGACTAGCAAGTGCAGCGTAGACTAATTGTGAACATTCTTTGTGTGTGTGTGTGTGTGTGTGTGTGTGTGTGTGTGTGTGTGTGTGTGTGTGTGTGTGTGTGTGTGTGTGTGTGTGTGTGTGTGTGTGTGAGTTAGGTCAGGTGCATGATGAATAAAACTGTTCTGATGCGGTGGAGGCTGTTCTGTAGGGTAACCGTGACCACTGATCCACCCCAATTAAATTGAATCTGGGGAACTTTGGTCATCATTTATGTTATGATGCCTGGCTGCATCCAAAGGCTGACCTATTGTGGAAGCCTTTTTTTGTTTACCCCCCTTTTTGGGGGGGGTTCAATGTCAACACTGAATATAGGTTTTTAACTGCATTCAACCTTTGAACTTTTGTTACTTCTTCACTGCAGAAATAAGAAATGGTGTTCCTAATATGAAAGTGGGGATGTGATGGGATGTGATGGTTGCAGAGAAAAGGGAACAATGTGTAGGTTGTATATCTTCTTCTTTTTTCAGGACCGAAGCACTTTATAGCACAGTTCCATATATCATCAGTTGTACCTAAGCTTCAAGTAGAAATGCCTGGTCTTGACACAACCGCCATCAACAACAGTATCAGCTACACCAATTTATGAGGAGCGCAGCTTTGTTTAATTCAATTTCCTGTAGAGTCCCTGCAGTCAGTTACTGAACTGGGGCCTTGTTCCCTTATTGAGATGTATTGATCCTAGCAGGCTGTAGAAACCAGCTGTAGAAACCAACAGCTGACATCTTATACATTTAATTGTGTGTGTGTGTGTGTGTGTGTGTGTGTGTGTGTGTGTGTGTGTGTGTGTGTGTGTGTGTGTGTGTGTGTGTGTGTGTGTGTGTGTGTGTGTGTGTGTGTGCATGCAATCCTGTTTGTGTGTGTGTGTTGACCTGTTTGTGTGTGCCTGTATGTGTGTGGGCCTATCTGTGTTTACTTTATAAACACAGATACACACTCAAAGAATGTTGACCTAAAACTGTATGTTTGTGCTCTATGGAATACAGGGGAAAGAATCCACCAGGATGCCGTTGAACTAAAACATATCCGCAGATAAGTAATTCCTTCTAGGTTGGATTTAGCGTACAGGATTACCCTGTTAGGTCCAACAACACTGGCCTGGAGTGGACGTTATTATTAACACTGGACAGGGAAGACTCATGACGCGTGGGCTGATAAAAATGTCCAAAGCTCTTGGAGACGTTCCATTCATCTGGAGACGAAGCAAGGTGGGGACAATGGGAGGATATCCTGGTACTGTGCACGCTGTTTTACTTCAACAAACCCCCCCCCCCCCCCCCCCCCCCCCCCCCCGCACACACACACACACACACACACACACACACACACACACACACACACACACACACACACACACACACACACACACACACACACACACACACACACACACACACACACACACACACACACACACACACACACACAATCCTCCCTTATTTCTTTAAAACTAGCGATAAAAGTTGAGGTAGGATTTTGCAATAGGAACTCTTCTCTGAACTTCTCTGTTTCTCTTGCTAAATCCTCATTTATCAACTTTTATTGCAACCAGTAACATGACATTACATTACAATATTCGGAATGTAATAATGTTATTATTTATCATTATTTATTTATTTATGATTTTGCCCAAAGCGACATACAATAGGTGCATTCAACAAAGGTGCATTCAACCAAAAAATGCAATGCATTAAATGAATCAAAAAATCAAATATGGAACTCGGCCGATCTCCAAAAACCATTAACCACTGCACATGCTGCACAGACCTTATAGAAGGGCAGGTGCTATACATTAAAAAGGGGTACAACCTTTTTTAAATGGCATTTGCAAAACTCACTTTAACGACCTATATTTCAACAATAATCTTAGACTGCTAACATTATTTATTTATTTGTGTCTGTAATATGTAATGAGGCCATAACAAACCAATACTAGATTTGTATCATTTAATAATTTATTAAAACATAGATGGTGATAAATAAAGCTGTGGCAACGCCGACCAACTTGGACCAAAAGCAGTGATGGCGTTTCATCATGTTGTCAGGGCATGTGCTTTCCAGACTCTTAACTACTCGTCCGGACAGCAAGGTCAATGACCTACTCATCCTCATTTGATTTTCATCTTCTCCATTTCCACGGTAGCATCCGATTCTCCTTGACTCTCTGTTGTGATTTCCTCAGCATTAATGCGTCCTAGCCTTCAGGACTAGCCTGCACTCTAAAAGCCTGGGCCACTGCACGACCGTATCTCTTATTACCGTATCTCAAACCTCAACCGATGGAACCTTTGTCTCTAAGAAACACAAAAATATATTTTAAAGAGACATTCTAGTGATTAATGCTAATACGGTTTCAATTATGTTGAATCATAAATACTTCAATTCAAATGTAAATTATGAACGATAAACCTATGATGATCATCCTGAAATAAGCATATCAAAGGTGGGAAATAGCTGCGTACTGCCTGCACAATTTAAATCAAATAGCAAATAGACCTACCAAACTAATTAAACCTTGATAATTGTGTTTGAATCCTAATTCCACAAGGCTATGTGAATGAAATCCTTTCTTATTGCTTAGTGCAACAGCTTTGTACGCTCATGAATACAGGTTCATATGAAGTATAAAAAAAGTGTTCTCAGCAGGTGAAAAAGTAAGGATCCGTTCTGTTGTTTTTATGTCGTGTTATGTGTGTTGAGATAGAGAGGCTGTCCTGGTTTCTCTCGTCATGGTGTACTTACGCTTACTTCCTTTAAAAGTAGACCTGGAGGGAGCCGTGTCTAACAGATACAAAATATAGATTAACGTTGAAGTACATCTCTGAGAACAATTACATCCCGTAACCCGGTGACACTGTCGATAGGATGTTTCACAGGCTATTATTTTGTGGGTTTGTGAGAGTGTAGTGTGCACGTCTCTGGTTTTATGGTATGCCTCCTCCATCTTTCATTTATAACGAAAGCTTGTGTGTGTGTGTGTGTGTGTGTGTGTGTGTGTGTGTGTGTGTGTGTGTGTGTGTGTGTGTGTGTGTGTGTGTGTGTGTGTGTGTTCATTCATGTGTGCATGTGTCTACACAATATGCCACTTTCATCTGTCATTGATAATCAAATCTTGTTTTTGTGTGTGGGGGGGGACAGGCTTTCACACACACACACACACACACACACACACACACACACACACACACACACACACACACACACACACACACACACACACACACACACACACACACACACACACACACACACGTAATTGGTGTGGGGAGGTTAATGCATCAGAGGCAACACAGCCTTGTTTGAAGGTAAGTTGGCAGCTCAGTTCTATACATTAACTGTCAAGCTGTGTGACCCAGCAGTTTTTCCCTGAGATGAGGACTGAGATGTTGCACTACACTGATCCCTCAAAATAATTACTAATGGTCTACGCTCCCCCCCCCCCTCCCCCCCCCCCCCCCCCCCCACACACACACACACACACACACACACACACAACTGGAGAAGACTAGAAGTCCTGATGTTGCTGTTTGTACATTTTCCTTTTGAATTGTAATCCAGTCTGTTATAGCAGTTAAAGTATTTGTAGCCTAGACATCAATACTTCAATACTTTCAATACTTAAATCTGAAAAGAAGATTGTATGTCATTGACTATGACTGGGTCACTGATTACCTTATCTGATTTAAACTTAAAGTACTCAATTGCCATTGGAGCAACAGATGAATCATTGTGGCTCTGTACATCCAGACAGAGTTTATATCTTTATTCCAAAAATCCTTTTTAAATCCCCTCTTGAGGCCTTTTACATTTTTCAATACCCTCTGCCTTCCATCGGTCCTTCCCTGTCAATCAAACTGATTTTATGCAAGGCATATCCAGGGGAGGGACAGCGATAAATCCTTCCTGTGTTGCTTGGTCGTTCAACGTCAAGAGTCTCAGATCTCTTAGCTTTCATCTCTTCACTGCTACTTTCCATTTTACACAGCTTATTACTTACGTCACAGCACGAAACAAAGGTCTAATTTATGCTGTTCTTCCTCCCATAATACGCTTTAATCTCCCTTTTATGTTCCTTTGAGCCGTCTCCCTTTCCTAGGGCGCTAAATAAAGTAGTGTGTGTAAATGTGTAGTGGACAGAAGAGATAATAATATTAAAGCCTGATCTGCTTGCCTGTGCTTGAAACTGTGACATATGCTTGGTTGACGCGGTTTGGCACTGCTTAGATATTAACAGAGATTAGAACCATCATTTGGAAATGGCTTTTTTTTGTCAAAGGCTGACGCTGTCAAAGGCTGACGCTGCCAGATTATCAAAGTTATATACGTTTTCTCTAAAGTAGTGTGGCTAAATAGGAATATCTGAATGTTTTTTGGAGTTACTTGATTCCTCTCCTAGATCCAATCGAAAGTGATGATTGATTAGTTTAAATTGCTGTTAAACCTCTGTCTGTTTAGCATCTCAATTGCTTGGCATTCCTTGAGGGCTTGCTGAATTAGCGCTTTTCGCAGTGCGTAAAGGGAATCACATTAGGATTCGCAATTTCCCACTCCACGCATTGTCAATGAGGTGGAATCCACATCTATCAATCTAGCTGTCTCCGTGTGTGTCTGTGTGTTTGTTTGCTTTTCTATCTCATTGGGCCCATTCTTAATGCCGTCACGTGTACACCTCCCTCACCATCAAACGGTTCCCCCTCTTCTCTCTTCTTCCTTCTCTCTCCTGTCTGTCATGAACTCTGCTTTGTTCGCTGCGGGGCCGTCAGGCGTGGTACATGGTTAACGGGCCGCTGACATGCAGGTGAGCGAGAGGCAAGCGCGACGTGTTGAAATGGTATCCGTCCTACGTCTGATCTCTGTCCCATCCTAACCGGGTTTTTTCCTCACTCTGCACCCCCCTCCCAACAATTCTCACTGAAATTCAATTATCGCTTTTGCGCATTAAAAAAACACATTCGCTCCACTGTGCAAGACTATCACCTGAACGAAGCAAAGCGTTTTTGTCACCTTATTTCGAGGCCGTATGGATGGAACCGTGTGAAGCGAATGTGAAACCTAACCGTTGACCTTGAGGTGGTGCTGCATTGAAAAAACCTTGCATCCGAAGAAGGCAACTAAGAAGGGTAGACCGCCGACATGACAAAAAGAAAACGCAACAATGGAAGACAAAAAGAAAGAGAGAGAGGAGAGTAAGTGAGAAACTATTCAGACTAATGGATGACAGTCGGTGGTGGTATTCAATATCCATGAATGATTCCCTTTATTCATCATGACTGGTGCCATTTCCCAGGCCTCTGTATATTAATCATACACTGTTTACAGTCAATTGCTTTCCAGAAAGAGAAATGTTTTTTTTCAATCATGGGTTAACAATGGCCAAGAATCCGTCATAATTACATAGAGTTGCAATGATTGTGGAACTCCCACAGTTGCTTATTTCATACCTCCACCATATGTACGTGCATATCAGTGTGTGTGTGTGTGTGTGTGTGTGTGTGTGTGTGTGTGTGTGTGTGTGTGTGTGTGTGTGTGTGTGTGTGTGTGTGTGTGTGTGTGTGTGTGTGTGTGTGTGTGTGTGTGTGTGTGTGATGTGTAATGTGTGTTTGTGTTATGTTTTCTTTACTTCCTGAGCTGCAGGGTTTCATTAAGGGGATGAAGAGATATTCGTTTCTTGTGTTTACCGAGACAACCCAGGCGGGGACACGTACCCGCAACTGAAACAGAGGGAGAGAAGGAGAAAGGGCCGTCATCAAACCGACATGCAAGCCTCAAGAACGATACGGTGTGCCGGCACGCAGCTACGAGGATGCAGGAGAGCCCCCATTTGTTTGAGGTCTCAGTAATTATTAGATGCTCAGCATGCTATAGCGTCGTGCTAAAACTTTGATTTAGGGGGATGGTGATGGAGCTTCCATGAACGAAAGCCAAATGATTATGAACATCTCGGTACAGCGGCAAGGAGCTAAGGAAAGTCGAAGGTTCTGCCTCTGTTGCACGATGTGTCACCATCATTATGATCCATCAGGTCTGGGAAAGAGCTGTGATTACTGGTTCAATAAGCACCCAACTATTTTCCACACGACATATTATGCTTCCTTTGTACTGTAAGTCATTGGCTGTACAATTGGTTTTCAGAGAAAAGTATAGCATCTGCTGTTTTCTGTTTGTTTTTCCCTCCCACCAACTATTGCACAATCTATGATATTTGTTAGTTTTTTATGGTTTTATATCAGGGTTTTATATATGACGGGAGTGCATCTGTGTGTCTGTTGCTTGTGTTATCTAAGTATTCCTTACACATGAGACCAGTTGTAGACCTGTAGTGAAGGATAAAGGGTTAAATAAAATAGAGGGCCCTGTACTTCAGTCACCAGTATCAGTCAGTATTGCACTTTTGTTACAAATACAGCCTCTTCAAGTCGGTGCCCAGCTTGCTCGTAGAAATTATTTCAACACATCTTTTCAAGCCTTGTAGATTGTGTCTGAGTCAAAGATCAAGGATTTCACACATTTTCATGTAGAAAACAACAAGATGGCTAAACATTATTGTAGTTTACTGTAGTGGCAGAATCACACACACTCTAAAGTCTGCCCTTCATGTGAAATGAGAAGTGAACGCTTGGAATAGATTGAATGTTCTCTCTTTATAGTTGCAGATTTAATGAATAAGGCGGTGTACGTGTTTCCCAACCTCCAAAGTTCCACATGAACAAATATAAAAGGCGAGGTTCAGAAGTTTCTTTGCATCTTTCGACGAAACTCATCTTGCAGCCACCAGCTTTTCTTTATTAGGGTACTGTGTTCGATTCTTGTTGTGCCTGGCTGTTTACGTTTCCAGGAAATATAGTATCCTTGAGCATAATTACCATGAAGCATTTTCAACTAAATGGTAACCCTTTGGAATTACTTTCACAAGCAAGGATAAACAGAGTAAACCCTATTTATCGGTAGAATTATATTTAACTTGACCTATGTATGTGTGAATATCTTAGCCCCACTTCGAGCTGAGTGCTTACTGGCTAGATTTTCCTTTTGGCTTTTCCAAATCCTTAAATATATTTTCCTTCAATCTCAATAGGTTGGAGTTATCAAGAAGCACGCTTAACTCAGAAGTGGTTACACTTGAACTGTCGTATGGAGAGAGTTCATTTATATTAATTCAATTCCATTTAAACTCAAAACTAAAATATCTTTCCTGTCATCTATCCCTCCTCAAGGGCGGAATGAGGACACCATTGGAAGTAAATCTTCACTCATCTACAATTTACTTCTGCGCTTCTAATTCTTGACTCATGGTGAAATCAAATACACAGGACCATGACCGCTATTTGAGTATACAACCATGAAGTGGAAGTCAAACAAATTCTTAGTCAATCTTACCTCACAACTCCCTTCCAGGAATACATTTCCCCCCCTTTTTAAAGGAGACAGTCAAAGATTCACTCGTATTGTTGAAAATCCTAAATTATTTCTACATGAAGTGCACTTATTCAACATTTACATATTTATGTTGTACCTCATTCAACATAGTGATCAGGGAGTATCTCTGAGAACAAAGCTAAATACTACAAGGCTAACCATTTCCATGGCTGGTTTTGATATCTTTAGAGGATTCTGGTGTTGGACATGCATGCAAAGTCTTCTCTCAGGCTACCTGTAGGCATCCTTGCGCTTCACCCATTTTTCCTTTAATTACCTTTCCTTGTACTTGCTCATTAATGGCTAAATACCTCTAATGAAAAAATGGATGCCTGTAGTTAACAATTGAGTGAGAAAAACAGGCGTGTCCTATGATTTGGGCCACCATGTTTATAAATAATGTAGTGATTCAATCTTGAATCTCTGCCAATTCAACAGCACCAAGAAACAGCAGGTCTTAGCTGTAGCTCAATGATATTGGTAAGAGTACGGTTGTTTTGAAAATGGCTCCAAACGATTTGAGTGTTAGTGTGGTTAGTAGTGGTAGTGTACTAGTTAATATTAGTATCCACGTTTAACTTATGTCAACAGGGAAGTGGGATTTCTTTATTTTGAACATTGTGTGAAATGGATATTTTCCATTTTGTTTACCCCCTGCAGTAAACTAAAGTACCCCTAGGGGTGATACAACCCTCATTAGAGAAACATGGCATAAGAGTGAGATGGATACAGAGAAACAAAACACATGTAGATCAGGGAAATTGACTCATCATACAATAGATGAGTTCTCAGGAACTCATGGACAAAACCTTTGATCAGATATGAACATGAACATATTTAGCATGGAGTTTAATTACTGACTATAGTCCAGAATAATTTCAAGTATTATTAAACCAGTTACAAGGACAACAAAGTATTTTACAACAAGTCACCACGATAGAACAAAGTTCTAGCATCTCAGTAATAGTTGGGCAAATCACCATTGAGTATGAAGCAGACATGGTTACTCCTTGGTGTGGGGAGAACAATGTAGGACACAAGACACAAGGTGGGCTTCAGAGAGAAAACATTATGAATAACTCACTGAACCTGCTCCAGACGGCCCACTAAGCCTAACACAAAATCTAATAAACGGACTCAAAAAAAGTTCCCGTTATCTCCTATCCTATTCACCAGCCACAATGCTAGTGAATTATTACCTCATTCAGACTTTATTTTGTAATCGCAGTGAGGTATTGAGATTAGTAAACAAAAGAATGGGTGATCTAACGTCAAACTGAAATCACATGGGTTACAAGCTATATTTATAACGGCTAATAGGATGCATTAGAGGTGTACTTTATAGGTCAAGCGAGGGGATCCCGATGAATGGGGAAACCACGGGCAGGGGCAGGTACACCCACAAATCATGTCCATGTTCCAATATAAATAGGTATATAGAAAGTACAGATCAATATATATATACACACACAGTAAAAACAGAATCCCATCAGGCTCTGTCACATTATGGCACACCAAGGGCAAAACATGCTGCATCACATGTACTACTAGATTCAAGCACTCGTATGCCAACCATTGGCACAAAACGGTCTATTTACAGCAATGATTAGATGGAAGGATGCTGGAATTGATTGATTGATTGAACTGATTAGTTAGTTGGTTGGATGCTTGGGTGACTTGAATGATTTGTCATTGAATGATTTCCAATTCAGAGCAGATAAGCAGAACCAAAGTGCATCGTCTTTGTGAAGTCATTTTCCAAAGGGAAAAGCTACTGAGACTTTCAGAATCTCTTCACATACCTTGTCCTTTTGAGTTTTCAGATGCTACTCCCATTAGACTGGGTGACTTAGCAGAGGACTCTCCTCTTCCATCTTGCTGATTTCATTTCCTCCATCGCAGGAGGATCATTTGTCTCTTCAAACGCCCCTCTCTGCTCTAAGGACAACCAAATGAATGAAAGTTGAGCTAAGAGAAAACTGCCGAAAGAAATATACTATTGTCCAGCAAAGCAATTTTCTTTTTTTATTAATTCCCGTCCGAACCACTGAGACCTTTGTACTTCATAAAAGGAGTGATTGACGTAGCTAACGCAGTCGTCCTCTCTGTTCAACCTCTGACTCTCACCAGTATTATTCGCTAATGCTAAGAAATTTAATTTGGAAGCATGGCTTTGAACGCCAAAAGAAAGCGGTTTTCAGTGTTTTAAACCAATTTGATAACTTTACCAATGACGGAGTGTGTGTGTGTGTGTGTAATTTGCAGACATGCTATACTGATCAGAGATGGCTGTCTGGGAAAAGGATCAAGCTGAAAAAGCTCAATTAATGATTGAAAGAAAACATTTAAGGTATTTTGTTAATTAAAAGTTTGTGTTGTGTTTTGTATAGAGAGAGAAACTTCTGGAAATAATCAACTAGTAGAATAGCTTAACTGTACTGGTTGGTCATTTATTTAAGCAAACCAGCCAAAAACAGCCCTTACTCATGAGAGCCTCTTTTAGAGTACTGGTACCTTTCTGATTCCAGTTCAAGCATTTGGCTAACCAGTAACCATGCACACGAACATGCATTCATAAACACAGCGAGGTCTTCAGTTGAGAGACTAAAGTAAACATAACCTCATTATTTTACCTCCCAACACACACACACACACACACAAACCCAAACATACACATACACATACACACACACACCCCAACATTACATACAAGCCCCCACTCTTTCACTCACTAATCTGGCCAACGGGAGGTGATGGTAGCCGTGTCGGCCAGTGCACATCAAGTCTCATTACAGCGCCTTCCCATCAGCACACGCTTGAGTGGAAAAGAATAAAAAAGGACACCGGAGGAGACCTAGTACAGTTCCACACAGGTCACAAGAATCTGAACTCTCCCATCAGCCCTAGCGTTAGTGATACCAGCCACATACCAGACTGTATGCTGTCACTGTAAAGGCCCACCCCCCTCACACACACACACACACACACACACCTGGCTGGAGACTCTACTCCCCCCACAAACCCATCCGGGCCCCCCCGGTGGCCCCCTTGTACTGTACCCATGCGGGTCATGGGGAAATCCATCTGGGAACCCCACCCCTGTACCCCGAGTTCTGCCTATCTTAAAGAACTCCTTTATTCACATTGCTATTAGGATCCGCAACAAAAACGTCAAAGACATTGTCCATAGTGCCCAAAAGCACACATTCTCATTCTGCTTTTGTTCTAAACTGGTTGTTGTAACTTGTTGTGATGTCTTTTAATGCGAGAAAAGTCAATGTCAAAGTCAATATTTCGACACTGTTGATGGATAAAGTCTTCTCAGCCGAACCATGCACTTACGCATAACTATTCCACTGCAGTCTTCACGGTCACATCCTCATAATGATTACCTAAAAAGAATAATATGGAATTTTTTGTCTTTCTTGTTCTTCTCTCTAAATTAATGTTGAACAAAAGAAGATTGTTGCAGAGCTCAGGGAAACGAAGGGCGTACTGGTATCAGGAATAATTCATCGCTGTGCATTTGTATCTGCAAAATGTGCCCATGTCTGGGCACACTGATTTGAGGGACATTTGTCTGTTCCCCTCATTTAGTAAATGTAAAACAAATGGACATTTTTGAGAATTGGGGAAATAAATGACAATTGAGATGTGGTATTATCGGAAGAAGTGTGACTCTCTACTCTCAGAGTGAAAAGAATGTGAGGGCAATTTTTTTATAAAGAGAGTGAAGCAGAGACGTGAGAAAATAGGTGAGATAGGGATTCAAAATAGGAAGAAAAGATGAGAAGGAAAAGAGCGAGATGCAGTGGTGTAGTGAGATGGATTCACTGGAGGGTGAGTCACTGTTTTGCTTAGAATATGCAGCACTATATCTTTTAATCAGTCACGCCTCAGGGCTGTGACTGTGATTAAATGATCGAACACCCCCCCCCCCCCCCCCCCCCCCCCCCCCCCCCCGCAAACCTTTCTCGGCGAGTGATTCAGCGTCAAGCAAAATTCGCACCAAAGTTCAAATATTTCAACTAGAGTGAACACGCGAATGACGCGAATTCGCGCGAGTATAATTTGCGTGAAAAAATTTGCATCTATTCGCGTCTTTGCATTGATTTTGTATGTAAAGTGAGTTCACCACTTAGGTAGGGTGTGGCAGCGGGAAGCACTGCCACATTGCCTCATAAACATCCTCTGCACAGGGGTTAAATGTTAACGCTTCTGCAAATGGTTTGGAGGTTTTGTCTGCACTGAAGGATGAAAACGATCAGCCCATATAACTATAAATCAGAGAATCCATTTATCTGCTGCTGCTCGTGTGCCAAACTACTGGTGTTGTGCTAGTCTATGCTTGCATGTCATACTTACAATCCCTAGAGTGCGTGCGTCTGCCAAATATCTCTCTCTCTCTCTCTCTCTCTCTCTCTCTCTCTCTCTCTCTCTCTCTCTCTCTCTCTCTCTCTCTCTCTCTCTCTCTCTCTCTCTCTCTCTCTCTCTCTCTCTCTCTCTCTCTCTCTCTCTCTCTCTCTCTCTCTCTCTCTCTCTCTCTCTCTCTCTCTCTCTCTCTCTCTCTCTCTCTCTCTCTCTCTCTCTCTCTCTCTCTCTCTCTCTCTCTCTCTCTCTCGGCATGCATCATACATTTCCGTTACACTTCTGGATTCTACATGTAATTTAAAAACACTACATACAGACAACAGTGTGAAATATGGAATGTTTGAAGGCTATCAACACTAGTAAGCAAAGTTTAATTTAAAGGTTGCAGTATATGTTTGGGCAAGTCAGTTGCACAGTAAATGTATGTTTCCTGGTGCTCTGTGGTCATGGCAGGAAATTGCAATAGTTTGTTTGCCCCTTGAGGCCTTCGCTTTCAAAGTACTTTCAGAAGTTGTTTTCATATACAGTATATGCATATCCACACACACACACACACACACACACACACACACACACACACACACACACACACACACACACACACACACACACACACACACACACACACACACACACACCTCACAATTGCTTAGATTATTTAGAATATCCACAACACAAACACCCACTATCGCAAGCACACGTGCACACAGCCAGACACAAGCATACCATTGTATGCATGCAAGCAGCTCCATTATAAGTCGCCATGGGAAACTCAACTGGTAGCATCTTGACAACATCCTGTTTCCAAAGAGATGGAATAGGCTCATTAAAAGGCTAATAAACGACCTTATCAAACCTGTGTGTGTATATATATTTGGTTACTTTGTGTTTGTGGGAGTAATTGTCTGTGACCACATTTGTGTGTTTCGATGAGTGCGTGTTCTTGTATATCTGTGTGTGTGTACTCTGTGTGTGTTTGGTTCCAAGTCTCCATGCATGTTTACTTTGCAGCTTTCCCTTTTCCGAGAGCAACCTAGATTAAAGGTCATTCGTCCTGCCTGAGCAAAACATGATACATGATGCCTTACATCAACAAATAAACAAGGGAGAAGGGGGAGGAAAGAGAGCAAGTGTCAACGTCTTCACCTCTCTCGTCCCGTATCAGTCAGCGAAGCACCGGAATTCTCATGTTTATTTTACTATCTCTCTGAGATTAGCAAACTAACATTGGTTTAGTGCGGTTCTCTCACTTTCTGTAGAAGATGCAGTGGAGATTTGTAGCTGGGTATTGCTAAATTACTATTAAGGTGTGTGTGTGTGTCGAGTAAACATTTGATTTAATGCTACCAAAGCCCTTTTGTGTGCATATACTATATGTTACTATATTGCTATTACTATTATATCTGTAATTGTATTATTTTCACCAGTATGGCTGATATTACCAGAAATCTTGGATTTTGTTCTCCTTTCTCTCTAAATTGGCATTCTAATCACACATTGTCTGCAAATATCGTCAGCG
>JACYXH010000068.1:2105000-2132500 GCA_026745465.1 Lota lota | reverse complement strand
GGGGGGGGGGGGGACAGATCTGTTTCCCCCACCATCCCACACAAAGACACCCACACACACACCCCCACACACATGCACACACACATAGGAAAGGCTTTAGCTAGCAAGGAAGCCTTACCAGCCATGGCTGTGCGCGTGCGTGCGTTTGTGCATGCGTGCGTGCGTGTGTGTGTTGCAGCTCCTAATCAAGGTGCGGTGTGATTCATAGCCAGACAAAGTGCTCTGTGACTCTGGGGGAGAAGCCATTAGCGTTGACCACGGAGTAGAAGATTAATAGTTCAGCAATGGGTTGAGAATTCGTTTCGGTGTGTGTGCTCTTTTTGATCCAATTTATTATTGTTGTTTTTGATCGATCCGCTTTTGAGCAAAATTTGAAAGAAAGTTTGAAATTGAGTTTTCCAGACTTCTGAGCGTTAAGTCTTTGCAAACCTCTTTGTTTGCTGTGCAGGGCAAGCCTCTCTACTGCCAGGTCTTATTATGTTATCCATATCTCTTTTGCCACTTTTACTTAGTCAAGCAAGCTAAGGAACACTTGATGTAGTACACATATCATAGTAATCTGAGTTATTGTGAATAGTCATTTTTCTAAATAATTTATTAAGGGCATTTCTTGGGAAAGGAAAAAAGGATATTTTTAGAAAATGAAATTAGTCCAGCATTGATATATAGTGATATTCTTCTTCGCTGTTCACTTCACAGGCGTTCAAATATTTAATCTAGCCCTTGAATGGGGACTGCTTTGGATGGGCGCATGCGCAAGCTCAGACAAGATGTGGTTGTTAACAAAGCAAAACAAAACTTTGATGAAATGATTTGGAACGCTACTTTCTCCTGCGACTTTGAGGAAGAACAAATAAATCATATGTAACACTGTAGGAACTGTAGAAACAGTTGATTCAAACCACAACTTTCATGTAAACAGATCACTGGAAAATTCCACCATCTTTAAGATGCAGATAAAACACAGCGGCAGTTGGGTCATAAGAAATGTCCACATAACCTATTGTCCCCCGCATGCAGCAAGCCTGGTATCAGCAGAGTGGCTGCATGGACCATATGGCAGCAGAGCTGCTTGGCATATAATCAATGGCATACCACATCTCAAACACTTGTGTCTTGTTGCAACAAAAGTTCAGCAATGCATCTGCAGTCCAAGCACATCCACAGCAGCCTAAGACATTAGACAGCCATCTTTTAAGATTGTTTTGCAGCCAATATTGGCCAACAAAGACTGCCACAGTCAGAAAACCTTGTCTTTGAGAGGCTCACCAGCATGCTAGTCTTCCATAGCCAAGGTCCCATGGTCTGGATGGTCTCTTTAGGTGTTATCATAACCTACCCGCAGATGACTGATGCTGTACAAGTTTACATTCACAAACTAGTTTCAAAAGGTGGGCAGATGGTGCAGAACAGTGGGAACCAGTGAACCAGATTCCTGGGACAGCTCCCTCCTTCTTTATTTAGAGAAGCTAACCTTTCGACACATTTGATCTCTAGATCAACAAATGTCACGGTTTGGGACCGACCAGCATGGAGCTATAGGTCACATAGGATCACAAGCCATCTGCATGGCCTTATATGAGTGCACCCTCAATGCTGAGCCTGAAGCGCGCACACACACACACACACACACACACACACACACACACACACACACACACACACACACACACACACACACACACACACACACACACACACACACACACACACACACACACACACACACACACACACACACACACACACACGTCGTGGCTCTTTATGGGCCAGAGTGGTCCATGTGAGGCGTATAGACTAGAGAGAGGATGTTAGCTGGGCCCATTGGGTGTTGTCATCCCACCCTGGGCTGCATCAAGCTGAGTAAACAGCACAACCACCATGCAATGCATGAGAGGCCTACGTCTCACATTAACCAAAACCTTACATCATATCCAGATAGGGCTGCAACTTTCAATGTTGCAGTGAACTGTGACGGCTTCCCTCAATCTTTAATGGAGCATTAAAATGGAAGCTGTCAACAGAAAAGAAATGCCTCTATAAAAACGATTGACTGTTGATGACACAGCATTTTTTTGCTGATACTGTGGAAGGAGTACAATTTGTCAAAGCTAAATAATATGCTATTTACAGTAACGGTTCAAAGGTCATTGGACCATTGTGAGTTCCCTAGTCATTTCAACCTAGGGGGGAGACTTTGAAGAATGAGTCACATTTCATGACCTAATTGAGCAGAACAGCAAGTATACAACAAAGGAATGCCTTTGAGATCTCAAACATTGAGGGGAGACACCCTTAATGGGAAGCAAACCCATTGCAAGATCTCACATACAAACACGCTCACATGTTCACAAAATTTCTTAAGGCCATTACACGAAAACAATACCCCTTTTATTACTCCTCCACATAATTCATTATTGTGCATGAAATTTCCTCCTTCTCATTAGGTAAAGACTTGATACAATCGCCTGCATCCAGCCAAAGAGCGCTGAACGACTTTTTAACAATGAATCTGGCTTGTAGCCGAACAGTACCTCTGCCTTGTAAACCTTTGCATTGTGAATATTCCTGGGAGGTAATTCCTGCATGTAATAATAAATAACCGCCTATTGATTTAATTAAAATATACAGTTCTGGGCCTGGGTAATTCAGTTATTCTGTTTGTTACATGTTTCATGATTTCCCTTGAATGAGCACTTGTACCAGTCTCAGAGATGTGTTATAATTGGTGTTAAATCAAGAGAAATGCAGTGCCCAAGTTAGCAATAGCCACCACATCAACCACAAAGCAACCTGCTGGGGGTCTTGAGTGGTGTTTATTCCACTGTGCTACTAAAACCAGAAGCTATCAGTCATATCCAAATATAGACTATTCAACTTAATTATAAAGCATCATCAACATTTCCATGAAGCGTATTTGAGCATTGTTTGAGAATTATCTGTATTTTTATCTTTGAAGTTGTGCTATTAGCAATTAAGTCATGTTATTAAGCCGACAACAGGAAGTGAGATAACGTGAACGCGTTCCCTGGAGATCTCTGGCTCCAGTTAAACTTTATAATAAAAAACTAAAAACACATCCGCGCAGAGAGACATGGATACTGGCACCAGACACACACCTGCTCTCATATATACTGAACACGCCAGGTGTATGGAAGATACACTATTGAAGAATCACCCAGGGGGAAACACACAATAAATCCATAACGTGGATTTTGATAGCGATCGTCTCAATGCTATTATCTTCTTTAAACCCAAAGCAGTGGTACAGTAAACCTGGGTATATGCATTCAAACATACATGCACATTGTTTTGGCTGAAAATGTGTCTGTGCATGACACCCAAGCATGTTTAGAGTCCAGCAAGGAGGTTTTCACACTATGCGTGCGGGTAATGGATTCCGAGTGATGGGGCTTACTAGGAATCCATTAGGGGTTTAAGTAAATGGACTGGAGAAGACAACAATGCGTATGTTAAAATGTAGGCTTTCGGTCGCAAATTATAGTCCCTGTTGAATGAAAATACGATCATATCAAATAGCATTGCACTTAGTGTTCATGGTGGTGAAAATCTGCGTTACTATTTTTATTTTCATATGGTTTTGCTGCCTATAAGAGAAAATAGATGTTTTGACATTCTGCTACAGGAATGTATACATACAAAATAGAGGTAACCATAAATTTGCAGGCAGTGTTACTATTTTGCACAGTGCTGTTCTGTAGCCTTCTGGGATCCTGTGAGCCTTTGATCTAACCTTGAATTGTAATAAATACATATCTATCTAGACCTATTAGTGCATGCATAACCCCCCGCTCCTCTATGAAGTCTATATTATCTGTTGGGGGGGGGGGGGGGGGGGGGGGTACTTAAAATGCCAAAACCTGTTTTTTAGGAGGCGTGCCAAAACTTTGAAGATCTGAAATTTTGTCTTTAAATAGATTCTCCAGTAAATCCCATTGGGGTTTGGGATATTTTGACACACTTCCAGGAATTGTTCATTCAAAGCATTGGGTCAATACTTTGTGAGTTGGGGCCAGGACGAGCCTGTGACCTACGCCAAGTCAAATCGAAGCCCAAGTCAAGACTGGCTTCCCTCAGGTCCTCAAACATAGCACACAACTTCAAACAAAAGCCTATGGACAAAATACGAAATCCACAAAATAAATAAAGCCTGAAAAGAAACAACAAGCAATCTAAATTGTAGTTATATGATTAACTATTGGGGGCTGCATGACATCCCTCTCACTCTGTCTACTGGTCTCTGCCATCTGTTACCTGTTGGTTGCAGAGAGCTGGCCAGCTTCCATAAGTTGTGCCACATCAGTCGCTCTCTTTTCTCCAGATCTGTCTGCCTTCAACCAATATTTGGTTCTCTTTTTTTGTATTAACATTTCCATCATACATGTTCCATGCAGCCACCCACTGCACCCCAACTGCTGATATTATAGACCTACACTCTTTATTTGATCCTTTTGGTTAAGTGCTCTTTTGTTAAAAAAAAAAAAACCTTTGATTGACAGTTGTTAGCATGGTCTCCAGCCTGGTCCTAGCAGCTGTTGGTTCATGGTTCTGACAGCTCAACCAACATCCACCTGCTAATTGCGTCAGCTCACCCCAGGGTTACAGCAAATCTCTGCTCCTCCACCCAACCTCCATCCACCCACACACTCCTGCCTCTGCTCCGCTTGGCAGAGCTCCTTATAGATCTCATATATCTGGGTAGAAGGAGCTGAGGGCGGATGTAGAAAGGGAAGGGTGTGTGTGTGTGTGGGGGGGGTTATTACGGACAGTAATGTCTGAGGATTGGGTGGGTAATCGTATGACTCCTTCCATTGAAAACACCCAGTATGAAAGTCAAGATGGTATTCTGCCATTGATCCTCCCCCACCTCAATCATCATTTGCTACCGTTAGCGCCGCTGTATAGCAGTTCATTATTGTGTTGGCAACCGCTTGAGCTGTGACAATGAATTTCCTCAAAGGCTGTTATTGCTGTGATGTTTGAGGGGCAGAGACGGGGGGCGGCCATGGGGGATTTCTACAGATTACATCCGATAGAAGCCCCCACTCCCCGTCCAGCATTAGTGAATTGGGGGGGGGGGGGGGGGGGGGGGGGTCGGGGTGTAGGAAGGTGTATTGGCTGCGTGGGCTTAAGGACCCATCAAATTGGGCCCAGCACAAGGGAGATATAGATATCTATATACACACACACACACACACACACACTGTATATCCCCTTTGTGCCTTTGCCACAATCCCCTGCCATCTCCATAGAGTTTATCCTTGTTATCGCTCCTGCTGATTAGCACACAGGGAATCCTCTCTCTGACAGCCAAGTTCTCCTGACCTAAATTGCAAGTTAGCATTCCACTTTTGAGGAAACTGAGGGAAGAAATGCCGTGGTTGACAGTGGCGGTGTCTAGCAACTAGTCCATTATAAACAAACCTTTTTAACAAGACAAGGAAGAGAGAATGGCAAGGTCGAGAAACGTGCTCTCTTTAGTTTCAGTCACGATTTAGATTCATGTTAAGATTCATGTCACCCCCCCCCCCCCCCCCCCCCTCCAAAAAAAGAACTCCCTGGCATGGCGTTGGGCGTCTTCATGAGAAGGCGGTCTGAATGGCAGGGGTAGAGGGCTGCGGTGGGGTGGTTGCGCCTTGTGGAACCCCCAGGGCTAGTCGAGGGGGGCTTCATTGTTGTGTTGCAACGCCTCGCACGGTGTTGTTGGGGGGGGGGGGGGGGGGGGGGGGGGCAAGGCAGGATGCAGGCCAGCAGTCAAGCTAAACAGAACTTTATCTGTGTGTAAACACAGCAAATCTCCAAGTGACCCCCAAGACCAAACACCAGAAGGAGCCAGACATCCTCCACCACCCCCAACTCCACCCAAAAGTAAGTGGGCGTGGAGTTAAATCAAGATCTATTGTGAAGGCCGGACCCTGATGTGGTGTACCACGGTGTATTGACCCCGTTCTAGGCGAGCCATTCTGGTTTCCCTTGAGAAATAATGTTCTGCGGCTCTCACTGTTGTGTCACTATGACTTCATCCAGGGTGAGGTCACCGGGGAGGATTGTTTCACATCAGATATTTTCCCAATCGGGTGGTTCCTCCAACAGCATAGTCCATAATGTACTTCAAAATAATGTATTTTTCATATTAGTTGAACTGGTTGTCTGTATTTTTCCTAAATGTTAGACTACAATAAAACCTTCCGACTGTTTAACGCTCGATAGAAACAGGCCTAGCATTTCAAATGCATAATGGCAAATACCTCAGAAGTAGACTAATTCTTCAACGAATTAGTTCTTTCATGCATGGTTTAATGCACAAAAGAAAAGAAATATTGCCCTTCTGTGTTGATTATGTTTTACTCAAGAGCCAATGTGAGGACAATGTGAAACAGAAATACAGAGCGAGACACTGATGAGTGATGGCTATGGAACAAGAGTTTAATTCCGTGCTGACATTGTAATTCTTGTAAGTATTCTTGTAACAAGAAATTCTGTTTTTCTAATTCTGTTCTGCTCCATTATGATAGGTATTTATAATGCATACAAGATATATTGTGTGACAACTGAGAAAAGTGTATAATGTGTGCTTCATGATTTAAAACCAAAATTAAACCATATTAGGGAGAGAAAAAAGATTGCATTGTCATCCTGGAGTGAGGACATCTCTCTCCCTTTGTGACCACTGACTACCTACTCAACATTTGGTTAAACTAAAAGCTTAATTTATCCACACAAACAAGAGCTGTATACCCGTAAGGCCCCACAGAATACACATCACTCCCCCTAGTGAGTGTTGCTGGATCTCTCTCTCTCTCTCTCTCTCTCTCTCGGACAGCCTTACTCCATCCACACGCTGTTCCCTGCATGATTTGTTTACTCTATGCTGTACTCCTTCCACTAAACAATTTTTTAATATGTTTTTCCATCGTTTTTTTCCCAGGGCCTTATGACAAGAGAATACTCAATAAAGTTACCAACTGAAAATATAAAATAAAAAGGGCTGCTTCAGTCAATGCAAGTGCAATTAGTCAAATTAGACATTTCCCAGCAAGGTAACCTCATTTCAGCACTGTGTAGATGGCGCATGAAGGGAGATAGTGTGAGTGAGTGAGTGAGTGAGTGAGTGAGATTGTAATTTCAAAGAAAGTTTGCAAGCTGCACATTTTGATAAATTGTTGAGCACATCTTCAATGCTAAACAGATAAAGTGCCCCAAACAGTAAGTGTGGCTCAACAGGGTGAAAGGATGAAAGCTAGCTTTCTCGAACTGAATAATCTTTCTATTTATCCGATCCTTGAGAAACTGCTTCTTCTTCCTTTTTTTTCAGTTACACAAAGCCTTGCCCTGATTTGCGTTCAAGTGATAAACCATGACGTTCCTGATGCCGTCACAGCGTAAAGCCCATATGCTCATTTACATTAGAGGTTTGCGAGTAAAAGACAACCTCGTAAAGAAATAAACATTGGCATCACTTCATAACTGACAAAAAACAACCAAGAAAGACAGATTTCCACAATGCGCTCTCAGTCCATGAGCGATAATTCAAAGCCTCTGCGTCTAAATGAACTGCTTGCAAAATAAAATATGCCTCATTTTCTAAATCGGTGAACATGTTCAGGGTTTTACTAAAGCTTGAATCGGCATCATCTCCCAATTACTCACAGACGCTTACTCAACCAACAGGCGACTGGCAACAAGAAACATTGTACTAGTTAAACAATTGCGTTACGGTTTCACACCAGCACTGAGCGGTACATGTCAGTACTTGGGTTGTGGTGGGCAAAGATGCTTAATAAGATACGGCTTATACTACGGAGCGGCTTATTTGTGGTATTTTGAAACACACAACCCCATTTTACCGCTCCTGCGGCTTATAGAAAATGTGCCTTTCTTTTCGAAAAATACAATACACCATTATTCCTCGTCATGTCAGATCCTGACATAAAGCAAGTCAATGGAAAAGTGGCATTAAACGTTTTTTTTCCCATTATCGTTATAAGTTAGTCTGATTCATTTATATCCTTCACTAAAATGAAGATTCAAGCCATACATACATATTTTAATAGGAATTACTACCGTGAGACATTGTACTACACCAGTTCATACCACACCATACTCTGTGTGGAGTAAGTGCATGCAAGGAAGCACTTGCAGTCATTGCACAAAGCACTTTAAATTGCGTAGACGACGTTGATGTTTAAGTTGAGAGTGCAATCATAACTGTTATGTTCTTTGAAGAGGAGATAGCAAAGATTTCTCAAGTGGGAGAGCAAAAGAGAAAGGGGCAGAGACGGAAAGAGTGAGCGCATGAGAGAGCAAATGAAGCATTTCCTTTGAGGTTGTTATAGCTTCCGTAGCTGCACAGCAGTTAAGGCCATTTCTCGCATGTGCATTTTCTAACCACCAGTGTGAATTACTCTTCAGGAGAGAGAGCACGATGGCGAGAGAACTTCTGTCAGAGATCATCGCCAACGACGAGATCTCTCTCTCTCTCTCTCTCTCTCTCTCTCTCTCTCTCTCTCTCTCTCTCTCTCTCTCTCTCTCTCTCTCTCTCTCTCTCTCTCTCTCTCTCTCTCTCTCTCTCTCTCTCTCTCTCTCTCTCTCTCTCTCTCTCTCTCTCTCTCTCTCTCTCTCTCTCTCTCTCTCTCTCTCTCTCTCTCTCTCTCTCTCTCTCTCTCTCTCTCTCTCTCTCTCTCTCTCAATAAGAGAATGAGGAGAAGAGCAAGAGAATCAACAGGGAGAGGAAGATTGGTGATTAGTCGCAAGCAGAGACAATGGGTGAGAGGGGACACACATACTATCAGCCTTGTTACTGGCAAGGTGGAGTATACCCCTGGACAACAGAGAATGCCCTATTGTCACCTTTGGAATACATTTATTTCCCATTGGCTACAAACCTATGCGCTTCATATCTGGGGCCCTTTACTGTAATAACCAGCTGTGCAAAACTAATTATTGTATTAAACACACACACACACACACACACACACACACACACACACACACACACACACACACACACACACACACACACCTCGAGGGGCTTTCACCCTGGCTAGATAAAAGTCCTCTTTTATCTGAAACATCCACATCCCTGTGGGGTATTTTAGCATTTTCAAGAATGACTACCACCACCACCATCATCATCATCTCTACCACAACCATAATATCTAATCATCACCACTACTACTACTACTACTACTACTACTACTACTACTACTACTACTACTACTACTACTACTACTACTACTACTACTACTACTACTACTACCAGCAACTGCACCACTACCACCACCACCACCACCACCACGATCACTACCACCAAACATTAATACGTTCATGCCTTTGGGGACACCGTATCTTTCCTGTGGATAAAATAGATGGCTAGAACAGCCTTTATAAAAAAAGGTCACAGCACATTGCCCCCTGGTAAAAGCAACTTTATCACCAACCTCACACTTAAAACTGTCTGTCTGTCTGTCTGTCTGTCTGTCTGTCTGTCTGTCTGTCTGTCTGTCTGTCTGTCTGTCTGTCTGTCTGTCTGTCTGTCTGTCTGTCAAACACACACACACACACACACACACACACACACACACACACACACACACACACACACACACACACACACACACACACACACACACACACACACACACACACACACACACACACACACACACACACACACACACACACACACACACACACGTGATATTGACCATTACAGCTAAAGTGACCAATTTCCATCTCACCTGTTTCAGTTTGTAGCAAAGTGAATGCTCCACTCCACCTAGGTGGCTTTTATAGGGCTCCTCCAGACATAGGACGCAGGGTGGTGATGTTGAAGCCGGGTTGCAGACAATGATGCATGACAATGGCACCCCAGGTTACCATGCAGGAGATCTCTCCCTAAGTGTGGCTGGTTTAACCGGTGCACATTGATTGCTCAATGTGCAACAGATGTGCAGCCTCGCCCAGCCCCAGAGTCCAATCAGTCTGACTTGGGCCAGGTGAGGCTGCTTAAACCAGCCATCATCCACACACACTCCTACACAGTTGTTAGGCTTGTAATGCTGCTGTCTTTTTATTGCATGGCAACGCATCCCTGACACTTTACGCTTCTGTAGGGAGAAGCTAGATGAAAGCTAGTTAGGTAGCTAATGCATGGCAGACAGACAGACGAGTGGACATTATTAGTTGCTCCCTTGCTGAATAGCTCATTGGTCTGATCTGAAGTGGTCCCTGATCCTGATATGAGATGGCATCCTCTTCTGAGTCCGCGTATTTGACCTTTTGCCCCCAACGGCTTTAACGGAGAGCCAGGGGATTTTTTAAGTCATCATTTTATCTTCTATCTCTATGATACTGGCTTCATTAACCTTAAAGTAAAGGTAAATCCACCCTTCTCGGACTAACCAAGGAGATATCTCTGCTCTGCAGAGAAAGGGGAAGCTTTGCGGAGGGTGGTGGGGGTGATGATGTCACAGGATATCCTGTTAAGAAACACCTCCGGGTGTTTGAACTCCAGCCAGGTCCAGAAAATGGACAAGGGCCTTCACACAGTGGGGGCCAGAGAATAAGACAATCCAAGCCAAGTGTGTCCAAGGAGGACAGATACAGATAATGTATGATAACTATAATTGGAGTTCATGTCTTCAGTGAGTGATTAAGCTTATATTTGCCTTTATTGGCTATACATATGTCCCAAATGGATATCTGTGTGCTTGTATACCTTGTGTGTTTGTGTGTATTTGTGGGTCTATAGATGTATATCCGGCAAAACACATACATTTGACAACTTTTATATATCGTTGTTGACATAAGAGGTGACATAAGAAGATATATGTTGCTTTGTTTATGTGTGTGTGTGTGTGTGTGTGTGTGTGCGTTTGTGTACATGTGTCCGTGCACTTGCGTGTGAACCCATGCTCATGCGTGCTAATGCGCATATAAACATGCTAACATAAGGAATGCGATTCTTTGCATGTCACTGTCTCTGTTTGTGTAAACATTACATTAAGAGGATGTGTGTGTGTGAAAAACGGCAACGTGTGTATTATAGGCATAAGGGCCCCGAAAAACAGGAAGGTGAAGCAGGGGGGTACTCCTGCTTTTAGAAAACGAGCTCCTTTGAATGGCACATTGGGCAGGATGGAACACCCAAGGTATAGTCCGGCCCAAACAGTGTCAGCACAACGCAGACCCTAATCACAGTTACAGAATACCTTGGGTATACACCAATGTGCCGTGATGCGGAATAAAACAGATTATTGTTTCGTTTTTATTACCCAAAAGGCCGGAACTCAGCCTTTTTGTAATTGTGCATACGGATGAGATGGTGTGTGAAATTAGGTATTTTTTTGCATTAGCAAAACTGTAAAGCGAAAGACGCGAATATCAGTTTCAGTGTGGGGTTTCCTGAACAGCAGGCAACGTTTGCTTGTATAGGTATGTTATATATAGAAGGTAAACTGAAAAAGCTGCCTCACTTTTATCAGTATATTACGCTCTATTCTGTAACCATGAAATCTATGAAACTTTTTCCCGAACACTTTGTTTCACGTTATATGTTATCTCTGGAGCTACACTGCTTGCTTCCTCATTTCTTTCTTTATTTTTGTTTGTTATATTGTACAAGCAGTGCATGGATTCACATTAAATACAAATGACCTCACCCAGCCTGGGCTAGTGTGTTTTATATAAATCACGTCTTGGTGAAAGCATGAATTTTCTTGACTCATACAATTCTGATGTATTTCGAGGTTAAAAATGAATCACTTGGAGCAAGCGGGAAATATTAGAAAAAGAATGTTACGACATAAGAAAGACGGAAGAATAAAGTCATAAATGATGCAATTTGAAAATGGGGAAGTGTTAAATAGATGGAATTACACCACCATTCACCATGGTAATTGATTTATGTGTCTACCGGTTTGTCTGCTAAGCTGCTGTGAAATATGGTGTTGAGTCCAGCAGTGGCGCTGTGGTAGTGGGGCTAGGATAGAAAGAGAGTAGTAATAAATACATGAGATGTATGATGATACTATGTATGCAATGATTTATACAAACACACACACACACACACGTGCGAGTGTGCGCACCCACAAACAAACACACACACACACACACACACTCAAACACACACATACACACACGTATGTAAACACACACACACAAACACATACAAACACACTCACACATACACACCGACACAAACACTCAGACATGTAGTCACACACACGAACACACACACACACACACAAACACACACAGATACGCGCACACTGAAATATTGATGGAAGTTTCCCTGACGAAAGTAGGAAGTACGGAAGTTAGGAATGTGGCTTAGCCCAAATGTTGCATCACATCACACAGGGCGTGATGTGTTCCTGTATGTATGCCTGTGTGTGTGTGTATGTGTGTGTGTGTGTGTGTGTGTCTGTGTATGTGAGTGTGTGTGTGTGTGTGCATGTATTTACTTTTTGGTGTATTCTGTGCCTTTTATATATAATGTCTGTGCGTATGGAGAAAATGTGTGTGTGTGTGTGTGTGTGTGAGAGAGAGAGTGTGTGTGTGTGTGTGTGTGTATGTGCGTGCGTGTGTGTGTCAGTGTATATGTGTGTGTGTGCTGACATAAGCCAGCTGGGCTGTGATTTGCCATGCAGGGGCTTTAGGGAGGAGGAGTACAGAGAGGAGAGAGGAGTTGCCAAGAAAAGAACTGGAGAGAGAGAGAGAGAGAGAGAGAGAGAGAGAGAGAGGTAGGAAGACAAAGACTATTCAGAGGCAAGCAAGATAATTCACAAAGGTACAATCCGATGGGTATGTAAGTGTCTCTGATGACGGGCAGCGAGGAGCAAGAGGGAAGTTGAGGACGCGGAGGGATACTTACACTTAAAGAGTTGGTGGGCGTAGTGATGGCTGATGATAATTCACAGGTTGAAATCCCCGTCTGTCCCCTCCGACACTAAAATACTTCCTATACACATACACAAGCACTGACATACACAAAGACAGACAGACACACACACACATGCACACACACACACACACACACACACACGCACGCACGCACACACACACACAGACACGTATATGCACATACACAAGCATACACAAAGACAGGCACACACAGTAACAGACACACACACAAACACACATACAGGCATGCACACACATACACACACACACACAGACACACACAGGCACTCACACACAGGCACACACCTGTGGGTAACCTCTTTAGCAACAATAACTAAGCTATCCACTGGCATAAGGAGGTGAAGGGGGAAAAAAACGATGCTTGCTCAACGTTTCCCCGGAAAAACCAGGGCTTTAAAAAAAACACTTACAGTGATTGATGGAGTTCGGCCGAAGGGGAGGGGGGATGGGGGGGGGGGGGGGGGGAATAAAAATGATGATGGGATGGAAATATAGGAAGAGTGCAAGAGAGTGGATGAGATTTATGAGGCTGTGATAATTGCGCGTGACTGCGGAGGAGTAGTAGTGGTGGAGGGAGAAGATGAGAGAGAACAAGAGAGAAGAGCAGTGATTGGTCAGAGGAGACAGTGGAGCAGTAGTAGTGGTGGAAGGAGCAGAGAGAGAAGAAGAGAAAGGAGAGCAGTGATTGGTCGAAGGAGACACTGGGAACCAGGCAGGGTGAAGCACCCTCGGGAGGATGTCCTGTTTAGGTCATGTGCAGCGTTTTAACTGTGGGAAAGCAGGCAGCATATGTGTGTGTGTGTGTGTGTGCGTGGTTGTGTGTTTGTGTGTGTGTGTCTGTGTGTGATTATGTGTGTGAACGGTTGTATCTATGGTTGTGTGTGTATGTATGGTTGTATCTGTGTGTGTGTGTGTGTGTGTGTGTGTGTGCAAAGGTTGTGTGTGTGGGGGGGGTTGGTGTGTGTATGGTTGTATCTAAGTGTGTGTGTGGGCTGAGAAGTTCTCTGAGCTTCCACTGTTCAAACTTGGGACTCTTCTCTCTCTGTCTCTCTCTCTGTCTCTCTCTCTCTCTCTCTCTCTCTCTCTCCCTCCCTCCCCCCTCCACATACAATCATACAGAAACAAACATGTTACATGGAATACCAATGCTGCCATGGTGGCGAGGTCATAAATCAGAAGACAATAACATGTCATATGACCTATGCCCTAATTGATATGTCACACTGTACACACCCGAGTTAATAATTTAAAGTTATATTCTGGATGTATGACTGTGTGTGTGTGTGTGTGTGTGTGTGTGTGTGTGTTAAGTACACGAGAGAAACTGAAATTCAGTCCTATGTGGCTAGGCCGGGGTTAATAAAACTTATATTGTCTCTATTGTCAAATGGTTGACATTATGTCTGTGTCAGGGGACAAGACATGTTTGTATTCTCACAGACAATGCACTACAATATCTAGTTTTAGAATTAATAACCTGGAAACTTAGGGCAGGAAATTCTAGGATATTCTAGGGTGTTTGTCTCCCAGCCGAAAGAGTCTGTGTTCCAACCCTAATGTCTCCAGTCTACCTGTAAGAATCCTTAATCAAGATGCCCAAACCCTTACCTACTCATTAACGGCCTGTATCTAAAAAAGTTAAGATACACTTAAAATAATATGCATTCAATAATCACAGAACGGCTCAACAGTTAATAGGTATGAAGTAAATTGATTAAATATAAACCTTTCCTCTGAACTTGAGGGTGTTGTGTATGTATGCACATGTGTGTGTATGTGTGTGTGAGTGCACATGTTTTGTGTGTGTGTGTGTGCAGTCTGCGTTAGACAGCACTCTGCACTAGATAGCACCCTGCACCAGACAGCACCCTGTGCCCCTTCCCCCTCCATCCCCTTAGTCACGCCAACTCACCTCCAAGGTAGCATGGCAAAGTCTCCCTTCCTGCTCCAGGCTCGGTCAGAACTACTTGGTCGGACCTACTTCCCTGTATTCTTCTGTCAACTCTGGGGAAGAAGATAAAAAAGTAAAACCTCCACTTCCTTCCTGCTTCCCTGACTGTGTGGCCATGTGAAAAGCCCCCCTTATGGGGCACCACTGTAACCACTTAACCCCCACCCCACCCCACCCCACTTGACCCACCCCTGGCTTCCAAAGCCCTATTGTCGCCCCCCCCCCCCCCCCCACCCCCCCCCCCCCCCCCCCCCCCCCCCCCCCCCCCCCATCCCGCTGTTATTATTCTTGCACAAAGAAAACAATGAAAATAAAAATATAACTATTAAAACCAACAATCGTGTCTTGGCATTTCCTGAGGTTTGTGTGCTGAAATAAATAAAGTGGAGACAGAAATTGTTTCAATTGTTGGCTGGGGGACACGATGGAAACCTGAGTCTGACAACATTGTCAACAGCTCCATATGACAGCTGTGGTTTTATTGTTCAGGCCATCGGGTGTGTTTACTGGATGTGTTGGTGAGATACAGGCATGCTCGTCCGGGTTTACTTTGTATTGTTTTCTGTGTATTGTCTTACTTCTGCGGTTGACATGGTCTGACGCCGGAGCTGCCGCTACCATTGGCAGATCTGGTTTATTATTTGAGATGCAAAGCAAACCAAAAAGCCTCTGAACACACAAACACACACACACACACACACACACACACACACACACACACTCATATACACAATTTCCATAACACACACACACACACAACACACACAAACACACCATCAGGGTCTCTTGCGTACACGTACACATACACATACACACACACACACACACACACACACACACACTCATATACATACATGTATCAACTATGCACATACTAGCAGTGACATATTGCAGGTCATTTATCTCCCTCGTTCCCTAACTCAGAAAAGCTCAATGTTATTCCTCTTCGAGACTGAAGGTCATATGTCCCCTCAAACTGTAATTAATTCAACAGCAAGACCTGAAAATGCCAACATTTGCATGCCTTTATTTCCATCATCTTTAAATTGTACAAACAGTACATTCACACACATATTTTATAGCAATTTAAGGAATTGTATAGTAATTACTGAATTCAGTAATTACTGAAATACTGAATGTCAGAAACGTTCAGAGAAAGGAAAGCATTTAAGAGCTGATTTAATCAGCTCTTTTTTGTGTTCAGTCGCACATTCCAATGACAGTGGTTGGACAGGGGATCACATGTGAATAAGTAGTAGTAATAATAATAATAATAATAATTCTTGACAATAACTTTCTTTGAAGATGATTTGAATTGTAATAATCAGTGCTTCGGGATGCAGGTTTCCTTGCAAATGATGAAAATAGCAGTTCCAATCATGGTTAACAGGTTATTACAGAATATATTATGCACTGGGTTCAATCAAACAGGAGAGATACAGTAGAATGCGCTCGTAAAGAAGAAGATAAAGTTGAAGGTAACTGTACATGTAGTACATGTACTCTTCTTTGTCTGCAGGTTTGATCCTTTTGTCAATAAGTACTCATCTTGGTGAAGAAGAAGGTTTTATTCCAAGTGTCAGATGAGTTGTGATTGTTATACATGTGCCGTCTTATTCACATAGAGGTGTCTGATCATCCAGAAATATCTCGATGTCGGCGTTGCCTACTTTTAGTCTCTTTGGATTGCAGATACATGTACAATCCTTTAACTGAATGAATCCACTTGCAAACTCGCAATGATAAGTTAAAAGCACAACAGTTGAAAATGAATGAACCCTCTGGAAAGTAATGCGCTACAAGGATTGCAGTCATGAAGATTAAGACCTCAGTTTTTGTTATGTTTATTCCTCTTTGGTCAACCTTCCAGAAGGGTCACAAATAATGTTCTGTGATTAATGAGTACATGAGCTGGCAAGCAACAGAAGTCCACTCCCGTCCAAGCCACATCTCTGATGCCTAATCATCCAGTCTCTTATCGAGAAAGCGTTGAGAGGGGAAACACTGGTGCTTCAGTACAGTACAGAGATACACCAGAATCCAATGTGCTACCGTTTCAGTCCACAAATAAAATTCAAACATAAAACCCATTTTCCCGTCCAATCGGGAGGCTGTGTGGTGTGTGCTTGTGGATGGAGCAAGAGGTATAGAGATCAAACCCATATTATTTCCAGGCCTTTGGACCCACCCCTCCATCCATCCATCCATCCATCCAACGCTCCTGCTTGAGTCCGCCTCACCAGCCCCCTGGACTAGGCCAGGAGGTCGCTGCGCTTGCTGCACCACACCACCAGGGCGATCATGGCCAGCGTGAGGAAGACGGGCACCAGGATGAGCGCCAGGAGCGTGTCTTCGGGCGGGTCCAACCACACCACCCGGTACATGGTGCAGTTGGAGAAGAAGTGCTTGTGGATGCGGATGATATAGCCCTCCACCAATGGGTTGGGCCAGTAGCAGTTGCTGCGCTGCGCCCCCAACTCCGTGCACTGGGTGAACTCGTGGTACTGACTGGGGGCGGGGGGTGGGTGAGGAGACAGAACACAGTGGGAGAGATGAGTGAATGAGAGAATGCGATGCATTACGATTGCAGTGAAAACAAAAACTCTCTAGATTTGATGGTGCCATTTTAAATAAATGTTTCACATATTCCTCTTCCTCTTTCTCTTCCTCTTATTTTACGATGTTATTGTGTTTATTTCTTTTTGGACTGCAGCTTCAAAATCATTCCCTGTTTTTGTAACAAATACCAAAGTCAATATTCAAACCAAACATCTTAAGCATATCTGACAGTGTTGGCATTTGACCCAGTCTTGGGCCATTCTTTAATGCCTTCTATAGATTTTTGCATTAGCTTGCCAGGGTGATGGAAACTGAAAAGCTTGTTCAGAATTCAGTGGTCTATTGATCAGTATCAGCCAAAATAAATAAATAACAGAGTGCACATGCTTGTTTGTGTGTGTGTGTGTGTGTGTGTGTGTGTGTGTGTGTGTGTGTGTGTGCGTGCGTCCTTTGTTTGTGCAATTATGTCCGGCTTAATGCCCCTGTTCCTTTGGTTGTCTAAAATGACAATCAGCCAATCAGCTGTGTTCCACAGCAATGTGGAACACAAAACACATCCACTGCACAAACCCACAAACACGCACACACACACACACACACACACACACACACACACACACACACACACACACACACACACACACACACACACACACTTACATATTACAAGTAACACATACCATATCAACCGTGACCTTTTCCAGGTCATTTCATTCAGTCTGTCTAAATCACTCCCTCCCTCCCTCACTCATTCACCCACTCACTCACTCCCTTCTCCAATGCAATAAAACAACGGTTAAGTGTTTAATTGTATTTACACACTTCAGCAACTAAGGGAACACAGGGCATGTCAACCTCCATCTGGATGTGGTTAAAGCTCCTAATGTATTTGCGTCTCTGGGTCACTGGCCACTAAAGAGCATCAATATTTATAGGTTAGACATTGACCTCAGTCCAGATGCTGTTTTGAAAGGGACCTTCGCTTAAAGGTTGTTTAATCAAATAAAGCCCCATTGGCTGGAATATACTATATATAGGTGTATATATATATATATATATATATATATATATATATATATATATATATATATATATATATATATATATATATACGTATATAGGGGTCTATATAGATATATAGACCCCAAATGACCAAAACATGCAGTCCCAAAGAGAGGAGAGGTGTTGTGCTGAGAATGCATGGTTTCACCTAATGTGAGACTCAAGCACAACTAAAGTAGATCAACAATCTCGGTTTTTGCACGATTTTATTCCTCTGCAGCCTCACCTTTGCTCAAACTCACTTGGAACTCTTTCAGCGCAGCCATCAAACATATTTGAAAACATCTCAAGAAACCCATCCACCCATATCTTAATCTAAAACCGGAAATTATTTACAGAGATTTTTGGAAGGAGAAAATAAAGAAATTGTGTTGCGTGGGATTGAAATAAAAAAGTATTGAAATGAAATGATTACAGTGTATATAGTATATAGTACTAGTATATAGTATAGTATATACTAGTATATAGTCGTTCGTTGTAAATTGTAGGTATACATTTTGTTATACTTCTGTGTGTAACAAAACAACACAAAATTCTGTCTAGATAAAATTGTGTTTTTGATGAATTGGGGAACCAGGCAAAACTCACAGGTAACCATGCCATGTGGGTTGATTGAATTCTGGGTCCATTAGCTTAATGTCCCCACTAATCGCTCTTGGACTGCCTGCAGTGCAACGCAAGACAGGATGTCTTGATGGCTTGAAAACATACATTGTCACAATGATTGAGATGGAGAGAGAGAGAGCTAGACAGAGACACAGAGACAGATAGACAGACAGACAGTGAGAGACAGAGAGAGAGAGAGCGGGCAATGGGGAATAAGAAATTAGGGTGCATAATGGCGTCTACAGAGATGTTTTCTAGTGCTGATCAACATAGAGGTGCACTGGGAAATAACAGCCATCGGAAGTTATTTCCCAGATGGAATACAAGGCAGCAAACGGGTCTTTTTGTATCGTTATTTTCATAATTTTGCATCATAAAAAAGGTGTATCATCAGTCGGAATGGATGGTGGGAATTTTAAGCTGACATGTGTGCACAACAGAAACACACCAGTCGGATTGATGCCTCAGCACTCACACAGACACACACACATACACATACAGACACAATTCATGATTGCATACAAATGCATGCAAACAGATACAAACGAGCACACAACAATATGATGAATACCAATAAATATGAATCTCTCATAAGTTTTATGTCTCGTTAATTAAGCATCTCAAATGTTAAATGAAGACAAGTTATACCCTATTATCCCCAAACCATCTGCCCCATGTCCATCTGTCCCTAACCCTGTCTTAAAATTATGATTGGCTATGTAGTGGACATTAGCATCTTCTGGAATGGACTGTAATGACTTTAAAACCACATCTGCTGCAGAGCAGATGGCGAATATGACCACTTAAGATGATTTATTATAAAGTAGCGTGATCGTCTGCTCACAAACCTCCTCTGTGACCCCCATCTTAGCTGAGACCCCTGCTCACTCACCGCACTTCATTTGTCAAGTAAATGTTGGGTTCATTCTCTCTCTCTCTCTCCCTCCCGTTGCTTTTATAAAAAAATGTTGTCCTCACCATACTCATGCTAGCAACATTTCCTTCTCTTTCTCTCTTTCTCCCTCTCTCTCTTACCTCCTCCTTTGCTCTGTCCTCTGATCATCACCCAGCAGACTCCCCAGTGACTCGCCCACACAAAATGTGCACACATCTCCCCCATCTGCTAGTAGACACCACAGCATTGTGTAAATCAGATATCATAACACCAAACACACTTACTAGTCTGAGGAAGTCACTCTGAATTCAGCGCAGATGGAGGAAGTCCTGTAGCAGTCTCTTTCTCGATGCACACACACCTCTCTCTCATTCTCTCTTTCACTCTCATGCTGTTTTTTTTTTTTACATTACATTTGGTTTTATGTGTCTACACCCATATTGTTAGGCTGTCTAATAGGGGCGAGCAGCCAGGTTCATTATTCTTGGGGAGTGAATCGAAAACGTTATTAAATATTGACTTCTAGTTTTTCTTAAGAAGACATACGACAACATGTAATTGAAAATAATGTTTACTGAAACTAATGCAAATCTGTACCTGCTTAATCCATACTCATCCTAATCCTTAGGATCCTTAGGGAATACGCAGACAGACAGCAATTCGTATTCCAAATGTGTGTTCCTAACATACATGTATGTTTTTGTATACACTTCTTCAAGTCTAAGCATGGAATACAGGATCAGGGTACGGAACACCCCGATATCATGTCAATGTGGTCAGAATGCAACAAATAGACACACATCTTTCACACTCTGACATCCGCATACTCCATCTACATCTAGTATTCGTACTTCACCAGCAAGGACAGTGCGTTCAAGTACAAGCTAACAAAATCCTCCTTCTGCAGCACTGTGACTAAAACAAAAGTAATCCATAAATATCTAGCGTTGTAAATACTCTACTATTTACAATAGAAGCCTTTTGCAGTATTCTCCGAATACTGCGTGGTTCTCAGAGAGGATCTAAACGGGTCAGGGTTTACCACATTTTTGCCCCCTACAAATAAATAAGGCTCCATTTGAGACAAACACTCATGTAACCTTCTTCCTTCTAAACAAGCAACCAAGGCACCCCCTTGTTTTGTGTTTTGGTGTTCTACAGACCCCTCTCTGTGGTCAGTAAGGCACTTGAGGTTATGTTTTTTTCATTAATCGTGTCTCATCTACCATCGACTACTTGTCCGCCTCCCCCTCTCTGCTACGAACTCTGACTCAGCCGAATAGAGAGAAAAGGAGAAGAAAGGGTGGGAGGGGGAAGTGAGAATAGAGAGGGAGAAAGACACAGAGGAAGAAAGAATCAGAAAAGACAGAAGAAGGTGGAAAGAAGAGAGGAAGAGAGAGGCGGGATTCTGTATTATTGTTTCACTTTTTGTGCTTTGCAAATGTAAATGTATATTTTTTATACCCATTGGTATATTGGGTATAAAATTGGGTATGAAATATTGTTTTTATACCCATTGGTTAGCTTAATAAATCAACCCAGGGCTGTTTTTAATCTCTTTCTTCTAAGGGGAAGCTCTGAGACTGAAACTGTGGTTAAGAGCGCCACAAACTAAATGTACCAGCCTTGACACAGCTCGATCAAAATGGACAGGGTGCCCAAAAATAAACAGCACACGCCTAAGTTGCTCACATACTCACAGTGCATTTCCCCAGTGCCCTTCACGACCACATACCTGATAAAGTGCGTGAGGTTGCACAGGTTCTGCGGCTCGATGAGCACCATGTCCTTTTTGAATGACTCCCCGCATTCCTCGGTCTGCCGTAGCAGACGGGACTCATTGCACAGTGCCATGTTGGACCGGGGTGGGGTGGGCACCAGGTGGAACGTATCCCCCTCTGGAGAGACGGCAGGCGGGAGAGAGGGGGGGGGGGGGGGTATCATGAGGCTGCTTGATGGATGGATGGACAGGTAGAGGTAGAGGAGGTCCTCTTTGGTAGAGGAGTGTGTAGCTTTGTGGAAACAGTGAGATAAAAGTGATATACAGTATATGGGGTTATGGATTGATGCAAGGATGGAGTGAGGGGTGAAATGGGTTATGGATAGATGGAGGGATGGAGAGATGAAAAGGGTTATGATAGATGGATGGATGGATTAAAGAGGTAATGGCTGGATGGATTAGGTAAATCGATGAATGGGTAAATTAGATGAATGGATGAATGCATGTAGTATGGATGTACAATGGATGGATGGATGTTTGGATGAATGGGTGGATGGAAGCATGCTGGAAAGTGGCGGTTGATAATCCTGACAGAGATAGACAGGCAGTCAGACTTCATGCAGCATGTGATGGCTTAAAGGAAAACAGATTCTCACTTGTTAAGGCCCCCATCATCCAGACGTTTACTGTAAAGAAAACACAACATTTTATAACACATATTATATATATTATATATTATTATATTATTATATATTATATATATATTATAAGCCTGTGCTAATAAATAGGTGAATAGCCTAATCCTAAAAAGAGAAACCGCCTCTATCCACATGAAACATTGAGCGATCATGAATCACAGATGTGCTTGGTCAGCTGCATATGTGCAGCTAAATAGACGAAATGAGGAGAGAATGGTGGTAAGGTAATAGAAGGATACAGCTGTACATCTTCTCCTTCTTGCCCTCTCTCTATTGTCTTCTAGTTGGCATACTCATAAAAGGAATGTAGTGTTGGGTCTCTGGGAATGAAACGTCTACAGACAGCAACAGCATAGGAGTGCTGTTCACCTGCGTTCTCTGAGCAGGGATGATGATGTGATGACAACACACACACACACACACACACACACACACACACACACACATACATACATACATACATACATACATACACACAAACACAAGCAACACACATTTCCTTTAGTTCTGCTCTCGCTAGATGTCCCTGAACTCTTTCCTCTGACCTCAGGCAATTCTACACTGTCTGACACCAGGGCACTTGACAGCTTTTCAGAGTCACCCCAGTGGAGAGCGTTACAAAATACCTATGCCAAAATGTTGCAGAACCATGACGCTCAAATGCCTTTTGAAAAATTCCCATTTCCTTCAGAATAAGGGAACTTATTCAAATCATGGCCCTGGGGCCAGATACCAAGTTAGCTCAGCTCAATTGAGCAGCTTCCTGTTTTGAGTATATAGGGATTGTGAAGCAGGGTCCATAGATGATGGCACGTTGTAATTGGAGAGCGGTTGCCGATATTCCCCAAGGTCAACCATCTCCAAGGTAACAGCTGCGTGGCAGCTAGATGCTGATATTCTGTCTCCCCATAGGCGCACGTTTTGTAAATGAAAGGGGTGGACTTGAAACACATTGGAATTGGCTTCATCTTCAACTAGGACTAAAGCCACAGCCTTAATTCCATGTGAACGTTAAGACAGCAACATCAGTTCATACTCTTTGCCAGCCAGGAGTTTGAGATAAACAACACATCAATATGATGTACAGTTTAGCTGTGGGACTCAAGACAAGCAAACAACAAGTAGAAAACATGGGAATGAGCTAAACTCGTATAGATACAAGTTCAAACTTTGTGTCATGTAGGGAGTATATAAAAACAGCCTCGTTCTGTGGTTCAATTAAAGAGTCGTGCTGGCTTTTTTTAAGACTAGAGTATGTAAATTATGTGAATTACATTTTATATCTGAATAAGCTATAAGTAAAGTGACCCACCTTAAGCACCACCATACCTCTGCCTCCACCACCACCACTACCGCTTACTCAAGAACCCCCAAGAACAGTTTTAGCAGTTGCGTCGGCCTCAACCGTGATTTAATTTGTCCTTCATGAAAGCACCGCTGTGTTCATGAATAAATGCATGAAAAGATGTCTTTGGTATGGCAACCAACAAGTGATTGATGTAAATTTGAGCTTTCAATATTCTTCCTGTTCATCATTATGTAAATCCAACCGATAATCCTCTCCCCTCCTCCTCATAGTACTATAACATGCTCTCTCTTTTTACTGGGAGTCACATGAAGTGTGACGACTGCTTCTGGGATACAAGTGCCTGAGCGGGGTTAAAACGATGCTAATTCCCACACAATGAGGCTGGCGATGACTCTTCTTCATTAAGGAGCCGATTGGCAGAGCCGCTGGCGGTCCCGGATCAAATCCTTGTTGGGTGTTTCATTCATCTTTATCGAAAGGCGGAAGTTGGGGGGGCGGGCGGGGCAGTCGATGTATCAGCATGTATGTTGATGTTTTCTGTTAAACCCACACCGGGATTACCATGTTTCAGTTTTTTATGTGATACTGGTGGCAAGGGTAGTACGGTAGGGAGGGAGGGGAGGGGAGGAGGATGAAAGATGTGTCGATGTGTGTGTCAATAGCTGTCTTAAAAGATAAATATGATCCTAACATGGGTTTACATGTATTGAGCCTAAATGTCTGCACCCTACCTTTTGGGATTTTTGAGAAAAATGTCTGTCCTCTACCAGCTCCTAAATTACATATATCTTAATGACCTGAGACAAAAACAAAATAAGTTAAATGAATAAATAATGTATGGTAAGTAGTATTTATTTGTTCTGTGTAATAGAACACTTACACACAAAGTGCCAAAAATAGAGAGGAGAAAACCATTCAAATCTTGTTTTAATATATAATACATGCTACTACCACCTTTTAAGCATGATATAGAGCATACTCAAGTGAATTTTATTTTATACCTTTAAGCCCTGTTGTGACATTGCTGGTGAGGTGTCACAACAATGTCGGGCCATGCGGATGATGAAAGGGGCCTCAGATCTCTCTTCAAACCGTCCTAGGTACATCATGTAGTTTCGTTCGACAGCCTCCAACTGATTTAGTATTCCCCCCACTGTGTTTCCGGGTGAGAAATCTGAGGCTGTTTTAGCTGAGTAGAGACATAAATAAGTTGGAATGGAACATGTGGATTAGCATGAATAAATCGAGATATACTTGGCCACGTGAATGGGCTCATTGTGATACTTAGCACTACACTGCTTAAGAGAGATAGTGAGGGAGTGGGAGGGAGCGAGTGTGTTTTGTATTGAGTGTTTGTGTGTGAGAGGAATGGGGGTGCGGTTTTATGTATTTTAATGTGTTCACACCGATAGATCATAAAATCTTTCCCTGAGGTGAATGGAAAGTGCTTTGAAGCTGGGGATTATTCTGTATCCTAAGCTTTTTCAGCAGGAGGGCCAAGTGGAGCTGTAGTTTAAATGAAGTAAAAGCAGGCTGTCTCGTTATTGAAAAATACCCAAGAGAGAACGTCCATACCAGCAGGTATTCATGAGGTGAACAGCCTCAGGGCCCGGGGCTTTTCTCGATTGCAAATTATGGACAGTATTATATGCCTCCAATATTTCCTCTAATGTTATAAAAAGACTCTCCATTCATCCCGAGGCCCCTGCTGACTGCTCGTTTGTATACAGCACTTCATACAATTCTGCAAAAACCTTATTGATGCCATTACTATCCAATCTAATCTGACCAGAGACATCTTTAACAGAGGAGATGTTCTGGGAATCAGCCTTTCTCTTCGCCAAGTTAGCCAAATACTTGCTAGGTTTGTTACCAAATTCATATACCTTTTGCTTTGCAAATCATATATTGTGCTCTGTCTTTGAGTGAGCAGAGAATGAAGTGTTGCTCTTGTGGCTAGAGTTCTTGTAGATTAGACTCAGTTGGGTTCTGTTTATATATCCTTTCATATTCAGATAGCTGCAATTCTAGCTCCCGTTGTTTTTCTTGGCACTTAAGTTTTATGCTTTTTTCATAAGATATAATTAAGCCCCGTGAATATGCCTTGCGCGTCTCCCATAAAATGGAAGGAGATATCTCTGATGTGTTATTACTAGAGTAGAATAGCTGAAATTCAGTTTGAAAAGAAGAAATACAATGTGGATCATTTAACAGATGTGTATTAAATCGCCATCTCTTAGAGCGCTGTTGGGCCTCCCCATGGGAACATTTAAAGTAAACAGGAGCATGAGCCGATATTGTAATACTCCCTATGTCACAAGACAAAACAGAGTACAACATTGTTTTTGAGGCAAACAGATAGTCTATTCTAGAGCTACTTTTATGAACCCCTGAGAAGAATGGGAATGCTTTGTCGTTAGAAAGTAATGTTCGCCATAGATCCCGATAGACCAGCTCTTCACATAGAGCGATTGTTGTTTGCGCCCATTTAGTGGGATTGTTTCTTTCGCCAGGTCATTTGTCTATGCGAGGGTGTAGTATGCAATTGAAGTCCCCGCCAGCAATTAACAGAGCCAACTCTGTTGACTCTGAAAATGCCTTTGTTATAAGATCAGAGGGGTGACCTGGTGGTGCATGGACATTCAAAATTGAAATAACAAACATTTTGTTTAGTGTATAAATATAATAATGTTTTATAATAACATTACTTCCCACATTATCCTCAACACAGGATTCTAATGTAACTGGTAGCCATTTGTCAATAAGGATACAAACTTCATCTGTTTTTAGATGTAAAGGATGAAAAGAATACAATACAATCTCGCTTAAGCTTATTTTAATTGGGTTTCCTGAAGTAGTGCTATTTCAACGGCTTATTTTTTAAGATATGTCAGTATTTGTTTCCTTTTCACAGGATGATGTTATTTGGATATCACCATATGATATAAACGTTTGGTAACGTGACAACATCTTTTTCTTTTCTTTTTTTCTGTTTGCCCAGCCTAGACCCTTGGCCAATAAACCAGACAAATATGGTCACAACTACTCACGCTTATTTATCAGTTAGCCTACACCATCCTCTGTTCTTAAAGTGTTTTTAATGCCATGGCTTCTTCAGGCTTGCCAAAGGACTTGGTAGTATTGTCCACGATAATTCTCAGAGTTGCAGGGTAATTTAAAAAATACTCCCGTCTCCCATCTCTGAGTTACGTTGGAAAAGTCCTGGAAGCAGAAAAACTCTGCTACCCTCAAACTTGACATTCTTAGCCCGTCTGGCTGCCTCCAGCTCAGTCGCCGTAGTTGTGGAAACTCACAATCGTGACGCGGGGATAAGGCTTACGAGACTCCTCGTAAGCATCTCCTCACGGGCCCAGACACTCGGTGTGCCCTCTCCACCTTGATTTTACCGGCCTTGGTAGTCATTGTGAGAACTTTGGGAATCCATGCCTCCATCTATGGCCGAGGCGCCCTCTGAGGATTCTGGCAAGCCTGACTATTCTGAGATTTTTGCATCTTCCTCGGTCCTCCTGGTCACCCAGACGCTCCTGCAGCGAAGCCATAGCTTCTTCCAGGTAGGAAAATATGTTTCTGTCTCAGCATTTGTATCCTCCACGGCTGAGATATGCTGTTCAGCTTCGTCAATGTGCTTGGTTGTGTCTTGCAATTCTTTAGAAATGTCTCCTATTGTAGGAAGGGCTCAAACTTAGCTTCTATCACGTTTGAGATATTTGTTGTTATCGCAGACATGGCCT
>JACYXH010000068.1:1952500-2100000 GCA_026745465.1 Lota lota | reverse complement strand
GCCTGTACTTCGTCTGATCTCTGACTTCTTCCCTCCAGATGGAGATCTCTATGGGAGAAAAAAAAGACCTGTCTAGTCTAGACAAGGTCTAGCGCGGGACGCAACTAAGGCATTACAGTAGGGAAATATGGCTCCCTACCCTTCCTGCTTAAGCTGGCGCCAAGGAATCACATGATCAAACCCTTTCACACACAACTCAACACACAGATAAGCAGCCGAGTCTATAATACTAATAATAATTCATTGAATTGTGACACTTTTACCCAAAGTGTGTCTGTGTGTTGGGGGATGTCACATGCTTCATCATGCACACGACCAGTCTGCAGCACTCACTTAGGTTATGCAAAGCTGCCAAAAGGTCCCAGAACGCTCACCACAACTCTCCCCCTCCCCCACTCGCACTGAGGCAGCACCAGTTCGACACGTAAAATGGATTGTACAAGAAAAGCAAGTGTAAGCTAATTTCCTTCGTGAAGGAAGTAAACAGAACAGATTGCATCGGCTACAGCTGTTCTGTGAATGGCAGGGATCCAAAAGGAAGACGAGGCCAGCGAGTGTTGGCCAGAAGAAACAGCCCGTAATCTCTGCATTTCAACAAAACTTGACACGTATCTGTATTTAGCGGTGGCCTCAGTCCTGGAGTGTCAGTGTGTTTTAGGTTTTAGTAATGAAAAAGGATGACCTTTCTCTCTCCTCGCCCTCCACCATCCCATCTAAATGCTAAACCTCACACTGGATGAAACATGGCTCTTTCTATGATCCACGTCAGCCACAACGGGTCACTAGAGGGTTCCAAGGAAAAAGTGAAGCGGCCCAGTTGTTTTGAAATCCAACTTGAGTTCAAACCGTTTTGTGGACTACAGAAGATGTGGAGCCGGAGGTTGGTTGGTTGTGACCCAGATGGAGGAGGTTGAGGCTGAGGAAGGCACTGGAACCGTAATGGAGGGGAAGTGTGATCAAATCCTAACCAGTTAGTACCAGGCCTGAATATTATCACTCAGAGTCATCCATGGTTGACTTGTTACATACTGCAGCCCCTCTCTCTGCAACAACACCGGTATATGTAAAGTGTATGTGTTGTTGCTATTGCTGTGGTCTGTCAGGGCGGGCTTGTGTGTCTTACCCTTGTTCTGTGTCTTTAAGCAGGTAGACTACTTGGTGGGCGGGGCCGGAGAGCCATTAGAATGATCCAGGACACATAGCCCGGTTACTCCTTCCCAATAGCCTTAAAAGACTCACTAGTCCCTCAGTGCGATGGCTTCACTCTACCCGGCACCTTCTTCATTTTTTTAGGCGGTTGGCTTTTTGTTTCTGGATTTTCCACCACAGAACACCCACCTCACGATACTTTCCATTTCACACACATGCCTACATAACGGATTTACTGATCGGAGCTTCCTATTGAATGAAAGCTACGATCCATTCGTAGCTTCCATTCAACTAAACAAACTCTACAAGTCAAGAGTTTGTTTAATTATATGCTATTTTATAATTATTTATTTCTCCTTTTTCCCTTATATCTCCATTTTTGTTGTGACCATGAGCCAGGTCATAATTCTGTCAATCATATCATCTGTCAATATCTGTATCAAATGTGAATTTACGCTAGTGTATAGTCCTAGACCTAGTCAATTTGTGAACGTAGAACTATATTGTAATGGGTCCATATCTGCGTTTATTCTGCCCTCTCAGTATGTGAGTATTGGTTAAGGGGGTTTGACCCACCAAAAATGTTCTAGATCAGCTCCCCAATGTCCACATCCTTAATGCCTACCCCTACCAGCTCCTTAGTGACAAGTGCAACCTGTAGTCTCTGTTGATTCCTCAAAGTGTCTCCTAATTGATTAAATAGTAAATGGCAAACTGCTGTACAATTCCTCCCCAGGTAACCTAATTATGATTATAGTCAAGTACATTGCATTCATAGGCTAGACATTTACAGATATTCCAAAATTATACTTTCACCATTCTGGGCAGGTCTTTCTTGCCTTATTCTTTTCGTCCATCCATTCCTACTAATTGACACGCATTGTTTTTAAAAGACACATTATAGCCAAGTGGTTCCCAACCTTGGGGTCAGAACTCCACTCGCGGTCGCCTCATATACACATTGGGTCACGGGAGATTGCTATATTTTATGATACATTTATTTTACTGTGAAGTGTAAAGGGCCCTGATGTACAAAAGTGATTTTATACCAGCCAATGATTCCTAAACTAACAGGCCCACTCAGCCAACAACTTCACTGGGATATGATGATATTATGGGCTGATGTTGATGGGGTTAAAACAATGTATGGGGAAGCAGTTTCAAAACAAAATGTCAGAAGCTGGGGTCGCATGAATTTTCGCACCGAGAAATGGGGTTACGGGTCAAAGAACGTTGAACACTGTCTTAGCCGCTTGTCACGGATGTATCGTTGTATCTATACACGCCTATATGCCACAGTGATCGAAAACCTATACAAGGCTACTAAACTTAAAGCCATCACAAGGAAAGCAATGCATGACAGGTGCGAGAAGGCAGCCTCATAAAGAATAATCATACTCACCCAAAATTCCAAGTACAAAAAGTTTGAGTAAAGCAAATGCCTTAGTATCCATCACGTTAGAGAAATTCCGTCCCAGAAGTCGGACTATCAATATAACATCCGTGAACCCGTTAAAATATGTTTGTGGCGAACCATAATTACTGTTCCGAATGAAGGACAAAAAAAAAATCCGTCGTCCCTTGTGTTTTCTTTAGATGTTGTTCGCCAAAATACAATCTAAATTAATCGATTACCTTACAGCCCCCTTATTCCTCCCTTGTTCTCTCATGAGTCCAAACTGATGTGGTGCCCGCTCACTATACTCACCACCGAACACTGCCCCTCGCATCCTATTTAAAGGAGGGGGGAGGAGGGGAATAGGCAGACCGGACAAGAAGATGCCATAGAGACCAATTAGGCTTTGAATTAAAACGCAGACAGATGTTTATATATATTTTTTTACATGTATTGTCTTTCAATATTGTATTAATAGGTTATTATTTGGCCAGGTTTCTGATTGCCTTTCAGATATTGGCCTATCTTGATGATATTTTGAATATGAGTTTTTCTTTGCTTATATTGGGAATATATGGTCTGCTCTGAAATTTGGCGTATATGTGTAATTACACTTTTGTTCTGGAGGACGTTTTGCTTATTTTATTTTTTTGTAAATACGTTTACAGCATAAGCACTATGCACAATGAAAACTCAAAACTCAATCGGAACATAACGCAATACTGACATCATCTGGTTAATCTTTAGTGTTGCATGATTGCAACTCTTAAATAAAATGCATGTAATATGGCTCTATCATATTGACAGAACGCCTGTAGTTTTCTACATGTCTGTGTTTTTGCGTCGACTATTTGTAATAGGTCTAATTGATGTTTGTCCAATGAAGGCTGAAGTTAAAGTGAAACAAATATTTTAAGTAATGACATATTGGCTGTAATGGCAGTACAACCCAAATCGTCATTAGAAAACCTACGTATTAGTTCTTATCGGGGCTATACTCCACATCGACCAGAGAGGGCATCGCCGCACCTGTCCACAGGGCCTGTCCAGCCTTGGGAAAGTTGCAAAAAAGGGGGCGGGTTAGACTTTTCTCGACCCCATAGGTCCTGGCAATGACAGCGTGTGTATTTATTTTGCATGTTAGTAAAATGTAGTAACCACTCGTGACTACATTGTTTTCATTGGTCTTCCTCCTTGCTTGCCCTGTGTGAACGGGGAGGATTGGGGATTAATGGAGGAGTTCTCAAGAACGGGCTCCTCCGGTTGACATGACTGGTTGAAGGAGAATGTCATCGAGTGACGCGGGAAAGTTGGGAGGAAGAAGAGAAGCGAATAAGGCAGAGAGTAAACACACTGACACGCCGCCGCACAGGAGTACCAGGACAACACGCACTTCCAGGTTCGTTATCTAGCCTACTTCGGTTTTTCTATTCGATCACTATTTCAGAGCAGCGTTTTTCACTATGCAAATCGCTCTTTATTCTACAGGCATACCTTTTTGTTCTATTTCCTGGTCTTTTTTGTTATGGGACACATTCTTCTCTGTGTATTTAGCATATGGACATGGCCGTCACTGTGAACTGAGGACACGCAGTTAGCAATTTAAGCGGTGACCTTAAACTTGATATATTTATGTAATGTAATGTTCATAAGGGTTGCTTATGGTTATTTATTTTTTTGGATAAACGTGCGCATGTGTGGATGTGTGTGTGTGTGTGTGTGTGTGTGTGTGTGTGTGTGTGTGTGTGTGTGTGTGTGTGTGTGTGTGTGTGTGTGTGTGTGTGTGTGTGTGTGTGTGTGTGTGTCAAATTAAGTTCAGCGCGACGTTAATGCGAATGTGAGATCTGCCTGTGGCGTTGTTAAAACCCAATTTCGACTATTGTATTTCTTGCAATACAAATACTTTGTAATCGAATCTCATTACACATAGGCCTACAACCTCGACAACATACGTCGTCAAGGTAATAGGGAAATTATTTAAAAAATAAATAAAAGATTTGTGCCGATGGCTTTGCATGTTCAGGGCTGAATGTCTTGTAACCATAAATAGCGTTGTATCACAAAAAAACAAACACATCGACTGGAAGGCAGACAGCTGCTGAAGGAGTGGCAACATGAGAGCAAGTCTCACTTTGTCTCTGACATGCTTTTCAGAACTGGCAAGAAACGAAGCATTTTTAGAGCTTCGTTAAGTAAGTGGGTGTTGTGGGGGCCTCCTGGTGATATAATACATTGGCAAGGATGAACTCCGGCCGTCCCCCTTCTGTTAAAGCCTGATATAGCTGAGGCACGCACGGACTGTTGCCTAAACAAGAGGCTCTATACAAGAGACTCAAACAAGACAAGACACAGTCAGACTGAAATGAAACAGGAATGGGTCCATAACTGGCCTTGTGGAGAGAACCAACAGTCTGGGTGTGTGTGTGTGCGTGTGCATGCGTGTGTGGTTAGGTGTACTTAGGCCCTAGAAACAACTATTACAATACTGATGAAAGTACAATAAACCTCTACATCTGTATTATATACCTTTGACTTTGGGTGAAACACTAAATTGTCATCAAGACCTTTCGCGGACAACCTTATATGCCAACGGTAAAAGCCATAATCGGATATTTACTGAACAATATTTATAGTATATTTAATTTCAATTATATATATATTTTTTCTATTATTGTAATTGTGTTTATTTCAAGAATAAAATCCCATGTACCACCTGCAATACCCTTGTGTACCCGTACCACAGGTTGAAAAACACAGTTATAGATAATGCTACCAATTTATTCAGTGGTTCTCAACTGGTCTTACCTCAGGACCCACCAGTGTCTTTAGTCATTAAGTCACGACCTCAAAGTAAAATAATTATTGAGCGAACAAAAAGCTGTAACAATTGGGCCTGAACTCAATAAAATAGTAAGCCATTGAAACATGAATTGATAATGAAACATTAGTTAATTCATGGGCTTCCTTCTTAAGATCAAGGTTTGGCATATGCTCTGCAACCCACTGATATTGCCCTCCCGAGCCATTAGTTGAGAATAACTGATCTGATTATTGCAGGCAACTCACTTATAACAGTCAGAAAAATGAAATAGAATCAAGTAGAGGTAGGTAATGATTTGTTGTCCAAAGACTGACTTTAATGTAGAGTTAACGCTCCAGCGCCTTCGTAATCACTTTGTTGTCAATCAATTACAGTATTATGTGAATCTCCTTGGAAGTGAAGTCACTGGAAATGTCAGAGCGTGCCAGATATAGTGGGCCAAAGAGAGACATGGATTAAAGTTCCTCACAATGTTGAACACAATGTTGACACAAGGATGGCAGAACAGGATTTTAAACACTTTTCAACCATGGCATTAACACTTCAGTCAACCAATATTTGTCGTTCAATGCTGGACTTGAACCAGGGTATTACAGGCCATCTTAATTCAATTATGCATGGTTACATGTATTAACTTTATTTGTGATTGATGGGTTAATCAAATCCTTATATAAATAATAGATCCATGGTGCAACGCACGTTGCTATACCTGTCTGAAGAGGGTGGAATCAGGGGAAAAAACTGTTAAGGGCATGCCTATTTTAGGTGTGCAGACTTTCGAAGGGATGTGCCTTCCCTGTGTTTTAATCCGAAACCACATGTCAAATCATGTTAGGGCTCTCATCAAAACAGACATTATAATTCTCTAATGAGGCCAGGCACTCTCCCCTCGGGGCAAGGTGGAGACAGGGAGAGGAGCGAGAGACCTGTAGCCCGTACAATTGGAAGAGCAAGAGAGAGAGTAAAATCAAAGTCCTGCACTGGGTGTGGACAGGGCAGGGCAGTGTTTTGGAATTCAGGAAATTGATATAAAAAGTGATGTGATGTAGCTAAATAATTCATTGTGATGCAGCGATGCGTTCATTGCATCACACATGAGTGCGACCACAGTGAAAATGGCACAAACAAACTACCTAAGGTTTACATTTTTGTACTGTCCATGTTACTATTTCACATAGTCTATCCATTTTAATTACGTAAATATATATGACTGGCATTTATATAAGTCATAAGTCAAGTTAAAAAAAAAGGACAGGATTTATCGTTTTCGTATAGTGTTGTGCAGGAATTAATAGTGATTCTTAGGTAATCAAATCATTCTTATCTGATGATCTCGTGTGCACTGATATTCTGAAGAAGTCTCATAATTGCTCTGCCCACGGAGACTGAGAGTTGCTCTCTCTGTGTTCTTCCATGTGGGTCAAAGAGATCAAGCGTGTCCTGTAATACAGTCTATAATACACAGTCTGGTGGAAATGACCCAGAGGATTATAATTATTACATGTTTGTTTGGGACAAGATGGTTACGTCGTCTCGTATAATTGGCCGTGTTTTCCAGTGACCAACGAGAAGAGACAGCTTGTGAAGGGATTTTGCAGGAGCAGCACCGTGGTGATGAGACTGAGCCTTTAAGGTGCCACACTGAGACGATATACAAAGGTCAGCCCTAACTTACACATGCAGACACACACACAATCTTATCCCCTTGGGTGAATCAATGTCTCAGATTGACTCTTGACTTTAATGTAGTACATTGTTGAGTTCAAAGAGCATTGTTGACTCAAGGGATCTGTTGCTGTCCTTTCCCAGAGCTCAGCCCCAGAGCAGTGAACGTGGTCCACGTGACCTCCTTCTACTGTAGACTTTCTGCTCCGCCAAGCACAACACCTGCCTCCGCGGGGGGCCTCCTGGCTACCAGAGACACACCCCCACAACCCTGCCCACTGAGGTGAGCAGCAGAGAAACAATTTGTTACAATATTTCAGACCCAGCTGAAGGGTTCTGTGTTTGAATCCCAATCTACCTGTATAGGTGTACCCCTGCCTGCTCATTAATGACATTTCAAAGTAATTCACATTTTAAAAGCATCAGCTAAAAGACTCAAGAGGAAAAAAATGACAAATAGAAGTATTTATAACATTAAAGTCCAAAGAAAGAAAATACAGGTACGCATGGTGGGATAAATGACAACCTACACTCACTCATGCAAATCAAATAAAAAATAAACAGCTGCAGGAAAGGCTGATGGAATGATGAATGGAAGGCAAATGTATGGATTTATGAATGAATTAGCAAATTACCCCATGGATATGCTAGGGATGGATGGACACGTTGATTAATAAGCAGACTGAAGGATGAGTGGGTGGAGCGTCGTTCTCTAAACTTTCTTAAGTGTAATCCTGATCAAAGCAGCGCAGAGCATAGCGTGATATGTAGCGCTCAAACACTATAAGCTAAAATGAAAGAAGCATGGTTCAAGCTCAGAGCCAAGTCACTAGGACTCCTCTGGCATGCCTGATACTCATGGAAGGGGGGGGGAACCCAGGCACTCTCACATATTTCAACCATCTGTGAGGAATTCCCGACGCCCGCAGCTCTGTCTGTACTGTAGTGACCTATATGTGGAGCTGCATAATAAAATAATTGGACAACAAGATGCTCTTGAATGGCTATGTGACACATTTACAACTTTAGATCTTGTCAGAAAATGTATAATAATGAATTTAGAATAGCATATTTCTTTATTGATTATAATTCATATGTATCATATGAATATGACTGACAACAATTATTTTAAATAGTGATGATTTTACATTTAGGCCAGGGTAGTGTAGGAGCTACAGTTTACCACTTCCAGACAAAAGGTTCCAGACTGTTGAATCCCCAAAGTCCGCTGTCCATCTGTAGGCCTCCTTGATCAAGATGCCTAACCCTACTTGCCCCTTAATAACTTGTATTCAGGTCATGAAGGGCTTCTTTGGATAAAAGCGTATCCTATACATGAATATGTATTTTATTTATAATTGAACCCAAATAAGACATAACAGCTTATGGAAATCCTTGGCTTTAACATTGACCTCAGCTTGATCGCGGGAGAAAAAGATGCTGACTGATCTAAGGAACAGCGGAAATGCAGACACAAATGTATTGGATAATTTGTCTCTTGGGCATGTGATCGTGCATGCATGTGTGTGTGAACAGGTGGATTATACAGTCCTTCACCAGAATCATAAAGCACAGAGCCAGTGCCAGCGCACATATTTCAGACCAAATATGTATATGGGAGAGTCACATAGCGTGCGTTCTATGTGACCGGTTTCCTTCTTCACCGTTGAGAAGCAGTGCATATTTTGTGTGACCATGTGAAAGTGTAGGCTTTCATGGTTAATGAACACCCTTTTTCTAACGACAATAAATGCAATCATTTCATACCCACGTGTTAGCCAGGGTGTGTCAGATGTGACAGTAGTCTTATAAATGTTATGTTGTTGACCTAACCGTCTCTGTGGGTGTTTTCAAACACATCAATCACAAAGAACTTGACCTTTCCACCCATTGCACTCTTTCTCTTACTGCGCCAGCACCACAGCCTGTGGCTCCAAACACCATTCAACATCACCTTATATGGACATAACTCACACCTCTGCGTGTGCAAGTGTGTAAGAGTCTGTCTGTGTGTGTTTGTGTGTGTGTGTTTGTATTTCCTACTAGGTAACTATTTTAACATGTAATTTCAGCACATTTTTGTGTGCTGAAATTATACTAAGCTGAGTGGGAATCCTATGCTGCAGGGGTGAGATGTCTTAAAGTGGGATAGGAAGAGTGAGAGAGAAATTACAGGAATGTCGTCCTCCTTGTTTGGCAACTCTGTTGTGGGAAATGTTAAGACATCTGAGGCCTACAATGTCTAATTCAGAAACATTGTTATATAGTAGACAAAAGTGAGCCAATATGTGAAAAAAAACACGTTTATGCTCTTTCACCAAAAAAGTTTGTCCAATTCTTCAAATACCTACATAATGTCTGTTTTTGGAAACATCTACCAACCCTGCAATGATAAATAGCCAAACTAATTAATTTACCCTTCCATCTAAAGTGTTATCAAAGACTGCTGAAAATCTGTACTTTCTTTACTTCCTTTCAACATATTTCAGGCCTGACATCACTTTTGTTTCAGTGCCAATGAAAAAGAATCCTCATTCCAAATGGAGGAATTACTTTATCTCATATGTAACTGATAAGTCCCTAATCATTTATGTTTGACTTGTTTGCATGTTGCCTGAGTGTATCTGTACCTGTCATGTGGTGATAAAATACATAAATGCTTAATCCCATTTGACATGCATATTAATATTTTATACACATGTCATTATGTGGATACAACACTTAATCAAGTTATTGTTAATTCACTTCTACGGTATTCATTCACTTCTACAGTGTTCAAGGTACACATTTGGGTCAAACTAACCTAACCTGTTTTTTAGAACTGTTTAAGTTGCATGCACCACAAACACAGACTTATCTTCAACCTAGATATCTCACCACATGCCATTAACCACCAATGTTTTTCTCTCTTTCTATTCCCTGCTCTACTAGTTTACCCGAAGCTCTGAGAGATGAACCTCATGGCAAGAGCTTACAGGTAAGCATTGTGAAAAACAAGAAAACATTTTCACGAAAAACATTCCTAATAAATCTTAGAAATCGGTTTGCTCAATCAGTTTGGTGATGTAATGAGTACAGGGTGTGCACCTGTGTTTTCTACCTCCCTTGAAATATCTTCTTCGGTCTTTCAAGATAACCTGTTTGTCCACGCCTAAATCATTGTAGTTACCTAGCCATGGGAACATCGCCTATACGAATGCCATTGTTGCATGTTTGAAATCCCACAAAGCTTTTTGTATTCTCTCTTCATGGCTTGTGTCTAGTGACTCAACCTCATGTTGACATGTGAAAACTATTAGCCTGAGATTATTTTATACATGCTATGCATAGCTTTGATGGATGTGCACTAAACAAATTGGGCTCTTATCAGATGAAATGTTAATTTCTACAGTGATATTTCATTTGGATACACGTTGAAGACAAAATATAATTGTGTTTTGAACTGTATCATTAAACAGGACCATGGAAGTGCATCCCCCAGAGCCTCATTAGAAGAGTCTGTAGGCCTGACACCATCAGAGAAGACATCAGTCCTCATCAACAACGAAGAGGACGCAGTCCCGGATTATGTTTCCTCAACAACCACTCACACCTTTTTCTGTGAGTTTCCAGAGTACGATTACAACTACCGGTGTTTACAAACCGTTCCACCTGTATCCAAACTGAACAGTACATCGGTGGACTCGGCGGAAGACAGAAAGTCAAACCGGACAGAGCTCGACATTCCAAACCAACTTGTGGAGTTCACTAAGCCCAACAAAGCAATGCTGTCTTCAGCCATGGTGTCAGTTCTTGCCCCACATTGGAGCAGGTGGAACCAGCGGACTAAGAAAGGTATATCCGCAGAGGACTTTGAAGCGCAAAATGTGGCGCATGGCCCAAACACTGGGGCTCAAACTGTCCACAATCGGTTTTTGGAACACCACAGGCAGTTCAGTGGTGAGAGGGTTTTGAGAGATGGACCTCATGTTGAAGAGAAAGACCCATTGGTTAGCCCCAGGAGGACTGATGGTTGGTCCTCTTTGAGTGGGCCCTCAAGTCTAAACCTTAACTTCACAACAAAGAGGCCCACGCCCCATACGGTTTCTTTCGACATGGATTCATGTAGTCTTGACAACAGAGACACAGTTGGGTGCCATACCAACCCAAAGGAGAAAACACCACCTCCAATACCTTCCCTCTCATTGGATCTACGCACAAATGAAAGGATTTCTCCAGGGGGTCATCAAGGGCCATTGGGTCAACCAAGCTCCAAACCCACCAGCAGCAGCATTCTTCTTTCTTTAAGGAAAATTGGTTCGACTTGGAGGAGCCAATCCATGTCAGAAACAGGTAGCCGATCTCTGACCAGTTCAAACAGGGACCGAGCTGCAGTCCCTTTCAATCTCAACCCTTCCTTTACCCCACCCAGTAACAACTCATCAGAAAGATGGATGACCCGCCCCTATTCATCACACATTCCTTACGGGCCCGATAAAAGTAATCCGTACATTTCCCAGACAAACAGTGTGACAAATCCAACTCTTTCTCACCTGCAGAAACAAATCTCCACTAATCAACCGGGCAGACAAAAAAGTATTTCAGACAATAACATAGATCCAGCCAGGCTTTCCCAGTATGAGCAATACACTATACTGATGGGTCAGGCTCTCCCAAGAGGCACTACACTGAGGTCTGAAACCTGGTGGAGGCAAATGACTCAGGAAGGTAGTTCGCAGCCTGGTTTCAAAGTCACAGCCAGCATAATCAACAACAACAGAAATGAGACAGACACACCCTTAGTTACACACTGTAATAGAAACAGTGACATGGCCTCCTTGAGTTCAAATGACAACAGGAGCTTAAACAGACAGATTCCCAATCACGCGGAACATAACAAAGCTGAGGCTATTCGTTTAAGTACACATGCCCATGTTTTTAAAAGACAACGAGGACCAGACACTCTCAGACGAAGCAATGCTGAGGATAGATCTGACCAGCAGTCTGACACGTTCTCTACACATTCTAAGGGCGTCAATTTGAATGAAAAACAATCACAACAGCCGCATAGTTCACTAAGTGAGGTGAACAAGGTAAATGTAAATAAATCCTCAGCCAACATCATCAACCAAAATGTTTACTCATTTGATAAAAGCCATCTAACTGCAAACACACAGACAGCACTACTTACCCCTTCACCAGTCAGTAGCCCTACTGATATGGATTGTACATTTTCAGAAAATGCCTCCCCTAATATTCTAAATGAAAATCAATCCATCCACACATTTAAAAAGCAATCCCATCCTCTCGATGCCAACGACACTCTGACCTGTCATGAGCAAAAACCTGCCTCCAGCCAAGACGCTAGCTTCCAGTCAACTGCATTAGCCCGTTGCACCTACAAAAGACCTAAACCTCTTGTTTTTGAGAGAACCTACCCCTCCGTAACCAAGCATGTGCATCCTAAGGCCTTATTTATATACCAGTCGATAGTTTCCTCTAAAACAAACTGCAAACCTCTACTCACGGGTCCCACCTCTCCCACAAACCCCTCCACCACTCCTGTCCCAACCACCACCTCCTCCGTGCACCTCACTGACCCTGTGACAGTCCCCACCACCACCACATCTCCAACCCCTTTGATTAGCACCTCGTTTCTCCTAACACCCCCAGTGACTCCCACCCCTGCACGCTCCCCCTCCCCCAAATCCTCCTTATCTAAAAAAGAGAGATCATTCTCTGAAAGCCTGGACATTTCTTCTTCCAAGATGCAATCCCCCAAGGGTCGGAGAAGGGTGACATGGCAGGATTCAGTGGATCTGCAAAAGTCTGAAGATGACATGGGCCAGGCGTCGTTGCCACCTACCCCAAGCCCACCACGAAAGACCAGCCCTTTGCCTCTAACCAGATCTCCTCGTAGCTTAGAAAGTCCGTCTACCTTTTCTTTCCTCAGGAAAGGCAGTCCGACTGATGTCCCAAAATCCTCACCTGTCTGTTTGCCAATTCCCAAGACCACAAGCAGAAAGGCACAGAGTGGAGAGAGAAGTAAACAAACTGTGTCTGCTAACCCTGTTAGCCCCATGGAGTTGACCTCAGAACACATAGGAATGTTGCGCACATCACCTGGTCCAGATAAGAGGTTATCAGACAGGGCTAGCCAGTGGCATTCTTACACACCGCTCTCTCTTCCTCCAGACTTAAGCTATCAACAACATTATAGCTCTCCACCTTACTCCACCCTCAAGTCTACACGTTCACCACAGGGGGATGCCAAGAACTCTTTGCCCACATCTCCTCCTGGCTTTCAGCCATCGACTTTATCACCATCTTCTATTTCTAGACCCAGTTCCTTATCACCCGACCCAGCCGCAAACAGAATGTCCCAGTCCCAACATTCTCAAGAACCTATTCCCCCAACCCAAATTGTACCCCTTCCTTTCCCAAACCGGTCTGTCTTGCCCGAGGTCTTAAAATGTGAAGATTTCAGATTAAAAGAAGCTGACAACAAAAGCAGGAAGCAGAGTAACAAAAACACTAGCGCGTCACAAGAGGACAACAAAGCGGTTAAAGGCTCAGAGCGTCTCTCGCTACAGGCTACACTACAAGATAAAACACTCCCCCCATCCTCTGCATGTTTGAATGTGATTGAAACGCTTGTTTACAGCCTTTCTAAAGGTAATTCGACAAACTCTCCAGACAAAACCAGATCTCTGATTCAGTGTACTTCCAACACAAGGTTCTCTGTGGGAATAAAGCCGAGCATACAGCTAAGCACCAAAAACAGTGGGGTTGGGGGTAATCAATACTATCCATTGAATCAGAATGCTAATACAAGCAGCACAAAGGAAGCTCAGTTGACTCTCCTTACAGCGACCGACGATAGCAGCACAAACAGTAAAGGCCCTTCCTGGAAGAATGAAAGCGCCAGTAGACCAGGTGCCAGTTTACCTGCTAATCAGGAAACACAGTTTTTACCAGACAAAGCAACACTGGAACGTGCCTCCAAGGGAATTCACCAAATGGACCAAGTCGTAAGCAAATTAAGACGACAATTCAGTGGTATGCTTTCTGATGATCTCACATGTTCTCCAAAATGTAACCAAAGCTCTAAGACACCCTCTATTAGTGGATCAAGTGTAGGTAACAGTGACATCACCATCAAAGGTAATGATAGGTTACAAGGGGATAAAGAGGGTAAACTAATGGACATACTAGGGGTTACAAATGGTGAGTTGGAGAGGAGAGAGACGGAGAAGGACAGATGGAAACAAAATAGATATACTCTCGTACCACCACAAGTGCTGTGTAATAGGAGCGGTGATCATTTCTCTAGTTTCTCAGACAGAACACCTGAGGTAAATGCTCAGTTTTTGCTCTCAAATCACCCATTTACAGAAAGGGAAGCCGAAGAGGAAAGGACAAGCCCCAGACAAATTTGCCTGCCTTTCAATAAAAGTGATAGGGTCAATGTCAAAACTAGCGAAACTCAATGTCGGGATCCCAATCCTCGCAAGCAATCACCTGGGGACTCTCCCTCCACAACATTATGTGCTAGTTCCAACAACAGGCCTCGCTCTCCCTTCGCTCTGTTCTCCACATCTCCAATCTCTCCCTTTCTTACAGCCACTGAGATAGATGATAGTGTCTTCTACAATCCCAAAGAGCTGACATCCCCGGTTGAGATGGGAAGGTCGGTCAGTCCTTTGGGTACAGCAAGGCGGAAGATGTCCACAAGTCCATCGACCGGAGGTCCAATTCAAGAGAAGGAACGCTTGGCGTCCTACTCTTCCTGTGCAGACCTGAAGTATGGCATTGACGCCGGACGTTCTATTTCCGTGAGCTCGGTGGTCTCCAGCCGGCGTCTGGGCTCAGAGCGCATCTCAAAGGGGTTGCGGGTCCTGAGTGTGGATGACCTCTCTGATCCAGCCCCGGAGACATCAAAATATAAATGCCAGAGCATGGGGGATCAGGGATGCGCGAGCAGCTATCGACTGTCCACTAGACCAAGTGAAATGAGGTCGAGATCCCTCCCTCGATCACTGACCAGATCCCTGTCCTGTTGGGCTTCAGGGGACAGCCCACCGAAAAGGCAGAGTCCCACAACTCCACCACAAGACCGCCTGTCGGGTCCAAGATCCCGGGACACTAATCTCTTCCAGTATTATTCAGAGGGTGCCCTGACCCCACCACCATCTCCTGCATCCCCAGCAGTCTTGCTGATGTCCAAACCCCCCAGTCGGTCCTCCTCTCTGTCCCCTGGCGCATCCAGGGACAGTCTTTCAGTCAGAGGGATGCTGCCCACCAGGGGTATAGTCGCCAGCCTTTCAGACTTTGACGAGTCCTCGGACAGCAGCTCAGACTCGACCACGGACGATGAATATTACCTGGACTCTGAAGAAGACAACGAAAAAGAGAGCACGTTGTGAAGGAGAGAAAGGAGCAGTCCTTCTGGACATTTTGGGGGGTGATTAACAGCAGAGAACATAAGAAGGAGATGGATAGTTATTGTTTTTTTTTCTTTCATTATTATGTCATGCTGAGTAATGTGTCAGAGAATATGAGGTGATACATTTAACTACCTAAGAGACCGATAGAAAGAAGGCGAGGCTGACGGAGGTTTGAGCTGGACTTATCATGTTACATTAAGGCTTTTCCTCTCATCTTAAACTATTTTTATTCTTTGAATCAAAGTGATGGGATAAGATCTCAAATCAACAATGTGTGTCAAATAAAAATGCAATAGTAAAAAATGGGAATGGGTAAAGAGTATCTGAACAAAGATTGGAACGAAACCCTTTATGTTTTTTGATTTATTCATATGATCAAAGTGTGACAATGCTTTGATGACAAATTATGCTATTTTTGTACTTATTTATCTTTAGTTTGCTTTGTAAGGTACAATCCAAGTCCTTAAACCCACATAAGACCCCAAAATACTAGGGTACTATGTATTCAAAATCGTTATTGTATTATATTGTGATCTAATATTTGCTGAAAAATAATTACTGTATATATTTTTGGATTACAATTATAAGCTAATTAAAAATATCTGTTTTTACAAGTGCTAAATGCTTATTTCATAAAAAAAATTATGAATTAAAAGTTTGGCCTTAAAGAATATGAAAAGTATAGGAATGAATTTATATTGATGGGTGGAGATGTTGCTCAGTAAGATAGTCCTTAATTTGTAGCCTAATATTTGAATGTTGTCAATACAGATTTCTATTTCTACTAAACATTTCCGTGTTTTGCAGTGCTTTTTTTAACTTTCTAAATTAATCGTTAAAGTATTTCTATTTTAACCATCTAATTATTTAAGTGTCCAATACCATAACATTCAAGGTTACAAGTCAAAGAAATAACAATGGTTCAACGGAGGAAAGAAAATCAGAAATTGAAACATCAGTGCTGTCAATCTTATCTTAAGATAAGATTAAGATAGTCTTAAAAGCCATAAGTCTTTCCAACAAGACTTATCTTGTTGGAAAATTGCAGGACTTCACTCTGAGCACTTCAGCGGCCTAGTGACATGTAAAGACCATCTGTAGAGGGAGGCCAGACGTAATGCAGCCGCTAGGGTTCTGCTTGCCTTCATCCTAATGGATGTTGTAGGCCAGTGTTTATCAACCTGTGGTACGCGAGGGTACTGCAGGTTGCTTTTATTCTTAAAATAGACTCATTTAAAATATGATTATAACAATTTAATAATAAAAAATATAGATAATTGAAAATAAATGTATTGTAAATATTTTTCAGTTAATATAATATAGGGAACGTGAAGTTACATCACGCCGGGCGCCATTTTCGTCAGAACTAACAGGAGTGGTATGTTCCAGTGGGGGCTGCCGTTTCAGTAGTATTAGGGTGGAAAAGAAATAGTTTTAAAACGATTTAAACTATTAAAAACGATTAAGTACTTGGACAGAAAGTAGTTAGCGACCTCTAAACATGGCGCGTGTGACGTCAACTTCACTTTCCATATTATGGCTTATTATTTTAAAGTGTGCCTAGTGTCACTTTGTACATTCCATCGTATGTTTCATATATTCAATTGCAATGTTGTCCATTTATGTTTTGTGTTACTTTGTGTTTGCTTAATAAACACACTGGTGGAATAAGCACCGTTGCTGACTTTCTTTCCACGGTTTCCCACTGGCCATGGCCTTCTCCCAGTAAACGTGCGTATATAGGGAGTTTGGCGCTTTGCACAGCAACTGCATGTTTATACATGCATTTTTTTTCACGGTTTGCATATGAGGTCGTCTGCGAAAGGTCTTGATGACAATTTTGTTTTAGCCGACACCTAAAGTCAACGGTTGGGAACCACTATTGTAGGCTATAGGTCAATATGCTTGCATGACAACTCTGTTATGGAGCAAAGACAGAGTAGGCCACTTCAAATTACTCTGCCACATCGACTGATCTACATTGATAGAAATAGGTATTGGCCCATATTTAGCCAGGAAGTTTTTTAGAGGACTAGAATTAAATCATCAATTAATAGGGCTAAAATAATACATTATCTTAACCTATATTTAAATTAAAAGTAGAACTTTTCAATCGTGACCTTTGTTATTAATCGACATCGGCTTATCTTTCTACATGTTGTTATCTAAAGTTATGTCCATAGAAAAGGGACAAGGGTCAAGTGAACTGCTGCTTTGCAAATACCGCAGGCTACATTTGACTAAAATAAAGCCTGTATGGAGGGCGTGGCAGGGCCGTCCCAATCTGGTGGTTGTGTGCTCGCTGTATTTACGTGCGTTACGTTGCCAGGTAACAAATGCATCGCTAGCCGTAGTCCATTGGGCCAATGGGTTCAGAATATGGGCAAATGAAAATATCGAGTAGGCCTAATTTATTGTACATCTAAGGAGGTAAGATGCTAGTTAAGCGTAACCTACAAGACGGCATGAGGCGTGCATATTGTTTAGTAAATTCATTCTGTTTGTTTCTTTGTTGTTGTTTTTTCTAAAAATGTATCCTGACTGAAATAAGTCTTTCGGTCAAAGGAGCAACGCTAGAGAGATTAATGAAAATAATTGCAACCCTTTCTTTATGTTTTTCTCTTTCTTTGTACGTACATTTTACCTAATTAGCCGACTTGACATTCCTCTGGCAAACCCCAAAAGCATGTGTAGGTAAGACATTTGGCCCTAGACGGAACTAGTTTCAAGACAATGCATGCAGGCTGTGTTAATCGGCCCATTAATGTAGTCTACTTGTCTCATTTCCACGAGACTACTTGTCTCATTTTCCGTCTTCTTTTCACCTCCATGGCCAAGTAGTGCCAGCTGTAGTTCGGAGGCAGAGGCTGTCCTAACGGAGGAGGACCTGGGGCCAGGGCAGGGCGAGCCGTACCAGAGAGCAGCCTTGGTCATCCAGAGAGCCTGGAGAAGCCATGTGGTGGGTGGGTGTGTGCTAGTGGATAAGCACATGTTCATACAGATACACTGCAATGTACAGTGGTTACAGCGTACTGTGGCATAGGATCCAACTAAAAACCGCACACAGATATTAACAAAGATATTGTTGAACGTGAAGAAAACACCATCACCACTTTATTTTAAAATTAGGACACAGGGGTCTACGCTTACTTGAAAAGGACGATTAGCTTCCGTTACCATGGAGATCCACGCGGGCTGCTCAAATCCGTCAATCCCCGGGAGGTAAGAATTAACATTTGAAATATTAGCCAATCAAATCTATGTAAAAATGGACAATCTGTCAGGAAGTTGAATCAACTTATCAAATATTCACGGTAAGAGATGGAGAACCTCACTGAAACACTCCCAGGTAGACCCCAGGTGTTGGTGAAATGGTGAGTGCTGGTTCTGATTGGAAACGAACCACCATATGGTCACCTGTGTTTTCCAGGCTGCTTTGCTGGATGCTGCTGCGGGGGTGTACATCCGATTCCGTCTCGGTGGGGTAGGATCAACCTCCCTGTTGGGGACCTTGTGCAACAAAACCCAAGCAGCCAAAACTCCCCAGAATCATCAAAACCTACATTGTTTTTATATCTTACTTTTTATCAGATTATTTTCTATTTAGCAGACGTCATTTAGCAGACGCTGTTATTCAGAACTTCTTACAGTGAATTCAATTTTTAGATACATATCATTCATGATCAGGTAAGGGCTAAGCATCTCACTGAAAGATGCCTACAGGTAGACCTGTCTGTTTTGAGTCAAAGTCCTCTAAACGGCCTGTTTCTCCTTCAGGTCAAGTTCCCCCCCAGCATCTACTATAAAATCTTCACCTACCGACCCATTGTGGACATGTGCGCCAACAGCCCTAAGGACTACACCAACCCAGACCAAAAGTGTCCCGTGCCCAGGCAGACACAGAATCGCCTACCCCTGATCCCGGAGAACCGGTCCAGATGGTACCGCAGGGTGGAGAACAATGGCTGGCGCCTGCTCTCCGGTAAGGTGAGACAGCTCCGGGTTAGATTCCCGATGTCCGCAGGCAGCCGATTTATAAGCATCCTCGCCCCTACCTGCCTCCTCTTGAATGACCTGCACCTGGAATCACTGCCACAAATCACTTTGGATAAAAAGTGGTTTGCAAAATTACTAAATAGTCATAATTAATACATATGTAAAACCAGTGTTTCGGACCCAGCTTTTATTATGATAACCCAGAAATCAGATTTAGAAAGTGAAAACCTTTAATGCAAACTACTAATGAGCTCTGTAAGGTATTATAGGTTAGGGTAAACTGAGCCAGCAGAAGCAAACATCCTTTCAAAGTGACACAATGTTTTGTCCAAATATTACCTCAGCTAGCATTCGGTTGGACTGTAACAAGTGTGAAATGTGCCTCTGGCTACTCCTATGCCATCAAACTTCAAGCGGCAAACTCTATGTACTCCTGTTGTTGACAGAAGCTGGAGGCAGAACATGACATAGACATTAAACCAAAATTCAAGTCGAGACACCGCTTCTACCAAGCTTGGCCCTCTGCCACAGGTTATACCTTATCCTTAGCTCTGTTCTCCTACAGGCTGGTTATTAAAGCTATAAAATGTACAATTAGTGTTTTAAATGTTTCCTCATTTATTATCCCATCAAAAAACAGCTGGCACCTGTGGGTGACCCCGTTGAGGCCACCGCTGATAAAGTGACGGAGTTCCACCATTGCAGGCTGCGACGGCGGCAGGATTTAGAGCAGAGGAGAAAAAAGAGGAAGATAGAATGGATGAAACAGATGTGAGCGGTGGAGCCAGCTCAAACTCCCTTCGCCTCTCTCTCTCTCTCTCTCTCCCTGCTCTTACATGTCTCTTGCCCACTCCCTTCCTCACATTCTACTTTTTCCCACTTGCCAATCACCCTACTCTCCTCCATCACACACACACACACACACACACACACACACACACACACACACACACACACACACACACACACACATACATGTAAACACATACACCAGGTACAACCACGGTGGCATGCAGGCGCCTACAGTAGATCCAGAAGAGGCTGTGTTGGTGGAGAGGACTTTGCAGGGAATGATCCAGGACGTGGAGCGACGCGGAACAGCCAATCACATCTCAGACTGGGAGGTGGAGGAGCTCCTGGAGTGGACCAACGCGCTCAACTTTGAAGAGTAAAAAAAAAAGGATTTACCTTGGCTGAATATAACTTTCTAATCTGGGGGAAAGAACTTCTGGGGGTTTTAAGTGAAAGGGGAAACTAAGGTATTTCAGAAATGCTAGTAGCTGTCTGTAAACATTCTCCACATTGTGTCTAGACACAGAGTGTCTACTGGCCTACATGCATCTTCTATTGGGTTGACAGGTCTGCAATGTTTCATAGGTATGTATTTTGTTTCCTTTATAGTTACATGACTGAGTGGAAATGCTTGGCGCTCAGTCATTCTTCTGAACGCTTCAAAGGTAAATCATTTCTATTGTTCTCGTTTTCCTTTGAGGGGACACAAAAACATTGAGTGTTTTCTTGTGGTCTGTAGGTAAGTTATAGTGGTTATCCTTACAGTAACCTTACATGGGAAAATACTGCCACCTACTGACCTGTGGGGGGAATACCAGGTAGTAGTAGTAGTAATAATAGTAATAGTAGCAGTAGCTTTCTATTCACTTTATAAACTTATTTGCGTACTAAATAGTGTATCAAATAATTTTAAATAATAAATAAAATGATGTAGCAGCGTATGGTCCCTGACCACGAAAACATCTTGTGTTATACGCAATCGTTTGATTTTAAGCCAATACACAAACGTACTGGTTTCACATCTTGCCTTCTATCCAACACCACAGCAGGATTGCCCTCATCTCCATCCAAGGCATATGGATGAGCCAGTTGGATGACGATGACTGCTAGAGGGGTAACTGCTTCTTTGTCCATTAAACCCAAACAAGACGAATTGGTGTGTGAAACCAATTGTAATAGAATATGAATGGTGTTGCCCACATTGAAAAGAATAAAACTGTTGACTATCATACCAATCATGCATTACATCTAGCTATCTTTTTTTTTATCAATAATTTGTATCTCACTTTTAGGTGTAAATAGTCCAGCTCAAGCACGTCTAGTTTCGAAGATGGAGATTAAACCATGTATGTGTTGCAGAAACGAATAAAGCAGAACAGTCAACTATCTGTCTTCAGTGTCAGTTATTTGTTGTTTTTATGATTTATTCATTTATTTATTTATATGTATTTGTAAGTACATATACATACATCATTCTTTTGTGTTATAATACCATAGCTACATTGAATATTGTACTGGATATTTACATTCATATATTAATTACGCCTCCAATTCCATAATCTGTATTGTAATGAGTTCTGTTTATTTGAATATAACATTTCCGAAAGCGATGCTTTTTGTACAGCTGTCATGGAATAAAAGTGAGGGGGCACCCGGATTTGAACCGGGGACCTCTTGATCTGCAGTCAAATGCTCTACCACTGAGCTATACCCCCTTCCGCTAAGCTACGGCACAATATGAGTATACTTACATATTCTTAAGTGAGAAAGTATACTATAATGTGCATCTAAAACACATATATTTATACATTGATTCTATATCGTGCTTCCAAAACTGATTTGTGAGTCCCACTTTTATACCATATTGATGTATTTTACTATCGTATAGTATTTTGTCTGCCAAAACCGGATGTTTCGTCACAAAAGTGCGACGTTAGCGGAAGTTTCTCATTTCAACAGCAAAAGCGAAAGACAGCAAAGGACTTACTATGGTATGATATTGTTTTATCTGTTAATAACTCACGTGTATTACTGCAACCAAATACTGTATTGTGTCATCTTCTATTATTCACAATGCCCCCACGAAGGCATCATCCTTGGTTCAATACAGTGTGTAGCACTGCTTGTTGTGAATCTGATTAGTCACTCAAGTCAGGCTAGTAAGCGTTAGCATTTAAGTTTCAAGTCTTGTATACATGTCGTATGTATTTAATTTTTGGATGATCCGTTAGGAGTTGAAACATCCTCATGTTTGTTATTTTGTCTTGTACTAGGATACTCGAGGACTCCGCTCCCAGCTGAAGGACAGTGTGCCGGTGGCTGGCTTCTGTCCCCACGGGTCTTATGGGGTCCAGGATGCTCTCCGCAGCGGGTAATGCCGCCACGAGATGATAGACGAGCCAGATTACATTTGCCCATTAAATGACGTCTATCGTGTGGAAATCATTTTTTAATTTTTATTATTGTTTTTATTTATATTGAACTTTGTGATTTTACAAGAATGGTGAAGCTGCCCCAGAACAGACAATAAATAAAATACAACGATGTGAAAGTCTTAAATGATTGTAACAAATATTTGAACATGTGTAACCAATAGCTTTTTTTCTCTGTGTATAAATACACATTTGAATGTGATCAAATGTGTCCCTTCCTTGAAAAGTGTGTATTTGCATTACAGGTTTAGCAGTGTAAAGAATGAAATCCTCCCCAGCCACCCACTGGAGCTGTCTGAAAAGAATGTGAGTTGTTTAAGCACCATGTACACTGACCATACATTAATCCTGACTCTAAGAGACATCCTATTCATTTGAACAATGTCATTGTGTTCAGTAAACAATTGTAAGTTATCTTTATTCGCAGTATTTAGTTGTATTTAAAGTAGTAAATATGGCTTTAATACTGTGATATACCAAATATGTCAAATTGTACACAATATACATTTTCCTAATTTTAAAATGCATGCCTTATCTGTTAAATGTCACATCATTTGTAAACGTACATACAAGTTTTGCATGAGTGAAAGGCATGCGAAAGAGGACTCGCAACCAATGCATCCAAACAATCTTTGAATATGTGCATATGTGATTGTTTGTTTTTCTCTGTGTGCAGTTCCAGGTAAACCAGGAAAAGATGAATTTTGCCACAATCAGAAACATCCAAGGGCTCCACGCGCCACTCAAACTGCAGATGGAGTACAGGGCTGCCAGACAGGTAGACTTAAAACTAACAGGTCACTCTGTGTATTTTTAAGGTGTATCACATCTTGATTTGTTTGACCCACACCATTTACCGTCCCTGTCATACTTCCCTCCCCCCACAACATCACCAGATTCAGCGGCTGCCGTTTTTGCAGAGTTCTAACCTGGCCTTGGACACGCTCCGAAACAGTGACGAGAGCATCGGCTTTGAGGACATACTCAATGGTTAGACCCCACTGCAATATGGCACTCTCTGCTTGCATCCTCTTCTGCTAGACCATTAAGATGTAAACGTCCAATAACACTTTAAAATATATTAGAGCGACGCTAACTCTGTCTCCTGTGGTGTTCTTTGTTGCTCTCTTGCAGATCCAGCTCAGAGCGAGATGATGGGCGAGCCTCACATGATGATGGAGTACCAACTTGGAATTTTATAAAAAAAAATATAAAACCTGAATACAAATCATATACCCACCTCCAGAAATAAATGCCATTGTGCTATTGTCTCTCTGCTGGTAGCTTGTTTTCTTCCATTTGTTTCCTGTTGAGGCAGTCATCTGAACCTCAACAATGCTGGTAGGACCGATTTGGTTGATGTATCTTTTTGTATGGTTGCTTTACCCTTAACCTCCTGTGTTTCTAATAAACATTTAACATAAAAATAAATATACCATTTACTTTTTCATAGATTATCGAAAAATCCAACATGAAATGTACATTATGTGAAAGATGAAAAATAGTAGCTTTCAAACTAAGATGTTTCAGACCAAGAGTAGCTTTCAAACTAAGATGTTTCAGACCAAGAGTATACTGGGAAGTACCTCTGGAAGGAGTGAGTTGTCAAGGTATATATTAATTATGTGTGTTGCATAATTTAAAGAAGTTGTGCATACTATATTAATTTCAAGTTTTTGATTAATAATTTACTATAGGTGACTGAGTCCATACTTTAGTTGAAATTGCAGACCTGTCCTGGAAGTAAAAGAATAGGACTAAAAGCACCTCTTGTGTATATGTCCCCTTAAAAATCATTATGGTTCACGTTTTTGGATTAACCTCTAGATGGCAGTGCTACTCCATGTTCCTTATGGGCCATAACTTGACTCGCTGTATGACTAAGCTAAAAATAGAAAATACTTCGAGAAGTGCACTTAAACACGTCCCGTGTTGATAAAGGCTAAACTACTAAAACCATGTGTTCTGTCCCAGAGGAAACTTAATGTTAAGCCGCTAACACTGATTTTTCATAAAGGAGAGAAAAGCTGCCTAATGTGACCATTAAAAGCTCAAGGATGCAGTATTTGAAAACAAAACCTTCTGTTTTAACCCAGGGATACTGATTGCCATAAAACCCACCATATCTGTTTGTGTCTAAAGACCATAAAGGTTAACCTATGTTTAATCGTGGTCTGATTATTAGACTCAGATGACACTGGTGCTTAGCTAGTAAACAAGATGAATATGTCCAATATTGCATTTCATAGGCCAATAGTTATTTTGTTGTGTCCAATGATACACATCATAGATAATTCTTTTTGAATATACTTTGTATATACTTTTGCAATGTTTCATTTTAAAACATGATACAGTTCAATGTTTAAAAAGTCATTTGTTATGACAAAGCTATCGGTGAGGGATTTATAAATGTGAAAAGGCTAGCTTTTGAGTTACCTATTAAGTTAGGGTTAGGGTAACCAAACCCTTATATAGCTCTCAAGACACTTGTTTAGCCTGGGCTGTGATTGCTGTCCTCACAAGGCACTTTGGATTCATCTTCTGAATGACTTTATGTATAATATCAGACCTCTGTGTCAAACCCATTAAGACAAGGTCAATATACTGCTTTCCTTATTAGCCTGGAACTATAAAGGTTGTCCTTAAATTAAGGCTTTGTCACATGACAGCAAAATCACTGATTGTCATTAGGGAATTGTAGGAACATGTAAGTTACCATTAGGACTTCACTAGAAATGTAAAGTGTATTAGAACAATGGAGAGCTATACTATTTTTGGAACCACACATAATATATAAGCATGCTTTCAGGGCTTGATAGGTTCTCTAGCTTTAATCCACAGCTTTGATCCTTAAATGGTTTATATACCATTCTGTATTTTGGGCTCAATATCCAAGCTGCCCTGACTTCATCCATTTAAAAGCAATGTTTCATGGACAGCCAAAAATCTCCACAGTCACAGCGATTTCAGGAGAATGTAGAACAGAATCCCTACTTAAAAGACAACAAAACTCAACATATTGAATGCATGGAGAACGACAGTCGCATATTAAGATGAACCTACTTTAACAACAAATTAGGACAGCTGCAACAAATGCCACTAACAAGAGTAATCTTGGGGTGGACAAGACTAATGATTCCACTGGGTCAATACCCCAGGCCTAAATGCTTGACTATTTTCATGGTTATGACATGTTAGGAAAAAAACAACAGAATAATCAGATATGCCATGTAACTTAACATAGTTCAGTGCATGCAAAACATGTATATCGAATAGCAATTGGTATGTTTTACAGGAATACCCATCGAAACATACAGTATACATAACACAGCAAATTCTTTCAGGGTGGCTTGTGTCAACCCAGTCTTACAAGTGGCTGTTGATTGGCATTACTGGACTCAAATAGCTGATCCCCTGTGGTGTCCCAGTGGGTGGGAGATGCTATTCTCTGTAAACCAGCGATAGTGGGCACTTCAGGTGGTGCACTGCCAATCTGGCGGCTGACGGTGAGACGCTGTGTCTGTGACCTAAGCTTCATTTGGTTTGTAACCAAACCTGTGGTGATTCCTTTCTTTATCAATCAGCCCTTAAAGACAATAGCCTGTGTGGTGGTCTGATCATGAAAGTTGTGTTGGCTCACTTTGGGGTAGATGTCCCCAAATGACGTATCATATTTTCCCTTTTTTGTTCTATGTGTGTTTAATGGTTAGTGTGAAGTTGTATACACCTGTGGGTGGAAAGCTCTTTATTTATTACACTTCTACTACATATACACTGCTTCTCTCCCCTCTCTCTCTCTCTCTCTCTCTCTCTCTCTCTCTCTCTCTCTCTCTCTCTCTCTCTCTCTCTCTCTCTCTCTCTCTCTCTCTCTCTCTCTCTCTCTCTCATAGTGGGCGGTGAGCATCGCACAATTGCTGAACAGTAACACAATTGGATGTGACATTCCACACTAAGCAAAAAGACAGGCTCCCGCCCCCACTGTACCCTCAAATTCCAAGCAGCCAATCACAGCCTCGCTTTGGCAAAGATTGTTCGGTCTTTCCAAGATCCCCAAGATTCAACTCGCCCTTTCTTTCTTTCTTTCTTTCTTTCTTTCTTTCTTTCTTTCTTTCTTTCTTTCTTTCTTTCTTTCTTTCTTTCTTTCTTTCTTTCTTTCTTTCTTTCTTTCTTTCTTTCTTTCTTTCTTTCTTTCTTTCTTTTTTGTCTTTCTGTCTTGTTTTCATTCTTTTGCTGTTCGTATAATATTGTTGTAGGGGTGCCACTAGCAGTTGAAGGAATATCATGTCATTGAATAAAGAAACTGGTAATACAACGTCAGCTCATCAAGTGATTTTTCCTTTTAGTTTCCTGTCATTCCAAATTGTATGACTGCGATGGCTCCTTTATTGTCACCGTGTGGCAAACGCAAAGTTCAGCCGGTTACACTTATACAACAAAATCTCCGACGTGACTTGACGTGATGATTCTGACAGGTCGACTGACGGTGCGTTTGAACTTAATTTTCTGCAGTGCAAAACCACTTCTTCTTAGACACAATGAGGCGACAAAAAAAGGTGACAGGAATCTCTCCAGGGGGAGATGTGCCTGGCGTTCATCTAATGTTGTCTTTTTTAATGAGATGGAAAAGCCAACCACCTTGGCCCGGTGCAGTGTGGCGATCCGTCTTCATCCACAGCACACTTCACCTCCACAACCTCCATTCCAACCCCTAGCAGAGAAACTATCAGACCATGGAGAAAAAAGAAAAATAGCCCCCACGGACGCACACACGCCTGCATGCACGCATCTACGTGCACACGCATGCACACGCACGCACACGCACGCATGCACACACTCCAAACCCAGAAGCATAAGGTGGGAGGATGACAGAAAAAGGAGAGAGGAAAGGAGGAGGAAGAGGAGGAGAACCAGGGGGGGATAAGGGGACAGACTGTGAGAGATTATGAGAGGGAGAGAGAAAAAAGGAGAGGATGAAGAGAATAACAAGAACGAGTGAGATTGAGAGACCGCCTGTAATGGAGCAGGGATAGGAGGGAGTGAGGAATTATTTTTATTCATCTGACCATTTTCTCATTTGCCTTGAAGTCTAATTAGAGACGTCCAGGGGAGTGTGTGTGTGTGTGTGTGTGTGTGTGTGTTCAGCTGAGAGAGAAAGTCAGACAGTGCACTCAAAAAGCAATGCATTACTTTGTTTGCCTTTGTATTCCGTTAATGTGCATTGTTTATCAACAGGAGTGTGTGTGTGCGTGTGTATGTGTATATGTGTAATTTTGTGTGTGTGTCTGTGTTTGTGTGTGTGTGTGTATGTGTGTGAGTGTGTGTGTGTGTGTGTGTGTGTGTGTGTGTGTGTGTGTGTGTGTGTGTGTGTGTGTGTGTGTGTGTGAATGTGTGTGTGTGTGTGTGTGTGTGTGTGTTTTTGTGAAAATGTGAGACATAGATGCAGAATCGCAATGCATGGTCAACTCACCAGAGGTAAATATTGTTCTGTATCGGTAAAGACACGTTAATCTGCAACAGTTCCTCATTGATTCATGGCAAATGTCAAAGTACAATATAGAAGCATAACATTTCTTTGGCCTACAGGGGTAAAAAAGTAGAAAACTGGCCAAAATAAAGTCAGTATGTGATGACATCTAACACCTTAGTGAGTCAGTCTGACTAATGCAAAATGACTATGAAAGCCTCCGCTGTGTGTGTGTGTGTGTGTGTCTGTGTGCATATGTGTATGTGTGCGTGTGTCTATGTGCATGTGTGTATGTGTGTTTATGTGTATGTGTGTGTATGTTCTTGCTTGCTTACGTGTTTGAAAGTTCATACTTTAGCATCTATGCTTTTGTGCATAGAAAACTTCATTGTCAACCTGGCAGCAAGAGTTAAACAGTTTGCTCTTGTTTTGTTTTTAATTTTAGTCTCTCTCACTCTCTCTCTATCGCTGCAGGTCGGAAAACCAATCATACACTGCTTTGCCTGCATGCAAATTTGACCTCTGTTATTGTCTCTTTTGCTGTTATCGCAGCAGAGTTTCAGGGTGTGTTTAAAAACAATCTTTCCATGGCTTCTCTCTGCCTGACTTGTATTGTTGACACTCCCGCCTCCTTCTGGTATCTCTAATACGATGCAATGAACTGTCTGTCCGTCTCTCTGCTACTGTCATTCAACCATTTATTCCTCTCTAATCGCTGAAATAGTGTTTAGTTTATGTCCAGCTGTTTCTTCCGACACTGTCTCCCTACCTGGGGGCAGTGAGGTGTTGTTATTGTCAAATAATTGTTGGGCTGAGGCCCTGTGCCACTATAACTTATCTCTTTCTTAAGCTTTTACACTGGTGCAGACATTATGCGACACAACCCCCCCCCCCCTCCCAGAAACGCACACACACACACCCATACGCACGCACGATTACCTAAGAAAACCCAGAAAACAAACTCCAGGTTCTTATCGGAACAAAATGTATGGATAGTTGCTATTGTTTTTTATCCGATGTCGACGAATCCATGAAAAATCCACTAAATGTAATAACTCATAAATAATCGTGGATTTACATTAAAAAGCTGCTGCCAGCGGGTAGCATCTATAGGCCTTCGACACATATACACACGGTCCACATATGTAAGAATTTGCAAATATCACTTCTTTTCTCCACGTCTTATTCCCATTTTTCTTTCCACATTGACTAATTTATACTATTTTGCAATTGGTGTCAAATCCGAATCATCCATTAAGGACAAGTTCTTTCCTCAAAGGTCTGTCCAGGAATACACCCCACGCTGTGGGGAGAGAGGGGCAGACCAAGAATAGGAGGAAGGTGCTGTGGATGCCTAGATATCCCCATGTTAATGATTCATATCTAGCAATGCGATGACCAGCTTGTCCAAGACGTCACTGGCAATATTTTGAGTCACTGTAACTGGTTGTCATCTGGTTCGGCTGTGGGGAATCTATTTGCAAAATCTAAAGGTTACATTTTAATGCTAACTAATGTGTGTATGTCCGTGTGTGTTGTCCATGTCATTTTCACACCAAGTGGAGCCACATAAATAATGAAATGGAATGCAAAATGTAGCCTGTGACCTAAATAAGCAGTATGTGATACCAAAGTAGGTTCAAAAGTATCAAAGTACCAAATATAAGGGCAGTTAACGACAAACTGGGTTTGAAGACCAATCTCCAAACACCAACGTTTCACTCTCTCTCTCACTCTCTCTCTTTTCTCTCTCTCTCCCTACTTCACTCTCCCTCTCTCTGCCTACCATCTCTGTACCTCTCTCTCTCGCTCGCTCTCTTTTGCCTCTCTCTGGTTTTAGATTAGTTGTTCCTTGCATGATTTCACAATTAAAAGTATTATCTACTTGCCACAGTGGCCGTTGGACAAATAAAATGAAGACCATAAAATTGCAATTATGGCCAAAGCACTCCTATTTCATCCTGTCCGGATTATTGCCTCAACAGTACAAATGATTCTGTCCGTTATATTTTATATTCTGCTGCTGGGCTCTGTCTCTCAGCTGAACCACATCCCCATCAAATCATATTAGTTCAAAACATTCGAAAGTTTGCCACATTGCCCCTCAGTGGGGTTTTGAATTTGAAGTAATAATAGTATCAAACACTAATGTTAAACTATAGTTTGTGCAGTGTACGTGTCTTCGTCTTCCAAAGAGCTGGAAGAGGTAAAGTATTTGGTTAACCTTTTGATGACCTTTGATGACCACAGCGTCATTTGCATTTGAATATATTACCTGTAAAATAGAGACTTTGATACCTATCACCCCAACACACACACAAACCACTCTGCTTTCTTCATTTAATACTTTTTGTCGTTGTTGCTCTCTTGACAGTTGTTTTCTTTCAAAAGAGATACACCTGATTTGGTTTCTGGAGGTCACTTTAGCATATGTAATTTATCGAAAATCAGCAGTCAAAGTCAATCTGGTTAACGACTTCATCGCAGATCACAAACTGGACTATGTTTGTCTCACGGAAACCTAGCAACACAGAATGATTTACTAGGTTAAATTCAGCAGCTGCATTTGATTACATATGCAAACCCCCGTTTGTTGGGTAGGGGAGGTGGCCTTGCGCGGATTTATCGCGATAGTGTAAAATGAAAGCCACTCTCTCTACCTGATCGGTCTTCCTTTGAACTGCTGGCTGTTAAGCTCTGTGTTCTTACACTGACCATTATTGCTGCTCTGTACAGACGACCCAAATCATCAAATATTTTCATCACTGAACCCTCGACAGTTTTAACCACCCATAGTGCAATGTCTCCTAATATCATCCTAAAAGGGGTTTTAACGTTAATTTTGACAACACTGACAATATGTTTATTAAAGATTTTAAAGCAATGTCAGAGTGCTTCAATCTAACACAATTTGTCAGCTTTACACCCCCACCAAGGGCCATATCCCTGACTTATTTTGTTGTTCCGGCATCACACCATATAAAACCACCTCTGCTGAACTACCCTTCTCAGAACATAAAGCTGTGTTATTCAACAATAGCCAACCCCTCAGTAAATCAAGGGTCCATCGTACCATATCATGCGGCAACATCAGACATGTTAACCCAGAAGATCTCCTCCGTCTAATAACCTCAAACCCTGCTCCAACTCCCTCACTCCACTACAATCTACATCTACTACGTCCTCCACACTTGATACTGTAGCCCCTCTGAACACATGGGTTGTCTCATTTGCCCTTACTGCTCCATGGTACACACCTGAACTACATACCACCACGCTTTAGGTTGGCGCCTGGAGAGGCTCTGGACCAACACTGGACACAAATGTACTTTGATCATTTACTCCACTAGCTAAAACCTCCTGTTATGCAAATATCATCAGTACAGGTGAAGGGAATACTGATTTCAAGCTGTAGTCCCTGGCCAGGTTGATGATGAAAAGCACACTGAACAAGTGCAAACAGCAGACAAAAATTGCAACATATGTTAAAAATGTCTACACTACAGATGTTTAAAATTACGGATGGATGTTTAAAGTCAACACAATAAATTGTATTTGAAATCCTTGAACTTCCTGATTGCCAGCTTGCTCAGAAGCCGTCTCCTGTGTGATACCTTGGCCCATAAAACCCTGATTCAGGGCTTTGTTGTTTTCTTTATTACATCTCTCACTTCCTCTTAGAAGAGCCCTTTCCCCCTTGTCTTATAAGGTGGTGGTAGAAAGCTGGCCCACCAGTAAGGGACCTCCAGAATAGCCCACACAGGCTAACAGGACAGATTCCATCTGCACTCCTGGTGTGAATCACTGGGAAGTTGGATGACAGCGTAAGTGGTGAATAACGTCAAGCGCCCTGTGAAATACAGACCACCTCAGACGAACAGGGGGACTAGGAGACATAGCTGAGGATTTACAATGTAGCCTGTGTGTGTGTGTGTGTGTGTGTGTGTGTGTGTGTGTGTGTGTGTGTGTGTATGTGTTTGTTCAGTTGTGTGTATCCCTGATTCTGCATGGATATCTCGGTTAAAGAGTGTGTACATGCAAGTGTGTGTCTGTGCTAAGCCTTGATACGTGCCTGTGTGTGTGTGTGTGTGTGTGTGTGTGTGTGTGTGTGTGCACGTATATGCATGAAAGTCACTTACAGTAGACAGTATAAAAGAGGGAAGAGAGATTTCCAGATGAGGTATGACATATTACATATTTATGCCTGTTTTTCTGCTTGGGTGCGTGTGTACGCTTTTAAAGTGTGTTAGTGCCGCATTCGCACTTGTGTGTGTGTTTGTGTGCTTGCATGTATGTATGTGTGTGTGTGTGTGTGTGTGTGTTTGCAGACTCTATTGCACAGTAACACTACATAGCCCTTCAGGTTATGTAAGATATGTGAATGCAATGTGTTGAAAGGCAGAAAGCCAAAAAAACGGACAGAAGTTCAATTAAACTGCACCTGTCACCACAATTTTTAAAAATCCCCCTTCTCTGTCCCGCTCTCGCTCTCTCTCTGTTTCTCTGTATCTTTCTCGCTCTCTTTCTTTCTTTCTCTCTCTTTCTCTATCTCTCTGTCTCTCGCTCGCTCTCTCTCTCCATAAACAATGGAAACGTAGCAATATAAGCGATCTCATTGCTTCATGCCATATCCCCCATCATGTATTATTTTTGGTTTGCCTAAACAGAGCCCTATTCTTGTACAGATTTTCAAGGCAACCCACACGCCTGAGGAAAAACCTCAGGTGACCTTTAGAACAGAACACTCCTGTTCTGGTCAGGATCGGGCCCATTGATAGAAGTGAAGGTCCCAATCAAAGTGAACTCTTACTCTGAAGACTTTTAGGCCACCATTGCTTTGATATACCTTTCCCCCCAGCTGTTATGGCAGTCTATTTCTATGTTCTGTAAGCATGTATGTGAGAGACATAAAGAAAGAAGAGAAGAGGGAGACTGTGAGTGAGAGAGAAATAGGGAAAAGGGAGGATGATTCTGTGCAAGTTCTTTGAGGATGAAAACTTTCTTTTGTTCTTGATTTAAAATAAAAAATGCTGTATTTTAAGGCTTGACCAGGTAAACACATTGAGATGATGTGAATTTAGAATAATTAAATACTCACCTTGTTACTTAAGTTTTAATGTGATTATGAGATTTGGTTTAGTCAAGAATCTTTTTAACTGTGGAGCGAGAGAGGACAACTGCATATTAAGTTAATTAGATCATTTTATTTATTAAAGAGAGAGAGGGAGTGAGTGAGAAAGAGCTCTTTCAAGGCACCAAAGTCAGAGCATAAGTTGTGTGTGTGTGTGTGTGTGCACGCATACGTGTGTGTGTGGGCGTGTGCACGCGTGCGCGCATGTGTGCATGTGCGCAGAATCACCAGCTGAAATCTCTTTGAACGTGCTGCAAACACTCCAAAGGCACCATCTAGGTCTCACAGAAGAGCTACCTTGAGACACATTTAGTTTAGCCTCAAACCATCTCTCTCCCCTGGTTTGTCTGAAATCCAGCACACAAATAAAGGCCTCTGGCTACACAGACAACCAAAGAAAACAAGAAAACGGGCTGTTGCTTCTGATACCGAGACAGAACTTTCTGTATGAATTCTATTTGTATTTTTGGGGGGTGTTTTGTTTGTGAGCAAGAGCCCTGCTTGTTGACACCCCGGCTTCATGCAGTACAGACTGTGACTGCTCAGGGATAAACCGTGCAGGGTTGACCACAACAAGTGCTCCCCCTCTCTCCTAATCTCTGTCCAAAGTGCTGATGAAATGTGAGTCCAAACTCGAATTTAGGAGTATGCCAGCCACGTCTATGTTTGCGCCGAGATGTACGGTTCTCGTCTGAATTCTTGTAATACAGTGAATGTATGTACAGACTTGAATATATACACCAATTTTACTATTATTTAATAGGCTCAAAATTGGTATTAAGAGGTGGAGGTGTGTCTGTCTGTCTGTCTGGCTGCATGTGTGTGTGTGTGTGTGTGTGTGCATGTGTGCATGTGTGTGTGTGTGTGTGTGTGTGTGTGTGCATGTGTGCATTTGTGCGTGTGTGTTTGAAATGGCCACTTTCACTCTTTTATCATTATCATCAACATCATCATCCTCATCCCATTCCACACAGCGTTCACTGTAGACAGAAATGCACATTGAAACAATAATCACAAACATTTCACACAGATGAACAATCGCCGTAAGCAACAATTTGTACTCATCACTTTTAAAGACGTGATGCTCCGGCCTACATAAACAGTTCTTTTTGGAAGGAAAAAAATAACAGGAAACCAAAATAACGATGATTATAAATTAGAAGCATTGTAGATTAACAGCCACAGTGCGCAGAGCAAAGTGTCATGGAATACCTCATGAGGTGCATAAAGAAAATGATTAAAAATGCTATGTTGAACAGAGATATGGCAGCTATGTTTATGATATTGTTGGCAGCAACAGTATCAGCGTGTGGTTGTGTTTGGGTAAAAGCTTGTGTGTATGAGAAGAGGGGCATTGTGGGTAAGAAAAACAAAGGTCTGTCGAATGTCAATGATAATGAAGTAAATAGCATAGTCAAATAAACAAGTTCTTTAATAGGGAAAGTAGAAACATCAAATGAAATCACCACAACTCAGTGTTATTTTCCACATTCTGCTTTGTCTCTTCATCGCTGCAGCTTGTTATTAAAATATTCTGTTTTTAATTGAGTTGTTTGTAACTACTCCTAGCCTCATAATTCACTACATCGGAATTATTACCAGCTAATCTCATCTATATTAATTACAGCTAAATTAATGATTCAGAATTCAGCTTGCCATCTGTCAATGACGACGTGTGTCTTTACATCTCTTATGAAGATATATAGTGATTTACCAGACTGGAACATTATATGATTATCTTTTTTTAAATGCGGGACCAAAGGATTTTATTTGGAAAAAACAACACTGAATCTTGATTTTGCCTTATAAATAAAACAATATTTTCTCTTCTCTTCCCTCCTCTTCACTCTTTATTGTTGGTATCTTCTCCTCTCCTCTTCTTTGCTCTCGCTGCTCCTCTTCTCTCCTATCCTCTCGGCTCCTCTCCTCTCTGCTCTCCTCTCTCCTCTCTGCTCTCCTCTCTCCTCTCTGCTCTCCTCTCTCCTCTCAGCTCTCCTCTCTGCTTCTCTCTCCTCTCCTCTCCTCTCCTCTCCTCTCCTCTCCTCTCCTCTCCTCTCCTCTCCTCTCCTCTCCTCTCCTCTCCTCTCCTCTCCTCTCCTCTCCTCTCCTCTCCTCTCCTCTCCTCTCCTCTCCCCTCCTCTCCTCTCCTCTCCTCTCCTGACCACTCCCCACTCTTCACATAATTAGAATCATCTCTCCTCTTCCCTCCTCTTCTCTCCTCTCCCATTCTCTCCTCCACCAGCTCCTACCTCACCTTGCTGAGCCTGTCACCACGTTCAACTCCACATGGCGGTGGCAGATTGCCTGGTTAACTTTTTGATAAGATGACCTTTACTCTGATGACTCAACAGTTATCCGATGGAGCCGCTGTTTGGGTGTGAGTCAGCGCACCTATTTCCCACTGATGACTGCAAGATCAGATTACGTCAGCGGCAACAACAACAGCAACTGAGGTTCAGATGGGTTTACATTGATGTTGGTTGTTGTCTGTACACGTCACAATCTCGTCTGTAGAGCGGCGAGGTAACCGAAATCCAGGCGCTCATGCGAGACAAACGTTTTAAAAGCAATTTCTTTCCCCCACTCTTTTACTTTAGCATGTGTTGTAATGCCTTTACTGATGCTGCTAAATATTACGGGGTTTCTTTCTTTTGCTCTTTCTGAAAGGAGGACTTCAAGCCCCGCCTGCAAATAATTTAATTATCTTGGCCTTCGATGCCATTTTTGTGTATGACGCTTTTGCAGAATATTTAGAATATGCAAGCCGACATGGGCCTTTATCGTTCTCTGCTGTGAAATGGCTGATGCCAAAAAAGCCTGTTCGCCATTGACTATCGTTATAATTTAAGCCTCTGAGACATCTTCATTATAGTGAGTCATGTGTCTGTTAAGCATTCAGATATAAAGTGTAATATAAAATATTCTGTCTTGTAATTCTAACCATCATTTGTTGCCAAGAAATATCTTAACGAGTTTTAAACATTGGCACCACGGAACAGGTGTATGCCAAGGTGGCGTCTTGAAAGTGACCTCAAGCAAAACGTAAACCATAGGAATCATGTACATAGTCGATCCATAGGGGTACATCTCCTGATCCCAAAAGTATTAAACATGCGCATACACATACATACTATACATATCCTGGGAACCAGATGAATATTCAAGCTCATGTTTTATTTGCTTTGTCATATGCGCCAATCAGAACCTTTTATCTAATACGGTGAGGGGAGGGGGGGTTGGTACGATGACTGTACATAGAAGCGCCGTTGAGGCATTTTCATAAGCAATCAAGATGGCTTCTGCTAAGGTGTCACACATTTCAGTGCTCTGATTGGTTGTAAGTCGATTCCATTGTGGCAAAAGGCATTTTGGTTCCTTGGAAATCGAAAATGACCTGAGAGGTTCTAGCTTCACACATTTGCGAATTGGTGTGGCAATGTCAGGCTATATTGTACATGTATCCCTATTAAAATAATAAAATGTAAACAACTGCATTCACATTTTTTACAGATGATATTTGCTGTATCAAATGTATATTCCACATACCACATGGGATTATAACAAAAACTGTTTTCCTATCTAGTTGCACAGAGTCGCAGATTCCTCTGGAAGATGTAGGCCTACCATTACTTTCACTAGGCGGTGCTCCTGTATTGTTGTTTAAACAAATTGTCTGTACTTCGTTTAAATTCTTGCGGTAGCTAAGGGCATAGCGAAGCTAAATCGACAGTCTTCTGCCGTAGACGCTGATGCCTCATTGAGCCATCTGTTGCCATGGTTACCCTAACTTCGGGCATGGGGTTTTGCAGTGTAGAGAGGTCGTATTCATTCTACAGCTATTTTATTCATGGCAGCAGGTCCAGCCATAACCTCTGCGGTTAGCCCACATCATCATCATACATATGAAATATCGAATTACTTGCCGAAAATATAATTGTTCAGTTTGAGCCAGATATGTTCAGCTGGAAGTATTCAGGGTATACTTGAACAACTACTTTCACTTTCTAGCTACGTTGACATTTAGTTTATTTAGTTTGTGCGCATGGTAACGTCAAACACTTCCATTGCCCTCTTAATAATAGAAACCATGGAGGATTTTACTATTTAAATGTAGTAGTGTCACAGCCAGATTCTGTTATATATTACTTCATGGAACGTCCTTACCCTCCTCCTACTAGGAATCTGTTGTTTTCCCTGTCTTAAGCTATGATGCTGCTGATGACATACATCTGATGACATACTCCCAGTACTAGTAACTATGTTCCTATTGGTCCATGAAAAAAAATGTCTCTCCTAAAAATAGGTTGAATCAGTTCATCTAATGGAGGCTTAAGTGAGTATTTCTCTTTTTTGCACGTTGGTTATCTCAAGGCCATTTGGCGAAGACACTATACTTGTATCTATCTTTTATTCCAAAGTCCAAAGGATACCATTCCAAAGCATGTGAATGCCATTCCTCTGCTTGCTACAGTGAAAGAGAAACCTCTTTAACCCCCCTTTAGGTTCGAACTTGATACTCCTAAGACCTGCTTATATTACACCTCTCCTATGGAGGCTGATTATAAACTGACTTGTGTACAATGCAGTGACCCCTCTCTGACCTCCCTGGGAATCCCACTGCGGTCATAGCTGGATGACATCATCGTCTACTGAGGAGTTGATGACATCATGTCCGCAGGCTCAGTATAATGGTGTCAAAGGCTTCCCCATGGGCAGGAATTCCATTGGATTCTTGGGAATCAAGAATTCCCAACACAAGAATTCCCAACTCATTGTCTCCATCAGTGCAAGATGTTACTTTATTTCCTTGCCCAGATCATAACCAGACTAAACCCCACACACCACATAATGCATAAACGTAACCAATCAACCATTAATACCTCTACACAACCCTTTCTACTTACATTCTTCTCCTAAATCCAAAACCATTTTTTCACTGTAATGTAAAACCCATTATAACCATCTATATTTGTACACCTAAATATAACCATCATTTCAAACGTACGTCACATCTGCTCATCCAGGGCCATTTTGATCCATCCAGTGGCTTATCTGCTGCCCATCAAGAAACCTTCCAGATAATTTTACATTTCCATGGTTGACTCCCTGTGGTCTTATAGTTCTCCTCTGCAGTTCCTCAGAGGCAAACCTCGGGGGAAATACAGTTCCCTAGAGGTACGAGTTTGTTATCAGTGCAACAGCGTCATGATTTTCTCTACATATGGTGATAACAAATGGGCAGAAGTGCAAATTGCATTTTTCTGCACTGATGACTAAGCCCCAGTCCTGATGTGCAACATCAACATTTGCATAACACCATTTAGGGGGAGATAGCGCTGGCTTTTCTGCGTGCTGGATGCAGTGAAATGTAAAAATAAATAAATAACAAAATCCTCTTCTCTCTCAATCATCTGAACCTGGTCGCTTCTGGGGCCATACATCATACATATGAGATGTATGAGCCTCCCCCCCAGATAACCATCTGGGGGGGGGGGGGGGGGGGGGGGTCAGGCCTAGGGGCTGAGGGATGGCCACATAATATGGGCTAAGCATCTGCCCTTTCCCCCCTCGGATGGGTGTCGGGTACAAAACATGAGAGCTACAAGACAGCCAGGGAAGCCAGAGACAGGACAAGGAGGATGGGTCCATGTTTGTGGTTGGCATAAAAAAGAATCACACACACAGCCTCAAAAGGTGTGTGGTGGATTAATGTGTATTTGTGTGCAAGCACATTGGTTTGTGTGTGTGTGTGTGTGTGTGTGTGTGTGTGGGGGGGGGGGGGGGGGGTGGGGGGGGGGGGGGGGTGCGTGCATAAGCACAACGCAGTACGCAGGCCGGCACACTTCGTCAAACTGTAAATATATGCTTTGCAAACAAATAACGGCCATCCAGATTACTGTACGGTGAGCTATCGCCAAATTAATTAAACGTACAAATGCACTCACTCACTCACCCATTGACTTACACAAAAAAAAAAAAACACCGATCATATTTGTTTGAATTGTATGCACACACATTGAGCCTGTGGTGTGTATCTGTATGTGTAGTAGGAGTAAGGGCTGGTGGTGAGAGGGGTGAGCAAAAGGTTGTTGCGGACTGATCTTCCTAATGCACTTTCCTCTGCAGAGGTCATAAATTAAGCGTGAAATACGAACGTCGCTGCCAACCTCATCTGCAAAGTGAGTGAACCGTAGCAGAGGAGAAAAACCGCGCTCCCCACTCCCCGCTGCTTGAGATGCAGCGTCAGGCCCACCCCCCACCCCCCCACCCAAAAGCCCACGACGGTCACAGTTTTGCCGGCTGGCTCGCTGCTCCTGCTTCTTTCTTCTCTTTCTCTTTCTTTTATTTTGTTTTATTGCTCCGTAAAGACGGATTGAAGAAATGAACATTCTGTCGTCTTCTGTTTCAGGGACTTGGTTTGAATCAAATGGTCCATGGACCACAGCACACGAGGAAATCCCGAATCGTTTTTTGACTGATTCCTCAAAACTGCCAGTTTAATTTGGAACCCCATGAAATATAGGGGGATTTTCATAATTATGTAGAAGAGTGAAGTTAATAACATTTTTTGAAGTATTTGCTTAACACTGAGTAATGCTCCTAACTTCTACAAATGAGAATGAAAAAAGACAAATTTTGACAGTACTTGAAGCATGCATTCGTTATTTTAATTTGATAGCTTTACAATTTTTCTTCTGGTCTCCTATGAACTATGGCGAAAAAAAAGGGACTTTCCACTGAAAGAAGCGACTTTACCCCATTAACATTCTCCCTATCTAGTACAAAAAATGGTTCTAATGGAAATGAACTGTGCTTTGAACAGGGTGTTCTTTGCCTGCATTAGCATTTTAGGGCAAACAACTTTCACCTTTCCTTTATTATTATTTATTTGTTGCCATTTTTCGATTTCTCTGTCGGATTCAAGTCACACAAATTGTTTTTAGATTATTAATCAATAGCAGACGAGCTCAAATCTGGGTTAACGGGTTTCTTTTTCTTCCGCTTCATATTTGTTGGGACCAATCATGTTGCTCGAAGTGGGGATCTGTAAGCGCGTCATTGGTCAGAAAACAGCGAACACAAACTCGGCAAACTTGCGAGAATCAGTTTATCTTCGGTAGAATATCTCCGTAAGAAACAGGAAACAAAGTGTAACCCCACCCCATCAGTTCTTGGTTTGTGGCAGTCTCTGTGCCCCCCCCCCCCCCCCCCCGGAAGTATGATCTTGATTTTAACGCTAGATTTACATTTGCGAAATTCACCAATCAGTTTCAGAGAATATCCAGAAGAGTATGAGCAAAGAAAACCTTCCAGAACCCTAATGGGAAAAGTGGAAAAGCTTGAGAAGCAGCACACAGTAGGGATCCTCCTGTTCCGGGGATGGTGAGGAGTGCCATACGGGCCAAGACATAAAGTATGAGTAAACTTTTCAAAAATAATGCATAAACAACATGGTGGTAAAATGAGGATGTATATATATTAATCGTAGTTGGAACATTATTAAAGTAATTAGATCATTCAAATCACGTAATGATATTAGACAGGAATCGGATTATGAAATGTTTGTATTAACCATTTTTTTGTTGATAATCAACTTAAGTTACTTTCATTCTGCATACAAATCGGGGTCATTAGGGCTGAAGCAACGGCAGTTGGCTTACTAAATCATGATTTGGTCAACTCAGTCCAAGTGTACGGAAAACAGAACAGATGACGTGTCTCAAACTAACATTTGAAAAACAAATTTCTTGGTCCAAAGAACTCGACATTTAATTAAGTGATATCATTATACATTTCTACTCTTATCGATATTTAATGTAGTTCTGATTATGAAATGAACTATTTTGGTGTGGCATGGCCCACAGGGCTTTGTGAAGGAATGAAGTATGGAGCAAATTGATGAAGAAATTTAGTTTTAAGCATTTGTGCAAAGAAATGGTAATACACTAATGTAAGCAATGGATTTAGGATAAACACCATGTGTGAATTTCACATGATAAATCGAGTTGTTAACCTTTTTTTTCTCAAACCAATTGTTGTGTTGCATGGGGAAATGGGGCGCGGTGTGTATTGCAGTTCCTAATATTGTACCACTGCTCTTGCTCTCCCGGGAATGAGCAGATTGCAGACAACGTGTGACTGCACAATAATGAAATGCATGAAGGCAGCAAATGGAGGTCTTACTTATCATTTGCCAGTGGCTTTCAGAGTAAGGGAAGGGAGGGGATGGGGTGGAGGCAGGGGAGGGAAGGGAAGGGAAGGGGAGAGAGAGAGAGTTTTGTTTTTCTAACTAGTTTGGTTCCTCACTTGATGGAAGGAAATGGTTTTGTTTTGTGTGAGTCTGTGTGTGTGTGTGTGTTTATGTGCGTGTATGTCTGTGTGTGTGCGAGGGTGTGTTTGCGTGTGTGTGGTTGAGCATGCATAAATGTGTGTGTGTGTGTGTGTGTGTGCATATGTGTATGTGTGTGTGTGCGAGCATGTGTGTGCATGTGTGTGGTTTAGCATGCCCAAGTGTATGTGTATGTGTGTGTGAGAGCCTGTGTGTGTGTGTGTGTGTGTGTGTGTGTGTGTGTGTGTGTGTGTTTAAGTCAAAACACGCACGTGTGTACATTACTACAAGCATCGGGCGTGAGAGGAACTTAGCACATCCGGACCATGTTGGATGGCAGTGAATACGACCCCACACTGAACAGCATTTAGCCAGCTGCGGGGCCCTCCATCTGATGTCCTCTAGGGTACCCGCATGTCTGAGAAACACACACACACACACATACACACTGGATCCCTGCCTGTACACATAGACACACTAACACACTTCCTGCCACACTGTGGGGCCAATCACCATTTAGACTAACAGTGTCATTATCATTTGAAAATGGAGGAAGATGGAGTCCATGACGAGATTGGTTTAATAACCCTCTTCTCCACTATTCCCTCTGGCTCATTACAACTAAACAGATGTTATTCTAAAGTATACACACTCTCTCTCTCTCTCTCTCTCTCTCTCTCTCTCTCTCTCTCTCTCTCTCTCTCTCTCTCTCTCTCTCTCTCTCTCTCTCTCTCTCTCTCTCTCTCTCTCTCTCTCTCTCTCTCTCTCTCTCTCTCTCTCTCTCTATATATATATATATACACACATACTGACAAATTAAGCAAATAGGCATGCCGGTTGTAAAGCGGCTGAATTTTAAAAGGAGTGCGAGTCGGCAATAACAAGCGACAAGCTGTACCAATCCCAACTGCTCTTCTGGATGTCGGCCATCTTGATTGGCCCCATCGCATCCTCTCAGGTTAATTAACTATGTCCTGCAAGAGCCTGCCTTCGAAGAGCTTATTTCAGCAGTCTCTATTTCTCTCTGTCTCTCTCTGTCTCTCTATCTCTCTGCCTTTCTCTCTCTCTCCCTGTCTTTGTCTCTCACTCTTTCTCTCTCTCTGCCTCTCTGTCTTTTCCTCTGTATCTCTCTCTCTCTCTCTCTCTCTCTCTCTCTCTCTCTCTCTCTCCCTGTCTCTGTCTCCCTCTCCCTCTGTCTTTCTCTCTGTATCTCTCTCTCTCTCTCTGTATCTCTCTCTCTCTCTCTCTCTCTCTCTCTCTCTCTCTCTCTCTCTCTCTCTCTCTCTCTCTCTCTCTCTCTCTCTCTCTCTCTCTCTCTCTCTCTCTCTCTCTCTCTCTCTCTCTCTCTCTCTCTCTCTCTCTCTCTCTCTCTCTCTCTCTCTCTCTCTCTCTCTCTCTCTACTTCTGCCTCAGACACACTTAAGATAATGAATAGCCCGGAGGAGGCTGCTGTCCTTTTCTTTTTTATGGTAGGCTTGTAAAAACAACCAATTGTTCCGTTTGAATCCGGGAAGCAGAAGGGGATAGAAGTGTGTGGTGGAGGAGGCGGTGAGCCAATAAGCTTAATCTCTTGCCATTCTTCCACAGGGCTCTCACACACTGTGGAATGTGCGTGATTTTTTTTATTGTATCATATCGTAATGGTGTGTGTGTGTTACGTATGCGTGTGTGTGTGTGTGAGAGATACACGGATGTGTGTCTCTGTGTGTCTGTGTGCGTGCATTTGTGTGTGTGTGTGTGTGTGTGTGTGTGTGTGTGTGTGTGTGTGTGTGTGCCTGTGCGTGTGTTTTTATGTGTGTGTGTAACACATGTGCGGTATGTGTGTGTGTGTTTGTGTGGGTGTGTGTGCCTGTGTGTATATATATATGTGTGTGTGTAGGTATATATATATGTGTGTGGGGGGGGGGGGGGGGGGGGGCTCTCCAACCTCATTAAGAATCTGTTATAGTTTAGCTAGTAACAGACCACACAGAACACCACCATAACCTCAGGGCCCTCCACCATCATGGTTATTATGTCCCTCCCTTGTGTGGATTGATGACAAGGTTTTTCCCAGATTGCATGGGTTGGACTGTAGCACCATGACCCCCCCACCAACTCCTCCAACTCCACACCCCCCATTTCACATTTCATGGAGTACGATTTCTTTTTATCCGACACCTCAAACGGACTTCCACACATCAACACATCTGGTTATAGTGAAAGGTGGTGGTGGTGGTGGGGGGAAGGGGGGGGGGGGGAGTAGTGTGATTACACCCCCCCCCCCCCCCCTAAGGAAAACATGTTAGTGTTGTGAACAAGGAAGATCATGGAGACCGGGAAAGCGATTGATACTGTTGACAAACATCACTGCCTCTAGCCGAGCTCGCCTTGTATTTAGTGTGTGTGTGTGTGTGTGTGCGTGTGTTTGTGCATATGTGTGTGCGTGTGTATATGGGTGTGTGTGTGTGTGTGTGTGTGTGTGTACATGTGCGTGTGTGTGCATGTGTGTGTGTGTGCATGCGTGCCTGCGTTCGTGTGTGTGTGTGTGCAAGCGTGTGCGTGTGTGCATGTGTGTGCGTCCATGTGTGTGTGTTTCTGTGGGCGTGCGTGTGTGAAATGGGTCATAGGACATTTGGGGACAAGAAGGTGTGGGGCTCAGAGGGGATTGTGGAAGATGTTTTTGTTTCATGGTATTTGCTTGTTGATACACACGAGGATAAGGGCCCTGGGCATGCAGCTTTCTTTTGTCACGGCTTAATACAGTATATGTGAAGTGGAGATTTAAAGAGGAACAAAAGGCCAGAGGAGGAAAAAACACTTAAACGCCGTGGAGGTTTACCATCTGGGTGTTTCTACGGTAATATGTTTACTTGTTTATTTATATCTTTTTTGTATGCCGTTTGCGGCCATCGGTGCAGTTGTAAAACGCATGTAAAGCACATATTTACAATACAAAACCGGTATCCACCAGGCAAAAAAGTAGTATTGTATTGTTATGTTGTCAATATATCTTCCTATCTCCCTACCGTTTATTTGTACGTTTCCAATAATGTGTGAAACGAGTTTTTCTCTGATTACGTACTTTACATTAACTCATTAATACATTAAATAGTTAAAGATGATATTAAATCCTTCGCATGTTATGTATGTATGTACAAAACATATAACATCACACTACACCACATACTCACCTCTCGGGAACAGACCCAGCAGGAGGCATGCAAATGCATGCACATACTCACATAAAAACTCGCACACTCATTTATACAATAATGCATTCAAAAGATGCATATGTATACACACATGCACACACACAAACATCCGCACGCACCATGCACGCAAAGGCACGCACCACACACTCAAACACACACACACATTACACATACTGGAATGGCAGGGGCAGATGGAATCCCAGCATGGGCATTTGGCCTTTCACACAGTGTGAAAATAATCTTGATTTCTCTCTGCTCCTTCTCCTTTGCTAACCCTCTCTCTCTTTTTCTGTCTCTCTCTTTGTCTTTCTCTCCTCATTACAGATTTTTCCTCACTCTCATCTTAATTCTCATCTCTCTTTCTCTCTCCATACCTCTTTCGCCGCCTCCTTTTGTTTTTTATTTTTTCCTCTTGTATTTCCCCCACTGTTCGCCAGCAACAGTGGTACATTTCTGTTACAGTTTATCCCTCGATACCGCCAATCAAACATCGCTCCTGCTGTCCCCTGACCTGTGACCTGGAAGTACACTTTCTCTTCTTTTGCTGGTCAGGACGCTAATCACGTTAGGAGGAGGCGAGTGAGGATAAAGTAGGGAGAAAATGCTTAGTTGGACAACTCTACAGATTTGCCTGCACTGTAAATATTGATCACTCAATGAAGGCAATTACAATAATGGAGGAAAAAATAAACCCCACACATCTTCTGCCAAAGCTGTTTGGCCTCGCCGAGCTGTGGGTGGAGTGGAGACGGGTGGGGCAGATAGAGCAGCAAGACAACCTGGAATTCCAATTAACAGAGCAGGGGCTGTCTTACCCGAAATACTCTTTATATACGTCTCATGCAGGGATAATGCACTTTTTAGTACAGCACTCACTGACATCCTGAGCAAGGCGAATCACTGGCCAGTGATGCCCTGGAGCCGAACACGAAAGGCAAAATTAGCCCAGTAAGTGGCCCCAGTAGTGTCTGCTGTTTAATTAGCACAAACAAGGCAAGGTGTTTTACATCTCCCCTCCATGTCCCCGTGGTCCCGATGATGAGGAATTGTGGGAGAGTGGGGAAAACTGTGTCAACAGTCAAAACTGTCTCAACAGTGTGGACAACAGTTGTTTGGCTACAGGGTGGTAAATATGCTTGATTGCGCAAGTGATTCAAAGAGGAAAAATACATTTTAACTATGGATTTGGATGGACTATGAATCCATCATTTTGAACTATGGATACTGAAATATTATTGTTGGTATCAGATATTGGTCTGAATGATACCAGGTTACAATGGTTTGGTGAAGTTCCCTCGTGGAAAAACCCAAAACCATCCGCCATATTTAACATCCCATTCAGGAAATGTTGATGATACGTGATTTATGGACTTGATTCTATAACAAAATCCAGACTTTATGACTGGCCTCATGTCAAAGGAAATGTAAAGTAGTACTAGTAGTACTAGTAACAGATTAGACGGCCTCAGTACTTCAGCGGTTTCTCTGCTCCAAAAAAGGAGAGGGGTGGTGGGAGAACAGGGGGTGTACCTTCTGCCAGACAATGACCACACATCCCCCCCCCACCCCCCAGATGACAAGTTGTGACATCATCAGTGAAGGTGTATGTGTGTGTGTGTGTGTGTGTCTGTGTGTGTGTGTATGGGGGGGGGGGGGGGGGGGGGGGGGGGGTTGCCGGGCTACAGATGGTCATCACCCCAGGATCCTCATCCCCAAAGCAAGGCGGCGCGCACCGTGAGCAGCCGTGTTCCATCACACACCGCTCGGAGCCCCAACTCTGTACCTCATCTACAAGCTCCATGCATAATCGCTTCGCTCTATCTCTCTCGCTGCCATCTGCACACACACACACACACACACACACACACACACACACACACACACACACACACACACACACACACACACACACACACACACACACACACACACACACACACACGCACACACGCACACACACACACACACAGAATACCTCTGTGTCAAAATATCACATCAATATTTAAGGTCTGATCAGCGGGACCGGCCGTCGCCCGGAGGGTCCACAGGGGCCCGCGGTTCCGAGAGGGTCCGTCACCTCTATTCCCGACCCGTCGCACTCAATCCAATCTATTTTCTGGTCGGGCGCCACGCGTTCCATCACATCAAAAGTTTGATGGGCCTTTATTTTGCTGAGCGGACGCATGTGCCCATACGCACACACAGACAGACAGACACACACACACATGCATAGATACACAAGTACATTGGTTAGGCGCACGCACACGGGCACTCACTCACTATATCGCCCTCAGAATCCCTTGGGTTATCAATATAGCCATTTAATCAGCCGCACAGTTGGCGCAAGGTGAGGGGGAATATGTATCCCAGCCTTCACTGGCCGTCGGCGGTGTGGGTGGGGGGAAAAAAGATACAAACTCAGGTATCTTGAATCCCATTTCGTCAAATGAAAAGAAAGTAGCACAAATTCCAAACACTTGATTGAGTAACTTTCCAAAACATTTATTTTCCATGAAGTGAAAAAGCAAATGCCTGCCACAGTTACATAGCGAAGAGCGCAGAACCTCACATGATGAGACGACGCCCCCCCCCCCCCCCCCCCCCCCCCCCCTCCCAGGCTGTTTGTGTTTTTCTTTCTGACCGATACCAAACATAGTCGGTCACACAGTCGATCAACATTTGAAGAACCGTAACTGCTCTAGCAGAATGGTTTCCAAGCCCCCCAAAAAAAACTCCTACCCTCCCTCTTCACCATATCTAAATACATCTGGCTCTCAGACAAGGCTTGTCCATTCACTCAGGAATGGAGTACCGTTGCACCTAAAATAAACACCACGCCCCTCTACTCCACCCCCACCCCCACCCCACCTCAGGGTCCCCCCATCCAACTTATGATTCTGTGTCCAAAGTTGACTTTCTCTGCATGTTTGTTTTTCGTCTGTATGTTTGTGTGTGTACATATGTAGCAGCATATGTACACACACATATATGAGCCAGAGCCAACGAACCGTGTGTGTGTGTGTGTGTGTGTGTGTGTGTGTGTGTGTGTGTGTGTGTGTGTGTGTGTGTGTGTGTGATGAATACATGTATGGATCAATGGTCACTGGATATCCACTTTTCCATGCAGGTACACACACGGTGCTATGGCTTTCCTTGCTATAAACGACCCCCCCCCCACCCCCCCACATACACACACACACACTACCCATCGCTTATTTACAAAGTAGGAGCCCCTAGGGGCTCACAGTCCAGGGGTCTGTGAGTCTCTTGCACTTATTGGTCCAAAGACTTGGCCCTTGTCCAGTGTGAGTGTACGCATGGAGAAATCAATAGAATTAGATTTACTTTTGAAATATGCAGTTCCCGTCCCTTGCTCGAACCGACTCACCACTGATAGAGAAACCAATTTAAGGCAGACAGAATTATGCATGAGAAATAATGCTCTGTTTCCTGAATAATGCCTAGTAACAGGATGGGCCCAGAATGCGAACACATCCACATATGCAGGGGGAAAATGCCCAGTCATGACTATAACATGATTAACATTCATACAACTTTTGACATATATAAAACAATTGACATATATTACTGTTTTGTCAAGTGACTTTTAAAAAAGCAGCAATACCTGTTAATCTAAAGCACTAACTTCATCTTTGCTACTAATACTATTGCTACCAGATCATTTGTATTTGCCAATTTGGAGGGTCTGTGGTGGGCCTGTGAGGGGTGAAGTTAAGTAAAATGACATTTACTTTCCTTATCTCTTGTTGGTTATGCTTATGTGGCATTAAAGAGGTTTAGAGAGTCCTTCAGTGGTAGTCACACAGCGCATTTACACCAAGGGATTTAATACATTAATTTTTACAAGACTAGGATGCAGATCTGGACGGTCGATTAAACATACCTAGATATTATAGGAAAACAATAATATGCAGATCTGTTGGGAGAGATGGGGAGGATTATAGTGAGACATAACACATTAGAGGAAGTATGGTTAATCCAGGTCAGTTATAGACCTCGGCAGTGTAGTTCCACCAAGATTCCCCCCCTCCCCCCCCACCCATGTTAAGCCGCATTTAAATATCCTTCTATCGGTAATTACAGCCAAACACAGTCTAGTACCCATTACTATCGTTTTTCCTAGTTTTCAAAATGACAATCTAATTTAAGTACACAGAACTATGCCCTCGTCAGCCATCAGAACCAGCTGAATACCTTGCGTGAACATAACATGACCCTCCCCCCCACTAATATCAGCACAGACAGAAAAATGTTGCCTCCCAACGCACACCAATGACAGTTCATCCAAATGTACTAGCAGAACACACAGTGAACGGTTGATAATACATGGGAACCTAATAGAAGTCCAATGGGTATAGCCATAGTCAAAGCACCTATGAGCTAAACCAACCATAAACTAAACAGCTATGTGTGGGTTTTATAGCAGTGGCACGCTTCCAACCGGAGCATCGCACATTTAGAAAGACACAGAAATAGAGGTTCGGTATCAGAGCGTCACAGTAGCATAGAACACTCTTGGCAGCTGGATAAACCGGCTGGCACACTGGCGCACACACACACACACACAGGCACAGGCACACGCACACACACACACACACACACACACACACACACACACACACACACACACACACACAGGAAAGTGGAAGCGGAAACCACAGCGGATCCTAGTTAGGGCTTCTCGCCCTAACTAGCCCAGCTGCGCATCTTTATATTAAGTGGCCAGCTGTCCCATCGAAATACCAGGCTAGTTGCTTTGAGCTTTTAATTAGCCAATGGCAGGCTAGTGGGCGTGGCCTGCCTTACTTTGGTCCTATCTGCAATCTACAATAACTGTGGGGTTGATTCAGTGAAGTCATTTGTTTCTCTGTTTTGCTACTCTAATGTCCTGGGCCATTGCTACTGCACCATGCATGTACATACTGTGTTCAGCTGAAATGTTTCTGCTTGGCAGCTTCTTCAGTGCTCAACTGCACTAAGTCACACTAAATTTAAAATATAGATATAATATCTGCGTATGTATTTTCAGCAACCCCAACAGCTCACATGGTTAATGTTATAACTTGACTGGATCTGTGGGGTGGTAGGGATGTTCTGGTTGTTTGTATACCCTGATCTCTGCTCCTTTACTAGGCAGCACGTATTTCCTTTTATAGACAAGACTTGACAAGCAGTCTATACTGGAGGCTCTCCCGGACACACGCACACAAACACACACACACACACACACACACACACACACACACACACACACACACACACACACACACACACGTGTGTGCACACACAAGAGGAGAGAGATGAATTGAGAGAAGAGGAGAGAGTGAGAGAGAGTGTGTGCCAGAATATGACATGAAAGACAGTGGCAGATTAAACAAACAGAAGCCGAGACAGTGACAAACATGAAAACAGACATAAGAATGATGTATGGGAGAGACAGACAGACAGACAGAGAGAGACAGAGAGACAGAGAGAGACAGAGAGAGAGATAGAGAGAGAGAGAGTTGGTAACCTGGCTCTGCCAAAATTGCTTCCAGCTTTATAAAAATAAAAAAAATAAAGGAAATAGCTTTGTGGGAGTGGGATCCTCTCGGACTGTGTCAGATATAACTGTACTTGTTCCTGTGGATTTAAGCTGAATCACCTGCTCTGGGTGGAACGGCAAATTACAAAAAGCTCGTTTCTGGGAATTTCTCATTGAAGTCTACCTTATTTAAACTACTATAAAAAGTATCCTCCTTACCAGGTGAAAGTGAATATATTTAGACTCAAGAAGGATACCTGAAAAAGCAATTAAAAGGGCAATATAAATTAATCTTGTGTCCAGTACTCACACACTTTTGCTTTACAGACATTCTGATGCTAGACTCCAGCAGTAACTGTTCCAATTTCATTGCTTATGAAGATGACTTATGAAGTTATTTGCACATTCAAGCAAATGCCAAGGTGAGAAGCCTTTTGTTCATTCATTATTCATTACTTTCCCCTGTGCCATTTATATTGTGATTTTTGTGAACATCACTGTATTGTAACACTTGTTGGAAGATGGCAATCAATGTGGGACACAGAATGTACAGAACAAAGACAAATCCATAATTCATGCTCACACAAACCCACAAAGGAAATAAATATGATACAAAAATGCTTTACTGTAGGTAGAAAGTATGGCCCTTGTTTCAGTGTATTGTATGAAATATTCACTTCAATTTGTGAGAACAAGCAGTGCTGATATAATAACGAGTTTTCTCATCAATTCAGTGGACAATTTATGAATCTGTACGAGTGCAATCTATAATCTTGAGGGTTGATGCATCACCATGAGATTGAGTTTTATGTTAATGCTGTACCAATAAAAACACCCCCTTTAAAAAACTTTTAAAAAGTGGTCTCTTGGTGTGTAAACAATACAAACTGTGCTTGACTACAATTTCACCAAAGTTGTATCTGTTGTGTTATCTGTAACAACAAACGTGCCACAGATAATAATTCATTTTTTTTCAGTTATTTCATGATGAGTTTCCAGAAGACTACTTCAATTTATTTAGTTGTAGCTGCTATGGACTACAGCCTATGAAGGTATACTGAGAGAAATATAGCCGTCAATATCTATCTCTGAATTTGCTTCATTTGTTGTTTAAATTGTACTTTAAAATGACAAATGGACGTATCCAAAAAACGCGTAACCTCTTATTGGCTGGTATGGTTGCCTGGTACTTGCTGATTGGGCGTTGAAAACCTGAAAGCATTGCTTAAAGGCGGGGTCAGGTGTGTCACATTCAAATCTCAACTTTAATGAACACAGGATAAGATGCAAATATGGACTCAGAGTGTCCTCTTTAGGTTAAATAGGTGCTAGCTATTTCAACCATATGACTTCCAATGAGACATGGTGCTCGCTAAGTGAACTACCATAGACCTTATATGTGAAATATATTACTTCCAATGTGACACAGTGCTAGAGATTATGGACTTCATTCTTGCAATGAGGCCATATTATTGTCGTCCCCCCCCCACCCCCATGTCTATTATCCGTGACTCGCCACTCAAACCCCCTCGACAAACCTGCTACAAGCTAGCTCAAAATGATAAAATGAAAAGATATTCCCAGCAAAAAGGCACTGTGGAGAGCTTTTCATTGAATCCACATGGTGTTTACTTAGCCGGTCACATACTGTGCATCTCAACCACTCGGGTGAGTCTGCAACACCAGATGGCTACTTGGACCACCTTTAAGGGATAACTGCAGGGAGGAGCAGAACGGACATCTTGAGAAGGGAGGAGCCATGTCTTTTGCACATCTGATTGCTTCCTTTTCCCCCAGAAGGACTTTTTTTTAGTTTTTTCCCACATAGTGACACTGATAATACATCATTGAGAATTTGTTTTTATTTTGATTAGTCACTGTTACAGATTTACTTTAAAGGACAAGATCAGATTCTTTGATATATAGAATACATTCATGTTTGCATGATCAAATAATCCATTGGTAAAATAAGTAAACACATCACGACTATTTTGAATCAACATCTAAATTGAATTAGAATAAATTAGACATATTTTCTTCCGTTACATTCAGGCATGGCTTGAATGCTGGATGTGCCTCTTTGTAAGCATCAAGCTGCAACCTGAATTATTCTGCCCCCCCCCCCCCGGACTCATATAGCCCTAGTCGCGCCTATACGAGTGTGATATCACAGACATTCCTGATCCACTTAAGTAAAGTCAAGGACTACAGTAATAACAGGAAGTCACTAGGAACTAAAGTGGCTTAAGGCACCTGGCGTCCTTCTCCACTTCTTAGCAACAACAAACAACCTTGGGGTTTAGTAAATGCCTTTTATTTACGCCTTTCCTCTTTCCATCCTGCACCGAGGATGTGTGTGTGTGTGTGTGTGTGTGTGTGTGTGTGTGTGTGTGTGTGTGTGTGTGTGTGTGTGTGTGTGTGTGTTTGTGTGTGTGTGTGAAGACTCCGTTGTGATTGTGAAAGTGCACAATGCGGAAGTTTAATTGGTGTGCGTGTTTGTGTGTGTATGTGTGCGCGCAACTGTGTGCGTGCGCATGTGTAAGTGTGTGTGTGTGTGTCTTTGCACCTGTATGTGTGTGTGTGTGTGTGTGTGCATGTGTATATATTTTGGTGCATGTGTGTGTGCGCATGTGTATATGTTGGTGCATGTGTGTGTGTGTGTGTGTGTGTGTGTGTGTGTGTGTGTGTGTGTGTGTGTGTGCGCGTGTGCGTCCGTGCATGTCTCCACATGGTGTCGTTTGGTTCACACCAAACGGGGCTCCAATTCTAGTTGTCATTCCTCAGTGTCTCATTGACGGTGTCATTCACTACAGTGGAAACAACAGTTTAGTGGAGATGCCTGCACAATACCCTTGAGTGGCATAATTAACCTAGCAAATGTTCCGCTGGGTAGCCGTGGTACACTGTGCTCATTAACCAAGCCCCAAAATACACACACACACACACACATTGACCCCATTAGGATATGTCTGGACAGCGTGATAAAGGCTTCATTGATCACCAAAGAGATGGCCACGACAGGTGTGTGTGTGTGTATATACAACTGTGTGTATATGTGCACATTGTGTGTGTATTTGTGTGTGTGTCTGAGGCTGTGTGTGTGTGTGTGTACAATTGTGTGTACATGTGCACATTGTGTGTGCGTGTGTGTGCGTGTGCATGTGTGTGTGTGTGTGTGTGTACAACTGTGTGTATATGTGCACATTGTGCGTGTTCGTGTGTGCGTGTGTGTTTGTGAGTGTGTGTGTGTGTGTGTGTTTTAGTGAGATGTATGGCGATGAGTCCACACATTGTACCCATAATTGGATCTGACGGTTGAATAGGGTGATGGGTTGCTTCACCATGATTAGACGGGCAGGAAAACGAGCGGGAAAGAGAGAGATAGAGAGAGAATGGAAAATAGAGCGAGAGAGAGAGAGAGCGAGATGAAGAGGGGTGTGAGATGGCGGACGGTGACAGGGGGGTGGTCAATGGAAACCTCATCAGTACAGGTGTCAACTGTTAGTCATACCACCAGCACCCGGGCGTTGACAGGGCTTTGATGGTCCATGCCGCACTGCAGCTCATCTCGACCCATGTTCATTTACAGCTCCCTTGTCCTTGGGGGAAAACCCACTCTATAGAGACTCACACACACACACACACACACACACACACACACACACACACACACACACACACACACACACACACACACACACACACACACACACACACACACACACACACACACACACACACACTGTGGTGCGTGAAGAGCAAAGTTTGCTTATCAACTGAACAGTAACTCTCCCGGTAGTTAAAGAGGGAGGCTCCGTGTATTGTGTGTGTGTGTGTGTGTGTGTGTGTGTGTGTGTGTGTGTGTGTGTGTGTGTGTGTGTGTGTGTGTGTGTGTGTGCGCAATACAATGTATGTATGTAGGGACTGACTTTTTCGTGTGGTTTTTATGTTATCAAAGGATGTTGGGTTTGACCCTGCCCGGCTCCATTAGAAAATAAAACATTATAAACGATGTAGTATGTAGTAAAGTATATACTGTATTATTATGTTTGTGAACCAAGGTTGATTTCTGAGGGGAGAGACAAACGGCGGACTAAATCCACTGGCAAAGCACGCCTAACACATCCTATAGAAATTAGGAGATATCCAGTTCAGTTAAGGTGTATTATCAGAGATGGAGAACAGGAATTCATAAGGATTGATCGGCAATTAATGAATGAGTACGCAAGATAAAATATGTAATAACATCGAAAATTTAGTAATCAAACATTTGTACTACAAGTCATTGACGTTTGTAGTCTTGGTTGTCAAATTAAGACAAATGAAGAAAGATTTTGCAATATAATTGTATTACACTTTAAGCTATTAATACAGATTTGATAAAACCTGTGGTCTTCTCTGCAATCAATTCAAGCTCTACACCAGCTGATTTAAATTATTAGTAGCACTCAGTAAGAGGGGGCGGAGCTTGTGGGTGAAATTAGCTGATGTTTTCATTGGTTGGTATCGCAACCGGCATAATCTTGGTCCCCCTAGGCACATAATTGCCAACCTTGCTGTATGGGCTCTGTGATTTATTGAAGATATAACCTTGTTAACGAAGGTGTAAATGTACATTGATTAAAAGAGCCACTTAAGAGAGGGAGGAATATGCCTGAACAAGTATTCGGTAAGCAAGTCTGTGAAGAAAACATGTAAATAATGTTAATGACTAATACAAGTGATATGGCGCACATTGATCATTTTTTGATTAATTCAATATTAACGATGCATAACCTTTTATGATATCATGGCAGTTAGTTAAAAATTATTAAACTAATACATCTGCCTTGACTAAATTCCTCTACTAAGGGTTCTAAGTGTAAGTAAGACACCTAGAGCTCTTCATAATGCTTTCAGTGGAAGACATTTGCATTAAGTTAAGGCATTGTGAAACAACATCAACAGGACTGAGGGCCTATTTGGAACCGGTCAAAAATAAATAACAAGAATCATAAAGCATCATAAAAAACTGTTTGCTGATAACACTTCATTTCTTTGGCTTATCTTTCCCATTGGCAAAAACTCTGAGGTACACCCAACACCTATCAAAACGACATATTCTCCAGCACAATTTGCTGTGTATTGCTTGATATGTTTGGAAAGGAAGTTGGAAACTTTTTGGTGTAAACGGCAGACAGCAATACAAACTGTAAATCTAATTTCAATACTGAGATATGTTTGATGAGGGCGCCATGTAAAAAAGATTAAATCCTTCGAAAAGTGCCGATTGCTGACAAATGGCACACAGATGGCACGGGGATGTGGGAATAAAAACGAGCATTATGATCATCATCAATAAAAAGCAACAAAACAAATATAACACAGGGGGGATTGTGCTGAGATGCTGGTTATGATTTCATTATTTTTATTGCATCCGAGTCTGTTGTGTCGTAAAAGACTGGGGTGCTGGGGATGATTGCCTTGAAGGTGTGTTTTTTTGCGCACCCACCTTGTAAATCACGGAAAACTATTGGATGCAATTCAGAGTTATAGGTGTTATGGACACTCAGGCAGCATGTGCTGGAGTCCCCCAATCGTCCAGTAATGGTGAACATGCCCCCTGGAGACTATGTGGAGGGGGTGATACAGTAAAATGTGATTTAGCAGACATGGTATTGTGTAGGGCTGTGCAATGTCCCAAAGTGGACAAGAAACTATCAGAGGTTTCGAAAGCTGTTTGTCTGGTTGGTTGTTGTTTTTTCAACTGAGAACATCATACATTTTAGGATCAAGTAGAATGAGTAGTACTAGTATCTCAAAACCTGATAGTGTGGAGATGAACTGTTACATTCAGCGCACATTCACACATGAATGCACATGCACGGACACACACACACACACACACACACACACACACACACACACACACACACACACACACACACACACACACACACACACACACACACACACACACACACACACACAGACACACACAGACACATCTCAATGATCACTCCAAATGCATAACGTACCAGTTCACCTTGTCTGCCTTATCTCTGCTACATTGGTGTATGCTTTTATCCACTTCTATCTATCACCTTTAGTAGTGCACAGTACATTACGTTTCATTTTTCAACGCATTTTGGTATCACTATTTCCAACGCTGTGGCCGGTACATTGTGCCAGCAGAGAGTCAGATTCCCATCAGAGACAGATTGTAGTGGGAGGGACGCAGCTCATTTAGTCAGTGGGAGTACTAGCCAAAGGACAGGACAGCAGGATCGCAATCAAAGATGGCCGTTGGCGATGGCTGGAGATGGCGAGAACAACAGAGCGAGGGAGGCAGAGAAGAGGCATGGATGTGTGCGTCCATCAGTGCATTTTGCCAGAAAAAAAACAAATAAATGTGTAGGTCATATGATGTCATCGGGTAGATAGTTGTGGGTAGTTTAAACTACTAGTACAATGTAATAAGAAGTAAATGCATAACACCATCACTCATTTGCTGGGAGATGTGGTTAAAAGGGATGAGGTCCACTATGTATCACAGATAACAGTTTTACGTATGGCCCAGGTGCCACCAGATGATGATGGGTCTTATGCTTGAGATGACTGATGGCCCCTTTTAATAAAACATTTCGTCCAATCGACCAACTATTCATATGAATTAAATCAATTAGCAGACGCTTTTGTCTGAAGTGGCTTGCAGTTCATTTTTAGATACATGTTATTTAGGAGCAAGCAGGAATCAGGCCCTAGCCTAATCTCGGATCCAGCAGTCCTACCATGTTATAGCAGAACTTCTGCGGGGAGACGGCACAGAACCTGGGCCGGAAACCAACGACTGCAAGGGGCGGAGTTACGCTTTGTTTCCTGTTTTGTTGCGGAGATATAATACAGAAGAAAACTCATTTGGATTCATACTTTAGAGTTGAATCTAAAGTCTGATTTTCAAGACTAGCCCTAGCCTGATGCTAAACCACCCCTGGGTTAGGGCATCTTGGTCTCCAATAGACCAGAGGCCATGGTGTGGATAGAACCCAGGACCTGAAGGCTGGGGAGTCAAACACCTTAGCCCCAATATCTGGTCCGGGGTTCGATGCTGCCAGCGTGACACACAGTGCTAGCTAGCTTGTTGCTCAATAGTCATCAGGGCTGATCGTAAATGACTGGATGTGGCGCAATCCGATTGCACCTGGCTGTGCATCAACGGTCCCTCCTGCCTGCTAAGGTGATTAGTCATTGATTAGAAGCACTCTGGCTAGCGGCTATCATATCTTTTAGATAGAGCACAACCTCCCATGAGCCTTTTGGGATGGGTATACGAAATGAATGCAAGCCGTCAATATACCATGCCATTATGCAGACAGTGCTGGTTGCCTTTTTTATTATTATTATTCAAATATAATATTAATGGGCCAAACAAGTTTAGCTAAGTTAATACCGATGGGCATACACACATACACACACACGCGCGCGCACCAACGCACACGCACACACACACACAGTTATGTGTGCTGATAGATGCATGATCGTGATATGTAACACATTCCGTCACCAGACAGCATCACCAGCCCGAGATCAGCCATCGTCAGTTTGCACGCACACACACACAAGCACACACACACACACATGGAATCAGAGAACAAGAGCCCCTGTGGTCCCCAGGGGAGAAACATGAGAAGCAGAGATGCATCATTGAACCCTCTAGAAACAAGACCTTGAATGATGTTATCAGCAGCTCGTCTGCCTCCATACTCTCCCCTTCTCTTCCCTTCTCTCCACTGGATCAGCTCACACCGAGCATAACCCGGTTAGCATGGCCCTCTCTCCCGGGTTCCTTTTGCATGTAACCAAATTAGCAGCCAATGCTACACTGATTCGTATCTCTCTGTTTCTCTCCAATCTCTCTCTATCTCCCATCTCTCGCTCTCTCCTTACCCTACTCTCCCTTTTATCCCCTTCTCTTTTGCATTATCATGTTTCATGTAGTGGCGTACTACTATCGTACTATAGAGTAGCCTACTTATATTGTATAAATATATTTAGTACTTTTATCTGGAACTTGGTTATTGCATTTTGATGCCACAGGTAAAAAATAAGTAGCAAAATAGTATTTTGGTGGAAAAGAGTTAACATTTTGAAATCGTCACTTTTTTAATCTGTACACCAACACCTATCTCTCTAATTGCCCAACTGCCCTTTTACCAAATGTTGTTTTTCTAAATGTCTATTGGACAGGCACAGTTACTATGCGGAGTTCTTTTTATCTCCCATACCGAGCCGTTCATCACCAAAGCTGACTCATCATCCTCATAATCGTCCTCAACGAGAGAGAGACATTGCAGTGGAGGACAAAACGGTGCCCCCCACCCCATCTCCTGTCGGAATAATCCTCCTCTAAACCCGACAACCTGTCTGCGTTGATGTAATCCTACGTAAACACACTCGCACGGTTACTAACGGCTGGGGTAACCTTCAGCACATAACGGAAAACAAAATCCACTTTCAACTTTTCGTGTTCGATGGAGTTGTCTTTCAGTCGATGTTCGCCTTTTTTCTATAGCACCGTTTGTTATTCCAATATTATGCTGTCTCAACTTCACAACACGGCATGGAATGCAGTTTTGTAGACACTTACAAAAGAGGATTATTTTGTGAGCAAAAGTCCTCGAAATACCCAAATACCCAAAATACACTGAGGCGGTGATTCCATTACAAAGGAAGGGTTGGCCTTTATGCTTTACTTTGATTTCAACCACAGAGGAAGAACTGCTACTGCTACTACTAGGGTTGATAGTGTTGTATGAAGGCTGGTTGTTCGAAATAGCCATACAAGCACTCACAGAGAAGATAGAGCAGGTGCTATGCAACGGCCCTCTGGGTTTCAAACACCTGCGATTCCAACAGTTAAAGATCTCACTGATGCCGTGATGTGCGCTCAAATACACCCGCAAGCACAGGAAAACACTGAAATACACACACGCGCACATACACACGGACATGCGTACACACACGCAAACATGTTTAGACATACATACAAACTCATTGAGATCAACACACACATCCGCATGTAAACACTCATGCAGACACAGATTGCATGCATGCGCGCACATACACACACAAACACATGCGAGCGCCAACTCGCCTCTTAACAGCTTATCACGCGCACCAGACCTCTCCCTCTCTCCCATGGCGGCTGTCAGGAATGTTTCGTGGGTGAGTCAGGGTCAAGTCAAGGAGGACTCGTTCTCCGGTGACGACGTCACAAGTGGAAGTTGCGACCAGAAAGAAATGTGTTGGGACCTTTTACTGGGCGATGACACTGCCACTGATCCATCCCCCCCACCCCCCCCCCCCCCCCCCCACCCCGCACAGAGACACACACACAGACAAGCCCGCCAGAGCAAAACAGAGCGTGATACAGTCTGTGTGATGTCACTGAGGGATGTTGAACTGTGCTTCGTGACCTATGACTAAACATGCACTTTTGTACTTTGACATGTTTACGCTTTAAACATATCAAGGCACGACACATTTAGACATGTGGACGACATGGCTTTTAAAGGCAGTGTGAACGACCTTATCAGGAGTCATACTTTGAAGGGGCCTCACATTTTGTTTATTCACATCACTGTCTCATTCCTAAACACCGCAATTTGGTGGTTGTAATTTCTGAGGAGCGACACATTGTTTTCCAAGGAGAGCTCCCAGACCAGGATACGTCCAACGTTCCCCTTCCAAGAGAGAATCGCCTCCCCTATCTTATTTCCCCTTTTCCAATTTAGCGTATAGGAAAACGCTAATGTTCACTTAGCTTTTGCCTAGTGCAGGTTGGTTTCGATGGCCCCTGGTAGAATCAGCCCAATTTCCATCCTGCATGATCATCAAGTAAACACAACGTTGATGAGCCCAGGAAATACAATGTAATAACAGACCAAGACCGCATCCCCCCCACCCCCCCCCCCCCCCCCCCCCCCCCCCCCCCCCCCCCCCCCCCCCCCCCCCCCCCCCCCCAGTGAACCCTACAACTATTATGCACACTATGGACGCCCTCAATGGCAAGGCAAGAGCGTCCAGGGTTCAAGGCAAGGTTAGCCAAAGACTTAATTAAACCAGGATGGTTATTGCCCTGCATGTCCTGAGCGCAATTCCTGCACTGAATGTGCTGAATTTGCATCATCCACTCAGAACACACACACACACACACAACCACACTCACACACATATATATATACACACACACACACAACCACTTATAAACACATTCACTCACACACAAACACACACACATTCTGCTTTGCATTCAGGTGCATAACAACAACATTAACAACGCAACGATCAATGGCCGCTGTGACATTTAAGAGGCATTGAATGTTACCGACCTCAGCGGTTTGACATGCTTAGGACATTGGAAACACATGGGCGACAAATGCATACCTTAAAGCTGCAACAGGGGTGGTCTGCCCTCGGAGGTGTGGGTCTCAAATTATTTCGATTGTACGTGTCACAGGCACATGCGTGCACACCCACACATGGACACACACACACACACACACACACACACACACTCACACACCTCCTTCAAACTACAGTACTTTTTCCCCTCCCTTTGTACCCTAACCCTTTAAGTACACTAATACTGAATAATGCAATTGTGAAAGTAAATCCCACTCCTTGTATATCTTTGGTCTGCAGGAACCGTGTGCGTTAGCGCTGCGGCTAATGGATCATTTGAAAGGCTTTACACATTTGTCAAAACCCTGCCAGCTAAATGGCAGCAGGTGGCACACACATATTATGATTAGCGACATTGTTTTGTTTTGCCATTTCTTTTTTCTGTTCCCTCACAAAGAACAGTGACACAGAAGGGACTGTATGTCAGCATGAGGCGATATTTTAGCACTTTTGTGTCTGTGAAATATATTTTGAGGAGACAATAATGGGAATTGCCTTCTTTGGTTTTGTTTCTTCCACACTTAGTTCCCACCTTCTACTGCGGAAGCTATAAAAAGATTTGTCATGTTACCCCCCACCCCTACACACACACGAGCACACGTGCAAGTTTATCAAGAAAACTGTGGTCAGACAGACAGACAGACAGACAGACAGACAGACAGACAGACAGACAGACAGACAGACAGACAGACAGAGAGAGAGAGAGAGAGAGAGAGAGAGAGAGAGAGAGAGAGAGATCCTTTGCATCCTTTACAGCATATACAAACCACAAAGAATACAGAGTTGGTTTTGAGGTTGTCGGCCAACAAATAGATTGTTGCACAGTAGGATCATCCGGAAGAATAATTTGCTACTCAGTTCGATAAGACCGTAAACAATACAGATCTATAGTACCCTCTGCTCTCTTATACTGAATTTGTATCCATCCTGCCCCAACCCCACTCATTACCTGTTTTTGCTTTGTGTCCTTAGTGTAATGTGTGTCACCTGTGTTAATTAGTAATTATTTTCACCTGTGTTCCATGTATTTTAGTTCCTTAGTACCTGCCCCACTATGCCGGTTTCTTGTTTGTTGTAGGTTTGTTTCTGTCTGCGTGTTTTCATGAAGTTAAGCTTTCTTTTGCACCTGAGTCGTCATGCGTCTGATCTATGCATTTGGGTTCACCTCCTAAAACGCAAGCCGTGATAGACTCCTTTACTATTTTTACAGATTATTTATAAACAGTGTATGACAAATGCAATAGGGCTTGATAATGATGTCACATCGCAAAGACCGCTTCCATTTCGTAAGTGTAGGAGGCCAGGAATGTTGTAATTAATTATGAAATTATTTGTCATTATGGAGTGACATTGTTGTGTTTGAAACGACCACCTTTTTTCTCATGCGGGACATGGCAAAACAAAGTTTTGGTTAGCCTAGGATACGCTGTATTTATGTTTATTTACGATTTTACATTACCTCAACTCTCTTGAGTACTCTCAAAATGGCGGAGTATCGGCAATAAAAAATCCCATGATGCATTCTGATATACAAGCCCTATATAGATTTATTCGTCTCGCAGATCTTCAGTTACCTCAACTTAAAATATTGAGCAGTATTTTATAGAACATTAAATAATAATATGAGCACAGGCAATGTCTTGAGCATGGCAGGTGAGTGTCTGTTTCCTGACTAAACATATGGCTGTTGTTTATAACATTCTGCATGTCGTTGTCCTTCTCAAAACAATCCAGCTCTATGCAGCAGCTCAGGAATAATGCATTACCATCATTTGAATGGCAAAGCCTAAATGGTTCCAGTAAAGCACGTCTCCCCTGCATCTGTACTTCATTGTTTTTTACTTTAGGGAAAAAGAAGGCTTTCCATCACTAGGGGAGGGAGAGTTAATCTGAGCCTAGAATAAATCCCATGAATTTCCGTTGTTGTTGCCGTTCCATCACCAAAACACATCGTTGTTTAACACAGTTGGTTTAACCTGCCTTAGCCTCTTTCTGAAAAATTACTAACATGAACACCTACATAGCAACACCATGCCATGCATATGCACTATATATGCACTAGCGAGACTTCTTCCCAATAATAACTCACTTACTGTACTGTACACATACATTAAAATCGGAATGGGAAGCGTGTGGACTCAAGTGATCACACTGGGTAGGCGGTATTATACAAACTGTCCATTGAAAATGAGCTTATGCATGCACCACGCCACAGTGCCGACACAGTATTTGTGTGTGTGTGTGTGTGTGTGTGCACATGTGTGTGTGTATTTGTGTGTGACTGTGTGTGCATGCACATGTGTGTGTGTGTGTGCGTGTGTGTGTGCATGCACAGATACTTATACAAATCACACATGCATACCGTTGGTAGGTGCATGCCATATAACGTAACCCTCTCTGCACTCCCTCCACCCAGATGGACCCCAGTGCTTCCGCGAAGTGACTCTGGGTTCTTTGAGAGCCTGTGCAAAGCTGGGCGCAAGACTAAGCTTATTATGTAAATAACCTCCGTCTAAATAACTGTCTGTTGGCTGTGATGGCAGTGTGTGTGTGTGTGTGTGTGTGTGGGGGGGGGGGGGGGGGGGGGGGGTGCTGTAATCAGGTTATTTTTGTCCCATTTGTCCATTTCTCTGTTTGTCTGAGAGCTTGTGGTTTGTCCATGTCTAGGACTGAACGGGTCTGGTACAGACACAGACCATGGGGCTGCAGGAGATGAGCGCTGTGACTTGTATTAAGTAGAACTTTCTGGAATGATGGTAAATCACATTGAAGGTATAGAATGAAATAGTGATTCAACGACTGCCAATTTTCGTGTCATGTGGCCTGATGAGATTAGTTGACTGGGATGGGATGGAAATAGTGCAAATAGCTGCATTATAATTTACACAACCTGAATTTCCCTCATTTGATACAAATGGAAGTTATCTTTATTGGGGATGGGGTACAAAAACACCGGCCCAACCCGACAGATGCACCGCAGCAAAGATGATCTCTGACGTGTCGTTTCATATACATTAATAATAAGTGTGCATCCTCATGGGCATGTCCACAAAACTCTAAAAACAACTATCTATCTAACTATCAATTGCACAACCAGAGGAGCCACCCTGGCTGAGGAATATATGCACCCAGGGTATTGCAAGACACTTTGGATGAAAGCATTCACCAAATGGAATAAATGATCTGATACGTTTTAAGCATAACCTTCAAATCTCCCGCGTCCTTCCGGTACCTTCAGGGCCGTGCCAGCAGGAGGGTAGAAGGAGGGCAGGCCGACATCTGGGGGGAGGGCTGGTGAGCCACGGAGAGATCCAGGAGGCCGGGCTGGAAGCAGATGCAGCGTTTTACTAGAAGGGAGTCATGGTCAGAGAGAGAGAGAGAGAGAGAGAGAGAGAGAGAGAGAGAGAGAGAGAGAGAGAGAGAGAGAGAGAGAGAGAGAGAGAGAGAGAGAGAGAGAGAGAGAGAGAGAGAGAGAGAGAGAGAGAGAGAGAGAGAGAGAGAGAGAGAGAGAGAGAGAGAGAGAGAGAGAGAGAGAGAGAGAGAGAGAGAGAGAGAGAGAGAGAGAGAGAGAGAGAGAGAGAGAGAGAGAGAGAGAGGATCATGATGGTGTGGTGTAAAGACCAGCCGGATGGGGAATAGAAGATGGCGATAAGGAAAGGACGGGGGGGGGGGGGGGGGGGGGGGGCACTGAACGTTCAGCGCTCTGAGAAGGAAATGGTCCTGAAGAGAACAGGAAGCGGAAGATTGGGGGGGAAAGATGTGGGCAGCAGCGGGGGATGTAAAGAGAAAGACTTGAGGTTTCGAGAGTTCCCAAAATAAATACAAAGGGGAGAGAGAGAGGAGAGGGAGAGGGAGAGGGAGAGGGAGAGATTTATATTATGTGTTATTCATTTGTAATTATTTGTTGTTCTCATGTGAGGTTTGTCAAATGCTTCAGCAATAGCGTTTCATGCCAATAAAACAATTACATTTTATTTAATAATTAAATTAAAATTATAGTCATTTCATTTCATTACATTCAGAGGTAAAGATTGAGAGAGAGAGAGTGAGAAAGAGAGAGATAGTGTTGTTGCGCACGCTCACCTCATTTAGCCACCGCCAATGGAAAGTGAGGTGAGATAATTAGGACGCAATAGACAGAAGGAAAAGAGGAAAACATGGGCAACAAAGGATGCCACGGAGGTGCAGATGGTAAGTAGGAGTGGTGAAGTGACCTTGTTTGTTTTCACAAAGACACAGTGTTGCCACATTAGAAACATGATGCAATGCAAGCCCCCTCACTCGGGCAAACCTGTTTCCCTGTATGAGATCCAGCCCCCAAACAACAATCAGAAAGACAAACAAAACAAGAAGAAACATATCATTTTATGTCATTAAACTGAATGGTTCTAGAGGAAACCTCTCCCAGCCTGGCCTGGCCTGTGTGTGTGATCCTGGATGTTGGGTATTTCCAGAGAGCGTCGCTGCGTTTCACACCCCATGTGGTAACCTGTGATGACAGCAGAGCCGGGCTGTGACTCCTACTCAGAACGAGCTGTGTCATGTGTCGCCGCCGCTCCACCCTGGCAAACACACGGTTTATCGCCACCACCACTAACAACAACAACGCCACCACTAACAACAACAACACCACCACTAACAACCACAACAGTTATCAATCAAAACACATTTGCAACAAAATTATTTACATTATTACTATTTGGTTGACATAAATATATGGTTGACATATGTATATATGGTTGACCTATATATGTTTTGACAAAAATATTTGGGTGACATTAATATTTGGTTGACATAAATATTTGGTTGACATAGACATTTGGTAGACATATTTTGACAAAGATATTTGGTTGACACAGATAACTGGTTGACATAGCTGATCTGTTTATACAGATAATTGGTTGACATAGGTGATTGGTTGGACGCAGATAATTGGTTGACATATATCATTGGCTGACATAGATACTATTTGGTTGACACATTGTAGCTGATTGCAGCATGCTAAACAATTGGATGGCGAGGTGTTGTTGCAGATGGTTTTCAAACGTTCAAACTGAGTTTTCCATTTAGTGTGTTCACTGATACTTGAACTGAAACGTAATCAATGAGCTAATGGTGCCCACTATACATTTGCTATAATGTACAGTACACACTCACATACACTCTCACACACGCACACTCACAGACACACACGCTCACATTCTCTCTCTCACGCACGCACACACACAAACACACACACACATCCCCTGGTTTTAGGCTAAGTAGAAAAGTATTGATGTGGTTCATTAAATGTAACTCTTCTCTATTTTCTAAGAGGATTATAAAAGAGGAACGCTTTGTGTTCCATTGGATGGATTTATTAATTTGGTCCACTATGGGAGGGCAGATATTTTCATTATATTTGTATGGTATGTATACGTGACACAAATATGAGTTGCCGGCAAAGTGTGTACATCATCTAACTTGGTACATTTGTACCCTCGTTTTAATCAACACTTTTACAACATTAATTAACTGTGATTACATTTTATAGAATTATAGTGACAAGACGATGGCTCATCATCTCCAGGAACCGTTATATAGACTTCTGGGTAGGATGCATGTGTCATCCCTCGTTGAGCTTATTACCTCCCCCTTGTGGCAGAAAATAAAAGAGTCGGATAAACAAAACAGTAGACCTATCAATACCACTAAAGAACGCGCTTAACATTATGGGCACGTAGGTTGTGTGTGTTGGTGCACCACTATGCGTTTGTGTATGATATTTATTTAACGGCGTTTGAATAATAGAAACATAGCCTCATCATCAGCATAACTGCCACTGCTCTGCTCCTCCACCGTCCACTTAGTACACCTCAAAATCATTAAAAGATGGGAAATAGGCATCAGTTGTACTTGTTCATTTACATTTGTATACTTTGTAAGCTATATTAAGTGTATCATTCATTGTATCATCATCATTGATGGAAGATATTCTTCGATAATGCGCATCTGCAACTAAAAAAGCTTATGTAGGCCTGTATGTGAACGACTCGAGTTCTGTGTGGACCTAACCTTTGCCGTGATGCTGGCCTGTGAGTGCGGTCCAAAAAAGGGGAGTGATGTGTGCGCCCTGGACAAGGGGGGCTTCGGTTGCGCGCGCATGCGCAGTCACTGGGATATATGGTTGAAAACTGGCAGCTATGCCGCGCAGCGCAGGGATCGAGCTAAATGTGTCTGTCAAGAGGAATCGTTGTGCAGCGACCGTGCCGGAGGACTGAACCGGGGACAAGTGAGACTCGTAGAGGAAGCAACTGAGAGCCGTGGCGAATGATCATTTACACGGGATAAACGGAGATAGACGAAGAGATAGGGGATAGGACGAAGCCTTTCCTTTCCCAGTGGGCACGGAAGACCGCGATGTCCCTCCTGAACGTCTAGGATTTACTCCGTGCCCCTTTTTGTTTTTGGTTGACTGTTATTGAAAACAAACAGACAAATCAAAGGGCCACTATGGTTTTATTAGACATCCAGTCTAGAAGATGTTTGAATAGCTTGTGTATAGGGACGTTGTGCGTGCAGTTCCTGCTGTGGATTGTATGTGCCGTGAACGGAGAGGAGCAGCCGTTCAGCGTAGAGGTAAGAGCAGGGAAAGGGAACGGGACCGTTGTATCTCTCGACCACGATTTGAATAAAGGGATACAAATAGGTGTCCACTTCTCACGTTTACAGTGATTGCTGATCCGATGTGCCACCCAATGTTCCATTAGATCTGATCCACGTAAGCCAAGAATAATGGCACTTAAATACAGTTTCCAACGAGAATGAAATCCTTTGTTGTTCATTCTCTTGTCTGTGTGGACAGAGTTTTCTACCAACAAGCGGTCTTTCTGAGATTTCATGTGGGCAACTTGTTACTTATTCTTATATTTTACACATTTTTAAAGAGGAAACAGTGTATGGGTGGACAAGAAATAAAGCCCGTAGGGATTTCCATTCATTTTCGTAAATTACCGCTTCTCCCTGCAAATCACTTTGCGGGCCACTGGGAACCACTTAGCTCGCTCCAATAGTGTCATCCACCTCATGATAATAAAGGAACGATGTGCAGCGTGCATGAATGGGTATTTTGTTCAATAAATTAACCCGTGCTATGCGAGGCACATACTGTTTTCTCTGTTCGATATAAAGCGTTGATAATTTTCAACCCACAGTAAAGTAGATGGTACAATTTCATTAGCTCCATCCAAACATAATGCTATAAAATAGTTTATCTTTGTGAAGCTGTTCCTTTTTGTCGTCTTTCGTTCATTCTTTCTTTCTTTCTTTCTTTCTTTCTTTCTTTCTTTCTTTCTTTCTTTCTTTCTTTCTTTCTTTCTTTCTTTCTTTCTTTCTTTCTTTCTTTCTTTCTTTCTTTCTTGTAGTGGAAAAGTTGTAGCTTGTGCATTATCCACACAGACATCACGAGTCAGGGCTTATCAACTATAAGACATTCACTCGAACATGCTTCTCGCTTCCACAGCAAATCACGCATCACGTTCACCGCATTAACCTTCCACCGTGTGTCATGTCCCATTCCACATCCCCCGTTAGTCTCTTACACATGGCTACACACAGTATTGCTCTCTCGCTCGCTGCTCGCTCGCTCTCTCTCTCGCACGCACGCACACACACACGCATGCGCGCGCGCACACACACACACACACACACACCGTGCCGACTGACAGTCAAGTCCTACATGTACATGTCTGAAGGATTTGCAAGCTTGGCATGCTACACAAGCATCAGATTCAGCCCAATTCAGTCCAGATGCTGCAGGTTACTCAGTAACAGTGTCCAAAGCCCATGTCTGAGAGAGAGACAGAGACAGAGAGAGAGAGAGAGCGAGAGAAGATAAACAGAACCAGGGACCAGAAACAAAGAGACGTTGAGTTGAACATGACTGACTGCCCGCGTGCTAGGTCTTTATGAGTTGTATCAACGATCGCCTTATCGAGAGATTAAGGTCAGAGAATTTTCTGACACATCAAGAGACGCACAATCAAGAGAGGAAGTTGGATTGACAGAATGATTGACAGGAGGCAGACGAGGGAGATGAAGACTTTGGGACAGGCGGTTTAATACATACTGACATTATGTTCACCTCCTCCTCTTCCTCCTCCTCGTCCCCCTCCTCTTCCTGTTCTTCCTTGGCTTCGCCCTGGTCCCTTGGGAAAAAACCCTTCTGTCACAGAAAAAATAGATGGCTCATCGCGGGCTCAAAGGCTGGGTGACCATATCCCACACGGCCGCCCGTGTGCTGCTTGTAGACAGAGACCACGCAACTCAACACTGACACACACACACACACGCATACACACACACACAATACAATAAAACCAAATGACTATTGTCATTATCACTGCAGGAGTTTGTATTGGTGAGGATATATGCAGCCACCTGCTGGTTATGGTTATGTTTAATGGTGTGTCGTTTAAGTCACAACCGTGGAGTATGCATGGCGGGAGGTAGACACATCCCGCGCTTTCGGCTTACTTCAAAAAAAGGAAAAGAAAAAACTCAACCTTAATCTAATTAACTTTGGGTGAAAGATACATTTAAGAACGACAACACTTGTTCAAGTCCAGGGAAGAAGATAAACACACATACAACAATTGCACCATACGACCCAGTGCAACCTGTAAACATGCACACACACACACACACACACACACACATGCACGCACACGCACACACATACACTTTCACATATATATGCACACACACACTCAAACACACACCTCCAGTTCAGTGGCGCAAGTCCAAGGAAAGCAATGATGTTAACCGCACTGTTTACACACACACACACACACACACACACACACACACACACACACACACACACACACAGACACACATTGTACATGGTGGCAAACACTTAAACCCTCTTGGACCCATACTTGTCACAGTTTGTTTTGTATGAAAACAAGAGTCTCCTGTGTGCGTTTGTGTTATTTGTGCTGTTGCTGTTGTTGTTGTTGTTGTTTAGTTGGCGGTCAAGTTTATTTCTCCAGGTAGGTCCCAGAGGCTGTGGTAGGTCAGTCGTTTAGAAGGACAAGGCGAAGCATGGATACGCTTGGCCGGCTCATCCTGTCGATGGCTAGGGAGCTGCTGGTATGTGCGTCTGTGTGTGTGCGTGTGTGGTGTGTGTGTGTGTGTGTGTGTGCGTGTATATGGGTGGGTGTGTGTTTATGTCCATCCTCATTCCTCAGTGCGTGCCAACTGAACGTGAACGTGCATGTGCACAGTGCACACGCGCATACAGTCACGTGTACGCGCACACGCACACACACACATACAGAGGGAGAGAGACGGGTATAAACTACACAGCAATAAAGTGGAGAAGATGAGCATGTATCTCCTCTAAATACCAGGTGTGGTTTGAAGCGGGAGTTCAACCTAAATCTGCCTTGTAATTGGTGGTCTGAAGACCTCTTGTCATATGATTAGTTCTAGCCTTTGTTTAGATTCTGTCAATCTTATTGGCTGAACTTGGAAAAGCCATTTTCTTTCCAACCGAACCAGAGCCGTTCAAGAGTGCCACAGCAATGGATCATATTCATCAGCTTCTGTTTAATCTATACTGATGTAATTGGTGGGAACTGGCTGTGCATTTTTATGAGAAAACATAAGTTATTGTTTTGTAGTTGTGCTCGGCAAGATTGACAGAGAATTAATTCATTTTAGGCAACAGCGGATTCATTAAAAATATAATTATGGCTATGTGAATGTCCCCACCTCCACTCCTCCCAATTCAGCCCTAAATGCTCAGGAAAACCCTGAAAGCCTTAAATTAGGTTATTTTGTAATGCTTTAGTTCAATCCAATGTCAAATAACTGAGAAGAAAAATCGTTGTAATCTGTCTAAGGTCTTCTTTGGCGCAGTTGTCAAGTAGTGAAGGAATCACACAGATAATTTGCCTCTTGTTGGTTGTATACATTCGGGTTTCCTGTTTTGTTCGACTTTGTTATCTGCCCAGGGGCCCAGGGGCCCAAGGGATTTCGGGTCAATGTGTTATTGAAGTGTGGAGGGAGCGCATTAGTGGTAAACTGGGTTTAAAGTTTCACTCTGTAGTTGCAGTCTGTTCTCTCTCTCTCTCTCTCTCTCTCTCTCTCTCTCTCTCTCTCTCTCTCTCTCTCTCTCTCTCTCTCTCTCTCTCTCTCTCTCTCTCTCTCTTTCTCTTTCTCTCCTGTTAAAACACTGAAGCGCCTTCGGAAGCTCCTGTTGATTTGCAGATTTGGGCCAGTAGAACTGAACTTAGCGTCAATACGGTTATGGCTAGAGTTAACACATATATTAACATTTGAAAAATTTTCATTAACATTTCAGAGACACAAAACACAAACCCACCCATACCCTAGCATAGAATCCTCCTCCATCTCAAATATGAAAAAAAGCCACACTTCATACTCGACACTATGAAGAAGTAGTGAACAGTGTGACTGGCCTTTGTCTGCCGTCGTTTTTGTTCCTTCTGGAATGCATGATATGGCTCTTTGTTCACAACATGGCTTGTCTTGTGCCTCCCATTCAGTCTCGCACAAGTATTTCAGTTCTGCTACAGCAGAGCAGAGCAGACACAAACACACACACACACACACACACACACACACACACACACACACACAGACACACACACACACACACACACACACACACACACACACACACACACACACACACACACACACACCAGTGATAGCCAGGTCACAAGTGAGTATGTGTTTCTATGAGTAGGTGGGAATGGAGGTGAGGGGGGGGGGGGGGGGGGGCTATCTGTGGCATAAAGACACACCTGTGCCCTCCCTCCTGGGGAAGGATCCAGGTGGGTAAGACAGATGAGTGTGTGAATGGATGGATGAATATAGAGACTATTTGCCTCCACTCTACTGCCTACTGGTTTTGCAAGTTTGCTTTCGTCTTGCACAAAACAAAGAGACTGCTCATGACGACACATGAATACGGTATTCATTAAGTCTGTGGTCATGTTATGGATGTTTTGTGTCTTTAACTCTGAGGATCTGCAGGAGAAGCAGAGGGAACGCAAACTCTCACACGGTGATTGGCTTTGCTGTTGAAATTGAAAGTCTTTACGCCAACTGTTTAAATAACAAGTTTACCAGTTTACCATACTCCTTTACATCAGATTATTAAGAGTATAAGCATTGTCATCCATCATTTTATTGTCAGACAATGAACACTTATGAGCACACATTCTACTTCTAAGACTAAATGTGTAACGTATCAGCGGGCAGTGCCGGAGGAACACCTGTTTCCAATGTATTTGTTGGTTTTTTGGGTCCCCTCCACGACTATAGGGTAAGGTTATGGATCTAGCTGTCTTGCGGGGTTCCTACTGACGGCTGTCACTATGTGTGGAACGGGTGAGCCCCGGCAGCAAGCCGGCACCGATCAGGTTACGGGTTGGTTGGTTGTGTTGGTCTACTGTAAATGCCACGGTGAAAAGTACTTCTCTCTTATCTTTGTCTTCTCTTCTTTCTTCAAGTATATTTCCATTCTCTGTTAAAGTAAAGACATAACTCTGTCAGGTTAGGGATTTCTAACTGTCGCTTTGTTTGAACAAATGACAAACATGAAATGAGAATGATGTCATACTATGTTGTCGTATTATGCTGCTGCCTACATTTCTGAGGTGAGAGCGTACATGAGCGCAGACCCCACTACCCGATATTTCATGTCAGTTAATTAGTTAAGGAGTTTGTTAGTTATGAAATCTGTCATTTAGTTTGAAATATGTTCTCTGCTTCTAGCCCATCTCCTCTTCCTCATAGTGGTGGACTGATTGCAGGCAAGTGCCTTGGTTGATGATAGTGCCTGGCAGGAGTAGACTATTAGTCCGACATACACTTACACTGCAGCATGTGATCCAATGCCCTGCTTATCTGCTCGAGAGATCGACTCAGAACGTAGGGTTGATTGTATTTGTTTTGCACGTTTAGTGTGACCGCACCCCTCTTACCGTGTACGCACATGTGTGTGCACTCACACACACACGCACACACACACACGCACACACACACACACACACACACACACACACACACACACACACACACACATACACACACACACACACACACACACACACACACACACACACACACACACACACACACACACACACACACAGTCCTGTGGCAGTGGCCTAACTGCCCTCACGGCCACAGTCATGGGTCTATACTCGCTCTGGCAGTACGGTCAGAGAGACTTACTGCATCCACCGATCCGATCTGCCCATACATGGTCCACTTCTTCATTTGATCTGGCAGACAGAGTAGAGCCAACCTTGGTTTGAAATATTTAGCAGCCTGAAGCGCTTGTTCGATTCAGTCTTTGGTCAGAACCTGTGAAGTTGTTGTTAAGTATTTGTTTAATCTACTGATCGCCGATTGCAGACAATGCCCCCCAAATAAAGAACACAGCAATGGAGAAATAACATGCAGAAAAATGAAAGGATGATAATTTAAACTGGGTCATTTCCAGCGCTTGTGTTTCTCCTCACACGCGGCGTAGCGGTATTCTGTAACCACTGGGGTGTCCATGTCAGCCTGTTTACTCAATCCTACCGAATGACACCTGCAGTGACCTACAAGTGATGCATCATCAGCATCATCACACACATACACACAAACAACAAAACTATTTGTAATTTGTATCTTTTAGCCTTCAAGCGATCTTTTGCACAAACTGTTGTTTGTCCATCGTTAACCGAGAACGATCGCAAGTCTCACCCCTCCTGTGTCAATAATCAACCATTCTGTGTATTACACTTCCTGTAGTTCTCTTCTGTAGTTTTCCTCTCTTACCCCTAACCTAACCCTCTTTCCTCCTCCTCTCTCTGCCCTCCTCTGTCCATCTTTAGCTATGTTTCATTCAGACAGCATTGCTTACAGTGTGGGTGGGGTTGCTAAATCTTTAATGGGAGTGACCAGCCTAACCATCAGAACATGCTATCAAAACATCACATATAGTGAGTTCAGCTGCTGAAAGGTTTGCTGGCTGTGTGTGTGTGTGTGTGTGTGTGTGTGTGTGTGTGTGTGTGTGTGTGTGTGTGTGTGTGTGTGACACTGTGCCAGACATTGCAAGACCTGTGAACTGCAGATTGACTCAACACCTTATGCTTTAAAGTTGTCTTACCTTTTTTCAAAATGTTGAAGGATATGCCTTATATCCATCTTATAACTCAGAAGTCTTTGATGTCAATACAACAAGACATATAGGCTTAGGACATAGCTGAGATGTATACCATACATGCACATTCAAGGGAATATTCAACACTAACTAGACGGGGTAATCTACAACCAAAACAAGGAGTGCAAAAACGCAAATAATATTTCAACTGCCATACAGTTAGTGAGGTCTCTGTTGATCCCAATGCGTTCATCCGCCCCCCAAAGTGTTGAGTTGTGAACATCACGCCCCGGTATCAGATGTCACTCAGGATAACGTGCTTGCTCCACATCTACTGTTTATTTGTGTGTGTGTGTGTGTGTGTGCGGGGGGGGGGGGGGGGGGGAGGGATTCCCAGCAGATCTCCCTACCCCACCCAATCGGAGGGCACCCTTTCCTGAGCAGAATACGTAATCACACTGTGGCATTTTTACTGACATTTTTCTGACATTTTATCTCTTCATAGGGGGAGGGTGGTGGGTGGTGATGAGGGAGGGTGGGGGGGGGGGGGGGGGTTCAAAGAGGACCCCTGAAGTGGTATAAGCGCATGGACTGTAAAGTATGTGTGTTTGCCTCAACGTGTGTGTGTGTGTTAGGCCAAAATAATATACACATAGATCACAGACCTAGAATACCACAGGGCAGAGTGGGTGGGGGGGGGGGGGGGGGGGGGGGGGCACAATGGTATTGGAATCCTGATAAAATCAGTTTAGCATATTGACAGCAAAATATGATCAGAAGCTAAAACGTATGTGTTTGTGTGTGTGTGGGCACGTGTCCCGTGTTTGTAAATACAGTGTGGGTGTGGAAGGCTAAAAGAAGTGCGTTTGGCCGTGGCTCATGTCGACAGCAAGGCAAAGGAACCGGTTGCCGTGACAACCCCGGCACACCAGCACATAGATGCTGTGTGTGTGTGTGTGTGTGTGTGTGTGTGCGCGTGAGTGTGTGCGTGTGCGCGTGAGTGTATGTGTGTGTGTGTGTGTGTGTGTGTGTGTGTGTGTGTTTGTGTCACGTTGAATAATTCAGGGCAGAGAGATGGTGAGCAGAGGGTAGTGGAGGCGATGCCAGTAATAAGTGTTGTGGTGCTGGTTGGTGTGTAGGTGCTGGTGGTGTTGGTGCTGGTGCTGGTGCTTGTGTTGATGGGTGTGATGGTGTAAGTGCTGGTGGTGGTGTTGATGGGTGTGATGATGTAGGTGCTGGTGCTGGTGGGTGTGATGGTGTAGGTGCTGGTGGGTGTGATGATGTAGGTGCTGGTGGTGGGTGTGATGGAGTAGGTGCTGGGGGTGGTGGTGGTGGTGCTGATGGGTGTGATAGTGTAGGTGCTGGTGCAGGTGGTGGTGTTCGGGCTGGAGGTGCTGATGGGTGTGATGGTGTAGGTGCTGGTGCTGGTGGGTGTGGTAGTGCTGGTGCTGGTGGTGGTGCTAGTGGTGCTGGTGGTGGTGATGGTGTAGGTGGTGGTGCTGGTGGGTGTGGTGATGTAGGTGCTGTTGGTGGTGCTGGTGGTGATGGTGGTGCTGGTAGGTGGTGGTGCTGGTCCATGTAACGCCAAGCCAAGTTGTGTGTAAAGAAAAAGAAGGAAATAAACATTTCTTCGTCTTCCTGTTGGGACTCTGGACTTTTTACCACCCCAGCCTTACATACACACGCTAAGGCTGGGGGTAGAAACTGAAACACTGCCATGTGTTTTGAAATGTGTTCTGAATGATTATTTGAAAGTGGTTAGCCTGATGTGTTGGGTTGTAGTCATGATAGGAGGTCTGGGGTTTGCTGTAAATTGTTTGATTTTAAATCCATCTCTCCATCACTTTCCTGATGCTGATGAAAGAACGGTTCAGTTGGACACGGAGAGAGGAAATTGGCGAAGAGGGACAAACGTGATGAGTTGAGTTACAATGACAAGACACTCCCGTCAGGCTTATTTAAATGTCCTAGTTGATTACAATATCGCTTGCACAAGGTAATTTGCAGGTCTAACCATGTGGCAACTCTGCCATCATAGGCTTATTCTACCATTGGCAATATGGTTCCTAATCGGCTATGGCAATCTAAAAAAAAAGAGTACAGTGTTTATTAATTGGTTCAAACAAGTTACTTTTGAAAGCATGAAGAACTAAACAAAGCCCATTCCCACAAAACTATGGCTTATAAACCTAGTTTAAACAAAATGAAAGTACAACCCAAAAAATGATATTAATCTGAATGGCTGTGACAGCCCATTTTACAGTAAGTGCAGCCTGAACACAAGTTTAATTTAGAGTTATGATGATATGGAGCGACACATACTATAGAAAAAAAGGTTCTTGGCTAAACCTGACATATGATAAGATGAAGATTCCATGGATAAACCCAAACCAAGCGGTCGACAAGAGCAACCGAACATCTCTTGTTGGTGGTTGGCGGTTGGTGGTGCCGGCACAACAGTAGGCCTAGTGTCCACTGTGAGTTGCCTTACACTCCTCCTGGCCTCCTGAAGATGGCTTCATCTATAATGCACGGGTCACATTTACCCCACAGGGTGTCTGTATTTGATGTCTCCTCTAGTGCACACAGGGCCTAATGAGGCCTTCTCCTTCCTCTTTTTAAGGGCAAACAGACAGAGTGACCTTTTTCGGACTGTAAGAGGTGGGCTGCCGCTGCTGCATGGCTCTCTGGGGGGATTTTGAATTATGTGTGTGTGTGGTTCAGGGTGTACAGTATGTATTTCTGTGTGTGTGTGTGTGTGTGTGTGTGTGTGTTTGTGTTTGTTTCAGTGTGTTTGTGTGTGTGTGTTTCAGTGTGTATATATTTCTGTGTGTGTGTGTGTGTGTGTGTGTGTGTGTGGTTCAGGGTGTATATATTTATCTGTGTATGTGTGTGTGTCTTTGTATGTGTGTGTGTGCTTGTGTGTGTGTGTGGTTCAGGGTGTATATATTAACCTATGTATGGCTGTGTGTGTGTGTGTGTGTGTGTGTGTGTGTGTGTGAGGGGGTCTCTAATGGTGACCTAGCCCCCCCTGAGACAAGCCAGACCCTGTGCTGCTGGTTTTATCACAGCGGGGCTCTGACCTTAATACTGCACGGTTATACTTTCCATGTCAACCATATAATCCATAAACATGTCTAATCTTCAGCATACTTCCAGTGTGGGCTCTGTAGATTAAGATGTATATCAGTTACCCTGTTTATCGTTTTTGTTTTCAGTAAAGTGGTAGTCGCGGCCGTAAATCCTATACTCGTATTGCACTGCAGTATGTTGCCATTGTTTATTTTGACGTCAAAAGCAATCCAGTGCTTCTATATGGTTTCTGTGGTCGTCATTGGATATTGGATGATAACAACAACATTGGTTTGAGAGGGCGAACGTGGATTATGCAAGATGCCCTGGCAGAGCAGTACATTACCCAGTACAGTGCAGTGCTTCTGGCTTAGTAGCCATTAGCTCTCATGATCATGTTTGCTAATGATGCACACGCACACACACACAATTACCATTCCTCCATCCAAAACTCCCATTGAGATGATGGATGTGATGGATGTAGATGGATGTGTATGACACCTCGCCCTCACCCTCTCTACCCCTACCCACCTGCTCCAGATCTCCAGTTCTTCAAACAAAGATCAACAAAGAACCCAACAAGGAAGAGTGAGATGTCCTGATTGTCCTTACTCCTTAGTGCACACGTTCCCCTCTCTGACCTCGTCTTGCTCTATTTCCTCTTCCTGTTCCCTTTCCCATGCCTGTCTGGGAGAACGGAAATGTTTAATGCTATTAATGCGTTATTCCAGCCAGCCGGAACAGATGGTAATGTTCTATGACGTTTATGATGTGGGAGATGAGGGACGAAAGCCTACAGATATTAACATGAAAATGTATAATATTATAATTATTAAATAAATAAAGAATTAAGGTTCAGAGTCAGGTTTTATTTTCTGTTGTACCAGTGGCTGTGTGTGTGTGTGTTTGTGTGCGTGTGTGTGCATGTGTGCGTGCGTGTGAGAGCATGGGTGACCATCTATTTATCTCCACCTGTTTATCCATTATTTATGTATTCCTCCTTGTCTTCATGGTTTTCTGTTCATTGAGGACATCGCTGGCTGAGGAGTTTGCAACTGCAGCATCATAACAAAGCCTTGTTCTTCCTCCTCTACACCAGATCCATCGTACAAAAAACAATCTTTCAACAGCTAGAAATAATGAGGACATTTTCGCGTATCCCTCTAGCTATGATGGTGCTTCTTGAGACGGTACCTCGTTCAGTTGTTCTGAGACTTTCAGGTGTGGCGGAGAAAAAATGGCCGCCGTCTGATGTTCAATTTCATGATAAAGTGTTTGTATAATGTTTCCTTGGGAGGTAGCAGGAAATGCACTGGGGTGGTGCCTCGATGGGCCAGACAAGACAAAGTGGGAGAGAAAATATGACCCTGAGAGAGAGGGGGGAGAGAGAGAGAGAGAGAGAGAGAGAGAGAGAGAGAGAGAGAGAGAGAGAGAAAATCATGGTACCATGGGCTGGCATGGTGGGCGTTCGCAACACAGTGGAGCGATAGAGGGAGCATGGAGGTTGGAAGATGGCGAGTATTGCACAAAGAAAGTCTTTCTCTTGTTTTTTTCCGTCCCCATAGGCCCCCCACTGTTACGTTGTGGCTGGCTCTGTTGTGTTTTATTTTCCCCGGACCAGACAATGATTTTTTTTTCTTTACAGTCAGCCATGTGCAGACAAGCTGAATACAAACAAAATGTTATGGCAGTCCCGGAACAGAATGCAACACCATACAAAAGTACAATTGGGGCACTTGTGGTGTCTTTTAAAGGAGTTGGGGGTGTGCTTTGATGTTTTGTGTGTGTGTGTGTGTGTGTGTATGTGTGTTGACTGTTGCGTTTTCTTTGTTGTGACATGTGAGAGAGACAAAGCGAGGGAGATCGAGAGAGAAAGGGATGGAGTTGAGAGAGACAGAGAGAGAGAGAGAGATAGATAGAGGGAGCGAAAGGGATGAAGTTTATGGGCGTTGCATAGTACATCCATCTCCTTTACCTGCTCCTTCTTGTCAGATGCTGAAACCTTTCCTGCTTTGAACAATAGCTTATTGGACAAGGAGACACCCTGAATGCTACACTCACAGACGCACGCACACACAGAGACACACACACACACACACACCCAGACATGCACCCCACACACACACACACACACACACACACACATGCCTGCACGCACACACACGCCTGCACGCACACACCCACACACAGATACGCACACACACACACACACACCTTGCAATTCAGGGTTTCCAACATGACTCATGTACATGTGTGTTGTGGGTGGGTAGGTGGACACAGGGTCCAGGATGACATGCAAATCCCAGTCCAGAGTATAAACAATAAAAAACGAAACGGGATGGAAATGCAAATGCAAAGAGGTTCTGCAAACGATGCAAATGGAAGCATGCGTGTGACATTCTGACATCTGCCTCGCTGGCGAAGTGAAAGCTGCCTCCGTGTTGAAAGAAGAGCATGTGGCTGGCTGTACAAGGCAGCAATCCCAGGGTGTTAGCAGACAGATCAGCTGGGAAGTGTTGCTGTGAGACGCTCCTTCCTTCACAGTACACAGAAGGGATTAGAAACTACCAGGAAACGACATGGTAACAGAGAGCAACCCCTACTCTGGTATTCTTGCCAGCGTTGTGTAGGATCATTCATATACTAAGCTATAGTTCTTCCAAACACCCTGGCACATTCATAGTAGTTCATACGGTCTGTATGTAGGTCATCAAGCAGTTAAATGAAGGGGAGGTGCTTTTTTCTTCAGAATGCAAATTGCTTGTCATGTTTAACAAAATAACTGGAAAAAAAGGTCCAACAAAGACCTAAACTGAAGCAACAGATCCCTAACCCTAGCATGAGCCTTAAATCCAAGCAATAGCTAAATTTTGTTCTACTGAAATATTGTAGTGTAATATGGTTCCCCGTGTGTAAGCCTCCGCCTCTGCATTCGGTTCCTCTGACTGCCTCCTTGACTGCATGTATAAAAGACAAGGCTGCTAGTGTTTAACTTTGCGGCAGTGTTTTAACGTTTCCCAGTGGTGTCATCGCGTCGTCCTTACAGACACTTAAGTGTACCATCAAGCTGTAGTCTGAAGGTGGGCTTGTAAAGATGGTCTCTGAGATACAGGTCTATGTAAGTTAAATTCACATGAAAGAAGAAGGAAAAAAAGGGTACAGTAGTTTTCCTACCTGGGTAACAATATTTACTCTTCTCTCTCCCTCTCTCTCCCTCTCTCTCCCTCTCTCTCTCTCTCTCTCTCTCTCTCTCTCTCTCTCTCTCTCTCTTTCGCCCTTTCACTTGTGGTTAAAGGTCTGTGCATTGCAGTGTCTGTAGCCTTTTATTCAATTTATGAACCACAATTTATACAATTTCTCAACTATTCTCTCTAGCTATAGTGTTTGAAATGCTACCTTCTTAACGGCCTTCTATAGGGCTCTTTTTGTTATTGTTCACCTTTCCTGTACCTATAATTGCCCACTGTGATGTAAACTGTACTGTTCGCTATTCATTTTTACAGATGGAAAATGTTTGGGACTTTAAAACAATGCGGCTTTTCTTCCCCCTGTACAATTCAATTCAGTTATGAATGAGGGAATTCTGTTTTTAGTACTTTCTCTAAGTCGCCTGCTTCTATGATGTTTCAAATACAGGGCTAACTAGTATTGTAGGTTCACAGTGCAATAAGGTTATCAAAGTCTCCTGTTAGTAGTAGTATCGGATTTATCGGGTTTGAGATTGTCGGCCCCTCTTTTTAGCTAACAATATGAGAGTTCAGACAGCTTGGCCTCTTTTTTTATTGGATTTTCACAGAATAAAAAGGAAAAAGCCCACTGCAGACTGTGTTTCGAAGACGGTTAGCAGACAGAGGGCAAACGCCATTTTTCTTCTAATTTGATGAGTCTGAGAACACAGTGTGCACACTGTACCCAACTGCCAAGAGCGGTTTTGTGGGAAAGCCCAAGTGATCCCAACACCTCCCTCCTCTGTCTGCTCTAAAGAGATCTGTGATTCCCTGTGGAAGGATTTCACACGGACACACACTGAACAGATCTCCTTACAGGGCAGTTCCCCTCCGACAAGCTAAATGACACAATCCCAGATGACGGGCTACTATTTAGGTCACATTCATCTCTCTCTCTCTCTCTCTCTCTCTCTCTCTCTCTCTCTCTCTCTCTCTCTCTCTCTCTCTCTCTCTCTCTCTCTCTCTCTCTCTCTCTCTCTCTCTCTCTCTCTCTCTCTCTCTCTCTCTCTCTCTCTCTCTCTCTCTCTCTCTCTCTCTCTCTCTCTCTCTCTCTCTCTCTCTCTCTCTCTCTCACTTCGGCCTTAGGGTTTCTTCTCCTCCAGTGTGTCCAGAAGTCTTGAATGCAACATTTTGCTCTTATAAAGCAATACGTTTTTCAATTACATTGACCCTATCCATGTCAAATTCATCTCTCTCTGAACCTTATTTCACAGAGCACATGGGAATCCATCACTTGAGGTTTTCAGCTTTTAACCGAGTTTGACCTCTCTCTCTCTCTCTCTCTCTCTCTCTCTCTCTCTCTCTCTCTCTCTCTCTCTCTCTCTCTCTCTCTCTCTCTCTCTCTCTCTCTCTCTCTCTCTCTCTGTCTCTGTGTCTCTTTCTCCAGGCATGGCTCCAGAGGTACGGCTACCTCCCTCCCGCAGACCCCCGAATGTCGCTGCTGCGGTCGGCCCGGGCCATGCAGTCCGCTATCGCTGCCATGCAGCGCCACTACGGCCTCAACGTGACGGGCACGCTGGACCGCAGCACCATAGAGTAAGTACATCAGCTCCACCAACACCACCATTACCAACACCACCACCACCAAAACCATCACTACCAACACCACCCTCAATACCACCATCAACACCACCACCACCCCCAACACCACCACCACCACCATCACCACCACCCCAAACACCACCACCAACACCCCCAACACCCGCAACACCACCACCATCACCACCACCACCACCCCCAACACCACCACCAAAACCATCGCCAACACCACCTACACTACCACCAACACCACCACCAATAAAGACACGCATTACCCAAGACACCATGGAGCTATAACAACGTACTCTGGTTCGTAACGCCATTTGCCTCATCAAAAGACAAAATATTTTTTAAACAAGTAACATTTTCACAGTTGGCATCTAAATAGGCTGGAGTTTTGTTTTTTACTCACATACACATATTCTACTTAAAAAAACATACAGTGAGCAGTACAGATCCAGATCATTTCGTTAGCAGGCAGGGGTTATAGTAATGAGGTCCACAGTTCACTAAAAACAGCCGTCCAGCTGGCGGTGTTAAGTAGTTCATGCGAGCATTTTCCTCCTCCTTCGTCTCGCTCCTTGGCATTTCTGGAGAGACGACGGGCATTTAGTCGTATTTTTAAACACAAAGATGACACTGCACAAGCGGTGTCATTTTTTGTGTTCTTTTTCATTTGATCAAAGGGAAGTCCTTTAGGACGCTCCAGAGCAGCAGAAAATGGTTTTGTATCAGACAAGGCGTCTGAGGATAAGGCGTTTGTCTGAATCTCGGTAAATCAATACAAATAGGAGTTAAACAAGCCTGCCGCAAGCCACAGCAAAGGATTTTCTTTAGTTTTATGGGCCCAGAAACACATCCCATTGACTCGTCTACTTAGGGTTCATTTTAATACAATCATCATTATTCGGTCTGTCTGTGCTTTCTTTCTTAGTCAATGCAGTTCCAAGACACTGGAAGTCAATGGAACGCAAAACAATACATAGAGCGCCGACAGAATCCGACCTTGCTATTTCTCTTGCTCGTGTCCCCGTTCATGAGCGCGAGCGCCGAACATTCGTCGTGGCTGAACTCTCTGTCGGCGCTAGTCCTGCTTGCCGTGACCCCAAACCGACGAGCAGGCGGCCTCAAAGCAGCCGTTAAACTATACGATGTGGTTACATTCATGTGAACGGGGGGGGGGAAGAGTAAAACAGCAAACGGTAACAGCATGCCTGCTTTCTCCTCTTATTTCCCCTTCTGCTGCCATTTGTTAATGTAGCGACATCACAGTAAGGTGAGGAATGAGCTCTACTTATTGTGTGTGTGTATGTGTGTGTATGTGTGAATGTATGTACTATGTGTGTGTGTGTGTGTGTGTGTGTGTGTGCATGGCTGTGCAGTAAATAACTGATTGCTTTGGTGTTACAACAAGGGGGTTTCTCTCCTCCTTTGATTATATATTCCTTTCTATCATCCATCTCACATATGAAAACCTTATGCATTATAATGCACAGGATAGATAGTACTGTTAATAATCATTCTGCCACAGCTATTGATACGGGAGAAGTGTGAAGTGTGAAATCTGTAGTCATAATGTTGTCATTGAATAGCACTGTATATATGGATGATAGGGTTGCTAATGAAAGCTATGGGAGAATGGTAAATATTCCAGTAGGTGAATATTCATATTATTACCTTGAGTGAAATTCTGTGAGAGCCAACGACATGGGAAATTAAGGCGCTCCAATTCCTTTCTGGCTTTGAATTTAATCCATCGTGACATGAACCAAGGGTATTTAATAGCTTTTGAGTCAAGGACTGCACAGTAGTGGCAAGCGGAGTAATTGGACACTGGCCAACATTTATTCTGTGCTATTAATAAATTAAAGACACCTCCCATTTCTTTCGGCGGTTAGCAAACCGGTAAATCCCAACAATTACAAAATGAATACGTGTTTGTATGGGATCAAGAAGCACTGCCATGTTTTCAGAAACCGAGCTTATAACCCCTGTTAAATAATGGATCGTTTTGTGGGATGCGTCTGTGACATCATCACTCTGCGCCTGCCTACATCCCGTCTGACCAGTGTTTTCTGTTCTCCTCTCTCTCTCCCGCCCCCTTTCTCTTGCAGCTGGATGAAGAAGCCCAGATGTGGAGTGCCAGACCAGTTAGGGGGCGTCTCCAAATTCAATGTGAGGAAACGACGGTACGCCCTCACGGGGCAGAAGTGGCAACATAGACACATCACTTACAGGTGAGTCGCCGCACGGCCTTGTCATTCATCTCAGCTTTGTTTCCATAGATTTTAACACTTTTTATTCAAGGAGGACCATACCTGGAATTGCTTTTTCCTTTCTTTAGATCAATGTTCCAGATAATTGTATAATGAAATACTTAGGCGCACAGCCCCTTTGTGCTGTGCAACGCTGTCGTATTGGTTTTACAATACCGATACTGTCTTGGCAGGATGTGATGTTTGGCTGCGCTGCGACATTAAGCCAAAATCATCAATCGTTGTTCATGAGCACCTTCTCCATCATCACTCCACCCACATGCTTGCATCGTCACGGTAATGAAGGATGCAACAACAAGCATTTCCTGTTTTTTCATAGTTCTTCAATGTGATACATTAGAGGCCCGCTGCATTCATAAACCCACGTATCCAACCACACGTACACAACAAAACTGCCGTCCTGTCAACGATGATGGATCACGGCTTTTGCATGTTGTCATGTTACACAACTATCCTGGAGCCGGTGTGTTGTGAAGCTGGACTAGATTCACTCTCGCCATGGCATACAATGGTTGGAATCCCAGCATGCCTTTCTGTACGCGCCAGCCACCCAACAACTGAAGTTTGTTATTATTACAGAATCACACATGTGCTGGTGAGAAGCAATTCGATTTGAACTGCTGACATCACACGGACGCGACCCTGCTTCTTATCATACATGATAGGGTTGATAGGGCTGGTACAATCTTCCCCCAATATCAGCCTCCGATTTCACAAGCTATTCAAATCTATCTGAATCCTTGAGGGGAAAATACCGTTTTATTTGATCTTGTTGGCCACCACACACTTTAATCCCCATATCCACTCTAAGAAACATGTCTGAAAAATGGGAAAAGAGTGTTTGATGTCTGATAACCGGCCGAGGTTCCATGTACCTGCTGTGTTATTCATGACCACATCCTGTTATGTAGGCCACCACAGCAGTAATAATGTATAAGACAATCATGTAGTGCCTTTACAGTTTATCTAACTGCTCAGTCGTTGGCCTTCATCTGTAATATTTTATGTAGGCTGCTACGCCGTTGCCTGCCATCAGTCCATATATTGCATGGGATAATCCTTTGAAAAGCTGGGCTTGTTTGTGTGTGTGTATGTTTGTGTGTTTGTCATGTGTGTTTTCAGTGTGCCTTGAGAATAAATCTCTGAGAAGCATTACAGAGGCACTGAGGGTAATCTGGTTGAAGTGTGTGTGTGTGTGTGTGTGTGTGTGTGTGTGTGTGTGTGTGTGTGTGTGTTTGAGGGCGATCACTTTGAGCAAAGGCCCCTAATTCAAGCTTGATGGCAGCACGTTGGAAAAGAAGAAAAGGTAATCACAACCAGCAGAGGGGAGGCGGGGTTTGGAGTGGAAAGAAAATCGATTCAAACCCAAGGTGGAGGCTCTGGTACATTGGTGGTCAAATGGTAGTGTGCTTGAGCCTTTAAATCAAGAGAAGAAATCCCATATAAATCCATCCACCCCTCAAAAAGAAATATATATACTGTACATCTAAGTGAGGAACTTCAAAACACAAAAGATTATAAAAATAAAGATAACGCTCAAAAATACTTGATAAAAGGAGATTTGAATGGATGAAGATAGAGAATAGAGAGGGAGTAGAGAGCGAATAGAAAGCAAATAGAGAGCGAGAGTTGAGGGGAGGACGGAAGACAATCAGAAGGGCTGTAAACATAAGAGCCAGTGTAAACTAACTGGTCCGCCGACAGATTAGGGTTATGTAATTGGACGCGAGCTTCCTGAGCGTGTGTTCATATGTTTTATGCGTGTGAGTGTGTGTGTATGTATGTGTGTGTGTTTGTGCATGATTGTGCCATGCTAATGTTTGTGTGAATGAGTGGCATGTTTGCATGTCTGCATGCAATACACATTTATTTACTTGTAAGCATGACTGCACCGGTTTTGGTTTGGTTAGGAAGTTGTGTTTGGACTATGTCTTTGCACATTTCCTGTGTGTATTTACACAAATTTCCCCATTCGGTTTTGATCGAATGCTGTGTCTCCACAGCAATAATAACACTATTTTGATCTCTCTATCCACTGTCACACTTTGGTTATTTTTGGCACCATGTGACGGTGCAATCAAGAGGATTGGCCCCATGTCAGTTATCATGTGAGAATCACAGAGAGGGTTCGCTTCCAATTGAACAAACACACGAGACCCCGTGAGGTTGGGATAAAAAAGAAAAAAAGAAAAACCTGAGCAGGGATAGGTTGCTTGACACCTTATCTTGTTTTCATCCCAGCATGCTCTCTGCATGCATTATGTCACACTCGTGCTGGAAGTGAAGGTGTAAATATAGCCGGCGTGTGCCAGCGAGAATGTAAAAGGAAACACTTTATTTATAAAGCAGTATTTAGTATTTTTGTAGTTACAAGGCAACGTAATGGTTGTATTGCATGTATTTGTGCCAGCAGTTCGTTTTGGTCCCGGCCTGCCTCACGGCTGAGTTGGGAGGCGGGGGAGATGTTAGGTTTCTCATGAGCACGTGCCACTGTGTTTGTTGCCATATGCAAGTCGTAGGGGTCCGCTAATTGGCCTCGCGCCCCCCACCTCCTGCGTGGCGATGCTACAGAAGCACACAAGTGGCCCCCGCACGTTGATAGCACGCAACGCCTAGCTTCTCCCAGGTTTGATACAGCCTCAGAGCCGGCTCCCTACTCCTCCATTAGCTGTTCTATCTCTCCCTCCCTCCCTTTCTCCATCCCTCCCTCCCTCCCTCCCGTCCACCCTCCCTCCCTTCCTGCCTCCCTTCCTTCGTCTCTTTTTTATAGTGCAACTGCTTTTCCCCCCTGCGTGAGTCTCTGTGTTTGCTTTGTTTACTTCTATCTCTCGCGCTGGATTTTCAGATAGCAAAACGTGGGACTTTTAGTTTGATTCTGTTTTGCGATTTATGTATTTTTATTTTTACAATTACCATGAAACCCACTTGACTTCTCCTGTCATCTTTCTAACTGGTCTCTGTGGGAGAGACCATGTGTTATGGAGCAAGACAGACAAGGACACAGATCTGTAATGGGGGGGGGGGGGGGGGGGGCGTGAATGGGTTCTTTTTTTTTTTAAGCTCTTTATCATTTCAAACGCTGGTGAAATGACAATGTTGTACAAAACGACGTCCAATCAGTACTAACCGGAAGATCTCTAAGCCAATGAGAGAGCAGATACAGACAATAATTTTCTGAGCACCATACTTAAAAAAAGATTGTGATGTTAATGTTTGTTACTTACAAACATAATATTCCATAATAGCAGTTAGACAAAATTGCACCAGTCGTTTAGATATTAGTCTAAAAAAATTTGGCTTTTCATGTGAACTTGAATGTTTTTAAAAAGGATAGAAAAACAGATTAAGCCTTACTACTTATAATGCAATTGGCACCCATGGAGAGAAGGGAAACGAATCGAAAGCTTCCTGCTGCTTGCCACCTTTGCAGAAAAAGGTCAGCCACTGGCAGTTAGCATATATTCCCAACACATTCACCACATTTCATTTGAATAGAACTCATCATGTCCTCTTCTTCATTCACACCTAGCCAGTAATATACCCCCCACCCCCAGCACCCCCCCCCCCCCCACTCCACTTTACTCAGTGTTTCTTTCAGCAGTAAGAGAATAGAATAGCTAACCGACACTATAAATGGCTGCTTGTTGCCTGCCTGCCAACAGGAAGATGAAGAAGAGAAGGAGGAGGAGAAAGAGGAGGAGAAGATGTGCAGTAGTCAAAGATGAGAGACAATATAATGATAGCTATTCCCATTATGGGCGATTACGTGCTGACAGCTGAGAAGAGACGCTTTCTGAAGCAATAAATAAACGTGGATAAACAAAAGAGGGCAGGTGACGGGAGAGAAGGCAAAATAATCGGCTGTGGGGGAGAGAGTTCAGAAAAAGCAGAGAAGGAGTTGTGTGTGTGTTATGTGTATGTGTGTGTGTGTGTGTGTATGTGGGGGGCAATGAATTGTTAAAGCAAATGCTTTTTAAAACACGGTTCCCTGAACATGCTCGGATAATCCTGTGCCAGTGTTACCTAAATTGTGATCACTCACCACAACAGAAAAGTTGCTGCGCATTCTTTACTGTGCAGTTTGCTCGTGCACGCAGCGCAGTCATTCCAGGTACCGTTAGACGGTGAAACCCCATGCAACCCCGATGAAAGCGTACTGGTTTGCATGAATGTACACAATTGTTGCACATTTATCACCCCGGTGATTCTCAACTCATCGACATTCTGTACTACAGCTAAGGTCTGCGTGACTCTAATTGTTGCAAAATAATGATTTAAACGCGTGCAATGCCAGCAAATGATCGGATCCTTCGACGATACACTATTTGTTCAAAAGTATTAAAAAAGCAAGCAAAGCAACCAGGAGGATTTATCCTGCATGGAAGATGGGGCCAGGGGGGCGGGTCAGTCTGGGGAGTTCGAACTGTTGATAAACCAAAGATTGAGGCAGGAGATCGTTGCTTATACTCCATGCAGCGGATGCAACTGACAGACAGCATGAGTGTGTGTGTGTGTTTGTGTGTGTGTGTGTGTGTGTGTGTGAGTGTGTGTGTGTGTTTGTGTGGGAGGGGGGGGTCATCGTCTGTCTTTCAAGATCTGTGAATATCACATTTCATGATGTACTGTGAACCGTGTTGTGAACGGCGGTCTGAATGTTTTTCTGTTTTGTTTTGAGTTATGTTTCGGGATTCTGTTGCCCTGCCTGCGTTGTCTGCTGGTGATTAAGACCGTTTTTTCTCCTTTTGTTATTGCATGCATTGATGTTGGCAGAACTAGTTCTTGGCTGGGTTTTTCCTGCTGCCTTTCGCTCTTTGGTTCGGTTATGTTTCTTTGACGCAATGATTTTCAGAAGACAGCGGAGTGAAATCATTCTCAGCAGTGTGTGTGTGTGTGTGTGTGTGTGTGTGTGTGTGTACCATGCTCACCTCCCTATGCCCACCCCCTTGCTTGCCCTCACAGCATAAAGAACGTGACGCCCAAGGTGGGACGGGAGGAGACGCACGACGCCATCCGGCGGGCGTTCGACGTGTGGCAGAACGTGACGCCGCTGCGCTTCGAGGCGGTGCCCTACAGCGAGCTGGAGCGGACCAAGAAGGACGTGGACATCACCATCATCTTTGCCTCGGGTTTCCACGGCGACAGCTCGCCCTTCGACGGCGAGGGCGGCTTCCTGGCCCACGCCTACTTCCCGGGGCCCGGGATCGGCGGGGACACGCACTTTGACTCGGACGAGCCGTGGACGCTGGGGAACCCCAACCACGACGGTGAGCGCTGCCCGAGTGTTGTTATCGTGGCGATGTCAGGATCATATGGCAATATGTGCAAAAAAGCAACAACAAAAAACACCATCTAAACATGTGGCCAAAAATGCAGATTTGCTTGCTTTGATTCTGTCTGGTCCTCTTATTGGCAGCCAATGAGGTCCCAGTGCCATGTATTTGTGGTCGGGTCTTGGATTGGATGCAGATGGATCTTTGTGAGTTTTCCCTCATGGCTCCCTCCTGAAATGAATCAAAACAAACCTAGGGCACTCCGCCGCTGTCTCTCAACTGATCGCATCCCCTTCAACCATTTGCACGCAAGCTGTCTTATTTGCCTCTTGCTGGATTATTACATTGAGTGAAAGTCTTGAGTGGAGGAGAGGTTGGTTGGTGGGTGTCTATTTACTGTTCAACCGGGCGTGTGGGTAAACAACCAGAAAAAATGCAGTTTAATGTTGTGTGAGGCCGATGCGTCATGCATTCGACGGGGTGAGTTCAGGTGATCGAATAGTGGCGTCTGAGTTTGCATTTGTATTTGTGTGTGTGCCTATTGGTGCATTTATGTATGAGTGCCAATCCGTTCAAGTTGTGTGTGTGTGTGTGTGTGTGTGTGAGTGTGTGTGCATGTGTTTGTGTGCTTTTGTGCTTGTGGGTCACAGGCAGCGAGTGGACTGTCGGGCTAAGTTCGCCCAGTTGACTTTTCGACCCCGTTCTGTCCTCATTCGGCCGGAGCTTTACCCATTTGTGATGACAGTTTGGTAATGAGAGAGAGAGAGAGAGAGAGAGAGAGAGAGAGAGAGAGCGAGGGAGAGGGAGTGAGAGGGAGTGAGACAAACAGACAGAAATGTGGGAAGATGTGAGTCAGACTAGAGTTGAGGTGAGGTAAGCGAGAGGACAGAAAACAAAGTGCGAGCGAGAGCGAGAGATGGAGAGAACTAAAAGAGAGTGGAGAACCCCCCATAAATGAGAGCGAAGGGGTCGGTGAACCGGGAGATCCGGGCACAGCTCATTAAACGGCGGGATGCCACAGGTTGAGTAGATGAGGAATTCGACAACAGGAAAAGCCCATGGGCAGTTCACAGAGCTGACGTGGTCCAAAGCAGTCTGTCGATGCGTAGCCGTCAGCAGGCGATCTGACGGGCCTAATTGACCGCAGACACGCAGCGCCACTAGTTCAACTAGTTCAAAGAGGTTCAGCTCTCCTTCCCCTTCCTCTGTCACCTGTTAGCTTAGCCCTTTATCCTCCTGCCTCTCGCCCTCTTTACCTATGTCCCCCCCGCCCCCCTTCCCTTGAACATATGGAGGGACGGGTGATCGAAAGAAAGGAGTGCACGGTTTCCTGGTTGTGCGCGTTGTGGATGATACAGAGTTATGAGCAACTGGACTAACAGAGAGGGAAAGTTTTTATGGCAGCCATGGCCAAGTCGAGAGTGAATGTGTGTGTGTGTGTGTGTGTGTGTGTGTGTGTGTGTGTGTCAGAGAACGACAGATCAAATGATCAGAGGGAGGAGGCAACTGGTAGAGCTTCTCCCCAAAAATATAGAATAATGGAGTTCTCAGAAGAGAGAAAGTGAGGATGACAGAGAGAGAGAGAAAGAGAGTGAAAGATTCGCAGAGAGGGAGACTAACCGATGAAGAAAAGAGAGAGTGAGAGGAAAGAGAAAGGAGTAGAAGAGAGGACAGAAAATCCAGGGAAGCACGAGAGAGAGAGCAAGGGAGAGAGAGAGAGAGAGAGAGAGAGAGAGAGCGAGAGACAGCAAGAGAAAGAGAGAGAGATGGAGATGGGATAGCCGTGTGAGGGACGCGTGTCGGAAATAGCAGCCGTGGAGTGTGCTGTCAAAGGCTGAATATAAACTAGGACGCCGAACTGGCTTTCTTTTTTTCTCCTTCCTGCAGAGACTTAGATAACTCTGGCGCTACGCTCGGAGCCTCAGCGGGAGGACGTAGGCGGGCCACGTGGAGTGAGTCACCGCAGTAGGCTGTCTGACTGGCTGGTTGGTTGGCTGGAAGGCAGTCTGGCTTACTGGTTGGTTGGCTGGAAGGCTTTCTGACTGGCTGGTTGGTTGCTGGAAGGCTATCTGACTGACTGGTTGGTTGGCTGGAAGGCAGTCTGGCTTACTGGTTGGTTGGCTGGAAGGCATTCTGACTGGCTGGTTGGTTGGCTGAAAGGCTGTCTGGCTGGTAGTCTGGTGTGTGTTTTTACATGATGAAACCAAGGTTTAGAACATCATGTCTGTGTGCCTGCACCACTTCCCACGGTCACTTTCTTTGCTCACACACAACCTGTAAACACACACACACACACACACACACACACACACAACATGTAAACACATAAACACACGCTAACACACATACACACACACAACCTGTAAACACATAAATACACACACACACACACACACACACGCATACGCACATACACACAACTTGTAAACACACATACACACACACACAAAACCTGTAAACACAAACACACACACATGTGAACGTGTCTCGTAAATCTTCCTGTCGTGTCTAATCCTTTACCCCTGTTGCCGGGGACAACGGTTGCCAAGCCTGGCCAGTATCACAGCACACATGGATGTGGTGATTATTGTTGTTGTTGATGATGATGTCACTGATGCATGCACCAGGGAGTCAAATGCTCTCTGCATCGAAGTCGCATGCACGTGATTGAGAACACTGACACACTCATGCACACATACACACACACACACACACACGTACACATACATGCACACACACACACATACACGCACACAAGCATGCACGCTCACACACATACACGTGTCTGTTCCTATGTGTACACATACATAGGAACACACTCATATGTGCCCAGTTAGCACACTATTTCCAATACATCTTTTCTCATCCAACAGCTTTGTTGAAGGAGGATTACTGGCAGTGTTATACAGCCATTCACTTTGAGCAGAGACAGCACAGTTTGTTAGCACCTAATGCTAGTACAAAGAATGGTTTATGGCAGATTAGGATCAGGAATCAGTTGCCGGGAGACCTTAAAGCAACACAAACTGTTATGAATACATAAGTATATTGAGGAATGTTAATCACATAATTTTTATGATTTATATTTGATGTAAATTAATAACTATTGTGACAATCTACCTAGGTAGATTGTCACAATTGTTAACAATTGAAATATGTTGACCAATTTGTTGCCAATCAAAGCCTTGATGACTAAAGGCCAGCACGGGCAACCAGTTAAATACACACACAAACATGCAAACACACACTCACACGCACACAAACATAAACACACACACACATTCCCTACTCTCACCTATTACAGCCACTATATTATCTCAATGCATATGTTTGTGAATGGGCTTTGTAGTATGTGTGTGTGTGTGTGTGTGTGTGTGTGTGTGTGTGTGTGTGTGTGTGTGTATGTGTGTCGGTGGCTTAACGTGTTTGTGTTGGAGGGATGGGGAGGACTTAATCCTTTTTTAAATGATAAGGTAGGAATGGATTCCTCACTCTTCAAACATAACCTTGGTCTAAGTCCTCCACTCTGCCTTTTCTGAAAATACCTTCTGTGTCTCTCTGACTTTATTATTTCATCTCTTTTTCTATGACAAAACATAATTGACACAAACAAATTGGTAATTCATCTACTGGCTTTTTTTTTCTGCTATTAGACACGCATACAAGGAACACACACATACACAGTGCTCTATACTCCAAAACACCACAAGTGTTGGAGAGACCAGGGTCCGAATGCTACAGCTGTGAGTGGATTGCAGGGTTGCAGTGCCTTGCTCAAAGTCACGCAGAGTCACTTTCAAGCTGCTGGTTGAAAGCTGAATGTTCCCACTTAAACCAGAAAGCGATGGACTCCTCCTGCACCCCATCCCCAAATCCCACTTTCCACAAATCCTCTAAGCTCTATCCTGCTTGTAAACCCCCCGGTTAGCCATGATTAGCCGTTATTCCAGCCTATTCGTGCACCTCCAAATATTCCACCTCTATCCAAGTCTCTATCCAACAATTCTTACACCAGTAGCGGATGTTTGGATGTACAGAATGGTGGAGATCGGGTCAAACTCCTAAAAGAAGAAACGGGAAAAAAGACAAAGGCAGAGAGGGTGAGTTAAGTTAAAAGAAGCGGGAGCTGATGTCTGATAATTGCAGGAGGTGGTGACGGACAGACAGAAAGTGGATGCGATGGCATAGGACAAGAAGGAAGGAAGTAAGAAAGGATGGAGGGATTCTTATTTTCTAAGAAATGGAATCAGGCGCTGCTTATGTACTCGTCGGAGCGATTCCTTTCTCGTCATTTTGACAGCACATCAAAGGTGCTTTGTTTAACGCTTTTTCCCATTGCTTTATGAACAAGCGGATGAGCCAAACAACCAGGGTTTTTTGTGGTCTATTCATCATCAAGGTCATCTCCACGTGCCTTTGAGGCCACAGAGTAGCAAATGTGATTTAATAGTACTCCCACTAAACACACATAGACACGTGCAAAAACACTGAGCGAGACACGTCCCATTTTGAGCTGCAGCTCCATCAAGGATGAAAGGATTCTTAGCATGACATTAGCTTCACAATGCATGAATTTGATTTGTTTGTGTGCTTAATAGCCTTAAACATCCACATTGCAATAAAGCACATTTGCGCCCACCATGTCTGAAAATAGTGACTATGGGTTCATAAGCAGAACTCTTATGATGCTTTAGTGCTTGAAGGATATTTTTACGCATGAAAAGAATTAAACAAAACTATTAATTCTGTCCAATTTAGCATTGAAACACACACACACACACACACACACACACATAAGTGCATGGGGTGACTCATAGGGTGCTGGTGCGTACGCACGAATCCTCCGATATCAGCTGTCACAGAGTCAAAACAATGTAAGGCAGCACACCATGCCTTCACCCAACAAGGCCTTCGCACAGGAAATGAGACATTCTCCATCGCCTGCGTCGTTCTCCTCACTAACTCAAACCCCCCAAAATAAACTCACGGCCCCCCTCCGAAATGTCAAGAATTCGGGGGTAGGGATGGGGTGGGATACAAACAATAACAAGAGGGGGTAGATGTGATGGACGTGAGGGAGTTTTCATTCAACAGCAGGATATGAATTGGGTGAAATGGGGGGAGATGATGTAATCATAAAGGCGACGGTCACTGATCCGCGAGCCGATCTATAGCGGCGGGCGAAAGAACTCGAGCCTCTTGTCGGCCTCGATCGGCCCGATCGGCCTCGATCGGCCCGACCGGGAAAATCGTGGACATCGGACAGCCGGTACGTCTGGTCGCTCACCCAAAGTCTATAGCTATGGGCATTTCTGCTGTTGGTTCACTTTCTCTTTCTGTTTTTCCGCAATGGTTTGAGATTAGCGGAGAGCTGGGTGACGGAGTGGAGTGTGAGGGGGAGGAGGGGTGTGAGAGATAAGAAGATTGGGAGGAGAGGGAAGGGAAAAATATAAAGAGGCGCAGAGGGGAAGGATTGATGGGGAGGAAGGATGGATGGGGAAAAAATAGCATATGGTGTCCGTGCTGGTTTTATTTTTAGGATCCTGCGCCCGCTGTGTGACAGAGAGGAAGTGGCAGGATCTCTCCTCATCACTCGGGCCACTCTCTCTCTCTCTCTCTCTCTCTCTCTCTCTCTCTCTCTCTCTCTCTCTCTCTCTCTCTCTCTCTCTCTCTCTCTCTCTCTCTCTCTCTCTCTCTCTCTCTCCCTCTCTCTCTCTCACTCTCTAATTTTCTTTGTCTCACTGTCTGGCATTGTTTTTTGTCAATCTCGCTCAGTCTTTCTTTGCAGCTACTTTTATTTGATCTCCAGCCCTCCCAACCCCTGTGCCTTTCTGCCTCACTCTCTCTCTCTCTCTCTCTCTCTCTCTCTCTCTCTCTCTCTCTCTCTCTCTCTCTCTCTCTCGCTCTCTCTCGCTCTCTCTCTCTCTCACTCTGTCTTTATTTGTCACTGTGTCTCTGTGAGTCTCACTCTATCTCTCCCTCCCTCCTTCTATCTGTCTCTCTTTGTCTCTGTGTGTTAGTGTCTTCTTTTCTGTCTTTCTCTCGCTCTCTCTGTCTCTCCCTCTCTCTGTCTCTCTCGCAAAGATTATGAAGCTTTTTTCTTAGCGTTGGCTCTGATAATTTCCTGGCTGTATCCGTGTGTGTGTGTGTGTGTGTGTGTGTGTGTGTGTGTGTGTGTGTGTGTGTGTGTGTGTGTGTGTGTGCATGTGTGTGTGTTTGTTTCACCATTGCAAACAGAAGAAAAAATATTGATGGTGGTTATTGTAAATAATAGGTAAGTGTAAATAATAGGTCAACATAGAGACAGGAAAAGTTAAGAGAATTACAAACACAAATTTATGCAATATATTGTAATGCGACACAAGACATTGTACATACATGGTACTACTGAGGATGCTGGAAAGAGACATTTTATATAAAATGCGACTTCATTTATTATATTATAAATCATCTAAATTACATTGCATTGTAATTGCTTTTGCTCCATTCCAAAAGTAAAAAAACAAAATATTATGTTCATATAACAATAGAGCATTCCGGGTGTGGGCAACCGTTCTGCTTGATTTATATGCATTGTGCAAAGTGTGTGTGCATGTATTTCTAGTCAGTAATAGGCATAGAGCGCGACAATTAAATGTGGGAGGCACTGGGCATTGTCTTTTGCACACACACACAGAAACACACACATACACACCCACACACACTCACTATCGCACACTAATTTAGGTATCTGAGGGGCATCCACACAAACATGACCATATCCTCTGATCCATTCTCCTCCCACACACTTCTTATCAAGAGAGAGACAGTCACGAACAAAAACCTTTGTGCCCCGCAGTGACCTGATGATTTTACAGAAGAACACAGACAAACAGAGACAGACAAAGTGCAGATGGCGTTTAAGCACAGCGACACTCTCTTTCCAGCTGACCATTTTGTGTGGACATCATGTCTTGTGTTTTTGTTCCATGATCTAAAATTGGCTCTTCACTTTTAACAGCTTCAATTGTGCTCCCTCATGCTGTTCTTATTTTCCACTTTTCAGTGCAGTTCCCAGCCTCACACACACACAGACGTGCACGCACAGACACACACAGATGCACAGACACACACAGACACACAGACACACCATACGCTACACACACACACACCTAGCCTCTGCAACCTTTCCAATGTAACCATTTTGTATGTTTACTCACATATTAACTAAGAGGGAGAGCTAGAGAGAGAGAGAGAGTTAGGCATGGCTGCTCCTCACTAGTCTCCTAAATCCTTCGCTCTTATTGGTTTATTTACCTCCGGTCCGCTGGAAGGGATAAATTAAAGATGGCTGACAGCTATGTACTGCCTGTCTGCTTGCAGTTTGTGTAAATAAATAATTACTCCAGGGTAAGTATTGTTGCAGCCTCGGTTTTAGTTCCCATTGTTCCAGCCTGCCTGCCTGCCTGCCTTCCTCCCTCCCTCCCTCCCTCCCTCCCTCCCTCCCTCCCTCCCTCCCTCCCTCCCTCCCTCCCTCCCTCCCTCCCTCCCTCCCTGTGTCTTTTGGTCTCCAACAGACGTGTGAGAACTAAGTGGAATAGATTCATAGCAGCAAGTCTCTGGCTCGGCTCTATGTCAACAGCCCACAGCCAGAGGTATTAACAGATGGGGAGAAAGAGAGAGAGAGAGAGAGACACACACACACATAGAGTGAGAAAGAGAGAGAGAGAGAGAGAGAGAGAGAGAGAGAGAGGGGGAGAGAGAGAGAGAGAGAGAGAGAGGGAGAGTAATGAAAAGTGCAAGTAATGAAAGAAGAAGAGGAGAGTGATGGTGACGGCATGATTCTTGAGGGGGTTTTAAGGTGCGTGCTCTGTCAAGGATTCTGTTAGCCCCGGGGTCCTGGTGTTGTTATAGAGCAGAGTGCAACCTGAATTGTAGATCACAGCACCGGCAACAGCCCACCACCACCACTCCTTACCACCGCCTTACTGCATGCAGATCTGGGAGCCCCAGTATCGGTCCCTACAGATCCATGAGCAGAGGTTGCAGAGGGGCGTGTGGGGGTGCTCTGGTTCCCGGACAACCATCTGTTGGTTGGTGTTAGAGCCCTCCAGGACAGCCAAAGTGACCAATCACACTCACACACTCTTTCTATGCTTCTGGGGTGTGGGTTTGTCTGTTATCGTGCGTACGTGAGTGTATGTGTGTGTGTATGCGTGCGTGTATGTGTGTGTGTGCGTGTGTCCGTGCCTGGGTGGTTGTGAGTGTATGCGTGCGTGTGTGTGCGTGAGTGGGTGGGTGTATGTGTGTGTGTGTGTGTGTTGATAAACTAAAGTTTATCAACAAATTAACTTGAGTTTGGGGGAAAAGCAGCTCCCATACTTGTAGTTTTTTTTCAATGTCTGCTATAGAGTGACCTAAGGTTGCTGTAGTCAAACAGTAAAGAACACAGTAGAGGTTACAGTCCACTGGAGACAACCTGAGCTATTACTGCAATTGAAAAGAAGTGTGTGTAGGGCATCGGCCATATCTGATTTGTGGACCTGTGTGTGTGTGTGCATGTGTGTGTGTGTGTGTGTGTGTGTGTGTGTGTTTGTGTGGGTGGATGTGTGGTGGGTGTGTATGTGTGTGCATGTGTGTGCGGTCGCGGCCATGTGTGTATGTGTGTGTGTGTGTGTGTTGGTGCACTACAGTGGCATGTGCAGACAGCCAGTAAATTACAAAGAAAGAGCAAGGTTTAACATTGTGACCCTTTCTCTAAGCTTGACTACTTTTTACTTTTTACCCCCACTCCCTCATAAGGAGAAGAATAAAGAGAGAGAGAGAGAGAAAGAGAGAGAGGGAGAGAGAGAGAACAAGAGAAAGAGACCCACTCACAGCTTACATTTATATTGACTCTCTTCCTTCAGCTCACCTACTGTTACAGGGTTTTTCCTATAGAGAATAGAGAATTACGAGGCCTCCATCAAATTTTGTGCCTCCACAAACACTATTTTCAAACAAGCGTTGCACGTAATCAGCACAGTGCACCGGGAAAAGTGCTGCCAAAATGGCCAAAGAGCGGCAATTTTCATCCATGGATTTCCTCCACTCGCGCATTATTCCCTACAGCAGGAATGTACCAGTCTGCGACCTGATATTTCATGGCGGTTCAAACAGTTCAATATATTTATTTTGCATCCAAGCACATCCACTTGCTTAAAAAGGTTTCCTAAACTAACGTTGCAACCCATCAGTGTTGTTAGAAAGGTTCTATTTTCGTGTCTATTTGTGTTCAAATGTGGCCTAGTAACTGTACTGTTCATACCGCCTTCAGGCGTGAAGAGCATTCAAAGAGGTGTAAAGAGAGAGGGTAGCAATATCTTCCTCAGAATTCAGAATTATCAATATCATAAATTAGTCTCACCTGGTCTGTGCACGTGTGCGTCCATGATACCTTTAAGTCTTCCCCCGTGTATATGTATATACTGTCCGACTTGTTGTGTTACCTAGTTAAGGATATTTTTGTTATATATATTAGCTAAAGCCCTCTCCTTCAGTCAAGTGTTTAGCCAGTTCGAAATACCCAGGTATTGTGTGTTTGTGCATGCTGTTGTATTGGTTTCATTTGGGGATGAGGCTAATCTGTGTGCATATTCATTGCTCATATTTCCTCAATGGATATGCCTGTTTGGTCCATTTGTTCCATGCGGCGTGGCTTTATTGGGGCACATCATTGAGCGGCAGATGTCGGCAGCCCGCCTTTGAAGCGAATGCCAGCTATCACTACAAAACCCAACCTATACAGTCCTTTAAAGTCCCTCCACAACAAGTGTATTGTTTTCATCTTTGCAGATATGGCTCATAGAATCAGCGATTTCTTTTTAAAGCGAGTTCTCGAGGAGGAGAATCATGAGCGCAGGTGAAAGACATCATCTGATTATGAATGGTAGTAGTTAAAAATAATAATCCATGTTACTGACGAGATGCGGTAAATTTCTCAGGTCTGGAAGTAGCGAGAGACTCTGCCTGCCTTTATGTTGTATTTAATGTTGAACCTTTGTTCAACATAAAAAAAAAAAAAACTTTAAATAAAATATGCTCCACGAATGAGCCCCAAAATTTCCATTTCACATTCTCCACTTTGTCTGCAAAATGCACCTGGGTACCACCTCTGCCTCGTTTTGAGCCAGAAAAAACCCTGATAAGATAACAGTTATCTTCCATCCTCCATTCCATGCCACCTACAGCCTAACCATCTCGTTGGTACCGGCCTCAGCCTGCACTGAGAAGAGTGTCACCCTGTGTTTCATGAGCGCCTTTAACAGATGAATGCCGTAAAATTGCCGGATCAAGTTTTCCGTAAAAGGAAGCAGTTTCTGTTGCTCACACAAGACATGCCTTTCTGCCTTTTTAGTGGAATGCTACTATTCACACAGCACTGGCAATGCCTATATATCCCTCTGTTGTAATTTCGAGGAAATGACATGTCACCTTTGCGCCGAAATCTCTGCAATTTGAAAACATGGCGGGTCTGGTCTATTCTCTCTCTCTCTCTCTCTCTCTCTCTCTCTCTCTCTCTCTCTCTCTCTCTCTCTCTCTCTCTCTCTCTCTCTCTCTCACTCTCACTCTCTCTCACTCTGTTTCTCTGTCTCTCTGTCTCTATTATGTGTCACGTGAACATGTGAAGCTTTCAAAGCTAAACATCTGTGGGACAGATGTCATGTTCTTGCTAATCTTCCATCAGGTTGGCTGAAAGCTGGCAGTCCCATTTTACTGAAACTGGGATTAAATCACTGGGCTGTATTCAGGACAAAAGAAAATCAAAATAAGTTCTGGCTATTGCACACAGTGACGTGGAGCGAAGAATATATATACAAGCATTTCATGAGCTGATCCTCATGACATTCATACACACATGCACGCACAAACACACACAGACACTGACACACACACACACAGTAAGAGATCCCTTAAGCAGAGATGGGGCAATAAACAGAAGAGAAGACAGGTGCATAATGCAGACATCTTCTGCAGGCAGTGATATGGATCTTTTAATGGTCTACCAGATTTTGTCTACTGGCACTCTGCGCATATGTGATTATTAATTTAAGCCTACTGGGGTAGCCGTGGAGTAATTATCTTATGGTTTTGCATGGGACTGCCGTGGGTTAGAAGGCTATGGCAAACTGCATCTGCGTGAAGAGCTGTTCTATCTATCTATGTATTTATTTATTAATGATTAGGCTTTCAGTCTAAGCACGATCAACTCCCCGTATACCCAACACATCCCTGCCGCTTTCATTGTGCAAAAAATAGCCCAAAATAAAAGTAATTTCAGCATAATAATTGACAATTCGGCCATTCACTGAAAACTGCAAGCGCAGTACCTGCAGAGAGTAATACCTGTTAGTGAGTCTTCATTCCATTTTGACATGACCTTAGCGCTGGCACAACATGCTATAGGGTGGTGTTGGTTACAACTAGGAGAGGTGTAATTATCTCGTAACACAACAACACTTTCCACCGATCCTGCACACTACCAGGCTGTTGACTTGTCATCGCATTGATCCATGGAGGTGGTAACCCTCATTCACTTCAAGAAAAACTCCATTAAAAACACACTTTCACCTTTCTCACCGCTTGTATGGTGGCTCACGTTCTCTGCCAACCAAAGCTTGGGTAATGAAAATGGGGATCACAATCTCACAAGGCGAGGTGTGTTTCAAGTAATATTAGGAGAGATCCACAAGTCATTACGGAAGTGAGATGAATTTTGCCTGGCTGAAAAGAAATACAAACTTTTTGATGATGCTAACTCGACTTTTGTCAAGTTAGACATGGCAGCATAAATGTTTTTTCCACTGCTGCTGGTTGATTAACAAGAAACAACCTATCTGACAACTGTCAATAACAAAGTGCCATGTTCCTAGAATTGTATATCTCCGATGTCTGACATATTGCACCCAATGCAATGTCAATGGGAGTTATCATTGTAAATTAGTGCATTGCCCATTGTTATGAATCCATGATTTCAATTCAGTCCATATGGCAGTAACGAGTTGAATGAGATGAATACCTGAATGTGTTTTTGACTAGAGACTGGGTATTACTAACCCCAAAGTCTGCCTGGTCACTACTCAGAAAAAAAACCTCTCCTTCCCCTTGTGACTGTTCCTTTCCAGGAAGTAAAAAGGCGAGGTGCTCCATGACCTCGCCTGTTTACTTCCTGTTCCCTTCCTGTCCTATGGTTGAGATATGACTGCTGACAGCAGAGAGCTGATGACACGACACACGGTCAGCAAGGTCAAAGTTCAGGGTCGTCGGGATGCATCATCGCCCGTGCCGGAATGCATGTTGTGTCATCGCTTGACGTTGCCATGGGCACCCAATCTCCCTCTACTTTCTCTTCCTTCTTTTTTTTCTCTCATCCATTTCATTTGCCATTCTGGTTGTCTCCTCGTTTCTCTGTGTTACTACTTACTACAGTTCTGCTTTTACTATCAGTCTTCTCATTGGCACAACGGCCTTCATTTCCCTCTCCTCCCTGTCTCATATTTCTTCTCCGAAAGCCTCTTCTTTCCCTTTATCCTTGTCTTGCTACTCCACTTCTTCGCTCCCTCTCTCTCTCTATATATCTATTTATTCACTCACTCCACTACTACATCTCCGCCAGTGCTTGGTTTTTCTCAGCGAGCAGGCTAGGCTTATTTTTCTGTGCCTTCCAGCTGTTAATTAGCCAAGCAACAGCAAGGCTTCGGCTATGTGTGTCTTAGCCTCTGGGTAGGCTAGGCCACCCCCACGCTCGCCTCCTCCCCTTCAAAAGCTTCTCCCTCTCCATCTTTTTCTCTCTCTTCTGCTCTCTCTCTCTCTCTCTCTCCCTCTCTCGTGTGTGCGCTCTCCATCCAAGGGAAGGCTGTGCTGTGTCCTCACGTGGCCTCGTCCTAGGCAGCCTAAGAACAGCTGCTACTTAAGACGTACAGGCAAGAGAGAGAAAAGGGAAGAGAGAGGGAGAGAGAGAATGGTAGAGAAGGAAAAGGGTAGAGAGAGGGAGATAATGGTACAGAGGGAGAGAATGGTAGAGAAGGTAAAGGGCATAGAGAGAGAGATGGGTGGAGATAGAGGAAGAGAAGGGTAGAGAGGGATAGACTTGAAATGTTTTACTGTTATTATTATTTTGTATCTTATGTTTGTTTGTATCTTACATCCTTTTGTGCTTTGGTAATGTAAAGGTACATTTTCCATGCCAACAACCCCTTGAAGCTAGACAGAGCGAGAGAGAAATGAGAAAGAGAGAAAGAGTGAGCGAGAGAGAGAAGGGCAAGGGAATAGAGGGAGTTGTGTGTGTGTGTGTCCTATGCTTAAAAAAAAGAGTAATATTACCACTGTGCCCACCCTGTCCTCCTCTTCAGCTTAACACCTAGAGACCCCTGGTTGGTTTCTCCCCCTGGCCATCTCGCCCTTCTATCCACTTCCTACTGTCAAACTCTTGATTTTATCATATGGCCCATAATCTGTGTCTCCAGCTGGCTGTTCTGTCTTACAAGTGTGTGTAAATCTCTCTACCTTTATGGATATTCTTTCTTTTGCTCATATTTTATGAGCCATCTGCTTTCATGAAGTGAAGGTTGTTAGTTAGTCTAAAAGCCATTTCCATTGTGTTACGCTCCGAATGGGTTGAAAAGCAAAGATGTTGTGAACTATGAAAGACCGTATCCTCATTGGATAAGGAAAGATTAGATCACATTTGATTTGATTAAATCCGATTAATCATCCTTTAGTGTCCCCCTGCAGCAGGGAAACACAAAGAAACCCCCAAGAAAACCCCAGTCTGCCCCAACTCCAGCAGTAAAAGGGAATGTGAAATCTCTCTCTTGGAAACGCATCACGACGCAAGGCTGTGATTTGGGTTTGCCCTTTAGAAAATTGTGGTCCTGTTGAAGGAATTGAGCTGTACATGGTTGGAGCCCGTCGGGGACCCACTGGTGACTTCGTACTGTGCAGACTTTGGCCTCGCATAGAACTGGGTTGGGAAAAGGGCTGTGGCTTGGCTGTCGGCAACAGAGAGTTCTTGGAGTCATAAGGACAGCTCTGGGTAGAGCCGTGGTGTGTGGAGACAAATTACAGAGCACATGGTTTTCCATGCGCTCCACAATGAGGATGCTTCTCTCAGCGTGTCTATATATATATATATTTTCTTTTCTTTTTCTGAGTGTCTGTGTGTGTGTGTGTGTGGGTGTGTCTGCCATTTCGAAATGGTTGCTATCAGTGGCCTTGCTAGATAATCCATTCATTACGTTCATCATTGTGATTTATGTGGATGTGTATACACAGGCACTCACACACACACACACACACACACACACACACACACACACACACACACACTCAGGTAAACACAACTTTGACAAAAAACACTCATCTCTCTCTCTCTCTCTCTCTCTCTCTCTCTCTCTCTCTCTCTCTCTCTCTCTCTCTCTCTCTCTCTCTCTCTCTCTCTCTCTCTCTCTCTCTCTCTCTCTCTCTCTTCTCTCATCTGCTCCCCAGGCAACGACTTGTTCCTGGTCGCGGTGCATGAGCTGGGCCACGCACTCGGCCTGGAACATTCCAACGACCCCACGGCCATCATGGCCCCCTTCTACCAGTACATGGACACAGACAACTTCAAACTGCCCCTGGATGACCTGCTGGGGATCCAGAGAATCTATGGTAAGACCTCGTCTGACCCCCCAAAAATATCTGGATGATGTTCGTGGTAAGCTGATTCTAATAATAATAATTCTAATATGTTTATTTTTATAGAGCGTTTCTTTTAACAAACTCGAAATGCAAACCAATTGTTGTCGAAAGCAACAATACAAGAAGCAGTGAAAGAACAAAGTCGACTCAGTACTCAGTAACAAGCTAGAGAACTGGTGGAGTCAAGGGGGTTAGTGATGGAAGGGAACGGGTTGGTTAAAGGCTGCGATAAAAGAGTGACATTTTTGGTTTCATGTATTTGTAGCTTATTTTTCGTTATACTCCCCAGATCTCGATCTCTAATTAAGAGACTTGGTTCTTCTGGCCATGAATCAAAGGCAAAAAAAAAAAAAACAGACGGAGATAATCAATCACGAGAATACCTTATATAAGCCTAGGATTTTTTGTAAATAAATATTGAAGCACTTATTATGGTGTCCTGGAACCTAACTGTAATGAAGCATTTGTTTCAGCCCGTCGGATATTTGAATATTAAAGTGTATCGTACTTCTAGTTATTTTGCATTCAAAGCCATTGCCCGCTCTCTCTTTTGTTCTCTCGTTCTCTTCTGTGTAAGAAGGTGCCATCTGCTTACATGGTCAAGGCAATTCCCTCTGGATTCGACAGACCTGGGCAAGCGATCAGATCTGCACTCATCCTTAGCTCTCGCTCTGTCTCTCTCTCTCTCTCTCTTTTCCATTCTTTCCTTCACTCTATCATTTATTCTAACCACCTCAAGGAGGTGAAAGACAGAACAGCTGTTGTGGTGGCTCTCTCCTCAGCAGGAGAAATATTGCTTTGTTGTGTTTTCAGGAGCCTCATTTGTGTCCCAGGTAGCAGCGACTGTCAAATAATGATAATGGAAAAACTTCTGAAATGCAATAAGCTTTTCAATTTCGACAGTTTCCACTCTGTAATATTAATGAGTAAGAAGGGGAAACAATTAACAATGATGTGATGCTGTGATAATGTGCAGATATCACAGCCTTCCGCTGCAAATGTTCCAATTAATTCATACAAATGTGTTTGTGAGAATTAATTAATTGTATAAATTACAGGCAGAAAAAAAACATCATGAAGGACAACAAAACATATAGATAACCCGTGATTGAAAGTCAAATGGTCTTCATCTCACTAATTAAAAGGATTAAGAGAGGTAGATGTTCTTTGTGGAAGTACGAGTGTATGTAGCATATTGTCCATAATAGCTCATGTCCTGCTTATGGTTGATGACTTAGTGCATTTATCAGCCATCTTTCTCTCGGTTGCACCAGTCACTAACGAGCCATTTGGCTGAATAAACGACGTGGTACTTTCTTCATCACACACATTCGAAATGCTCGCAAGTTGTAGACCATAATATATATCTTTTGACAGGTTTCGCACCATTTCTGAATTTAGCGACACCCAGCAGCAGAGCTGCAGCAAAGCTGCACGTTTATGCTTGGCTATTAGCTGTGCAACAAAGGGTTGCTTTGTGTTTTGTTTTCGTGTTGAGCAGATTTGTTCCCAGATGTATTCTTAATGTCATCACTATTATGCCAGCCTATGTAGAGTAACAGAAACACATCCAATTGCATATCATGCAAACCCCACTGTTAAACTTGACCCAGAAATATGGTTTGAAACCTATATACAGTATCCCCGAGCAAGAACCACATAGAAGTATGCCAGCCTTATTTATTTACCGTCTATACCATATAGGAATGTTTTTTGTCACTGAGGCATGGAGTCAGACCATTTTCTAAATTCATTCAGTGATTCATCTATTACTCATTTGATCTATAACCCCTTCAGTGCATTGCTGTACAAACTGCATTGCTCATGCATTCATTCATACTTTCATACATTCATGTGTTGGCATTATGCTATTTTGATGCTTTAAATAATACATGCCACGTTTTGACACCTTCACGTGTACACGGGATCGTGTCTTTTCCATTTCCGCCATTTATTCCCTAATCTGCTCGCAGGAATCCATGTTCACACTACAGAGCTACAGATTCATGTTCATTTATGTGTTGTCGTAGTCTGGTCAACAGAATAATGTTAACTTAGAGAAATTATGCCATTTCTCTGCCTTCTCTCTCTCTCTTTCTCTCTATCTTAATCTCTCTCACTCTTTCTCTCTCTCTCTCTCTCTCTCTCTCTCCCTCCATCCCTAACCCCTCTCTTGTGTCTGTCTGCTCATGTGATTAGTGGGTTGTTACACAGTGTAAAAATAAACACATGTTTATTTTTGAAACATCGTAATCCCAATGGTTATGTGGTTGTGTTGTTCTACTTGCATAAAAGTCTTTGTTTCTTGCTATACCACCAAGTGCTTCGCCAATTCATTATAATCACAACGGATTCATACATTGTATTTTGTTTATTTTTGTTTATTATGTTTGATAATTTTTTACCTTTCGTCTGATGTATAGGGTCTTGAGAATCTTCTTTATTATAAAAGTTAGGGCAGGCAATTTATTTTAGAAGCATTTTTGTCATATCTGTTGTTTTCTTTGCATCCCAACAGCAATCAATTGATCAAATACTCTGAATCAATCTGGCTGTCTATGGCTGTCGCAGGCCTGTAATAAGCCCGTCCAATCATTTCATTTGGCCCAAATTAAATGATTGGGTGGCTTACCTGTTTGTCTACCTAACTACCCGGCTACCTGCGCGCACTCTGCCTGTGTATTCATTGCGCATGACCGGAGTCTTCCACAAGAATAGGCAGACCTATTGCTGAACCTAACAAGCTAGTCACATGTTTTGGGGGTGTGGCTTTGGAGGGAGGCTTGAAGGGAGGGGTGTGATTTCTTTGGTTTGGTACCTTCAAAAATCTAGCTTACTCTGGCTGGTTTCTCCAAATTGCCTACTCTAGCTTTAATTTTCTCATATTGTTCCCAGTTCTTTTCTTTTGAAAATCTTTTTGTTCATAAACATCTCCCACACTTCCGCTACTCACAATGTTCACACTGTGTTTCCACACATTCTAACAGCCTTAATGCCAGGAAGTCTCCGGGGATAATTACAAAGTAAGAGTGTGTTTGTTAACAGCCCTGTGTTAAATAAGGACCCCCACAAGCACACACACACACACACACACACACACACAAACACAAACACACACACACACTAACACAAACAAGCAACATCACTGTGGTTACGGCTAAGAATGCATTTAATGAGGCTTTTGAATCTCACTGTTCACTTTTGTTCAGTTTCACAGATTGTCCATTTGAAAATGTTATTTTGTCTCATATATAAGTCTGATACATGAAGTACAGTGACATTAACAACTATAACAGTAATCCCTTCTATTATTTGCCCATGAGAATCAATGAACCTGGCTAGACTGATCGTGTTTGAAACGACGCAGAGCATAGATCGGTCCAATAGCAACACTTTAAAGTACACATTTTTATGTCTGCAGCTGTTGTTGGTTAAATAAGTTACATAAACATCACACATACAGAAACTGTTTCTATCCAATCAATCAGTTATTGTGTTGAAAAGTGCGACTATATGAAGGGTTTTCTTCTCAAGGCTTGAAATGAAGTGGGAAATAATGACACCAAATAGTTCTACTTGCTTTTTTTGCCACGGGCACATTCAGTTAAACATAAGACCTGAAGTGTTACAGTAGACTTATGGTGTCCACCCTATCCTTCAGAACAGACCCAACCAGCAGAGAAACACAATCATCACAAACCCCAGTGATCTCAGTGATACCAGGAGACTTCACGAAAATATTAACAAATTCAATCATGTGTATGCCTGACACCCTTTATGTCTCCTCTGTCTTCCTCCCTCCCTCCTCACAGGACCGCCCGACAAGTTGCCTCAGCCCACCAAGCCTTTACCCACGGCACCCCCTCCACGGTCCCTCCCCCCTGCGGACCCCCGCAAGCCGGACCGGCAGACCCGGCCCCCCAGGCTGCCCCCGGGAGACCGGCCCACCCACCCCAACGGCAAGCCCGACATCTGCGACGGGGGCTTCAACACCCTGGCCATTCTGCGCAGGGAGATGTTCGTCTTCAAGGTACGCAAAAATGGCACAAATATGTGAGGAGAAACTATTAGAACGATTGTTAGGGATATTAAAGGCTTCTCAAAGTTTGAAAGTTTGTTAGGAGAGTGGTTAAGGGCATGAAAGGGGTTTGGTAGCCGTGTGTACCGTTTGTACATGATTGGAAGAGTATGGATTATTTAGCTAGCCCTTGGATCGGTAATGAGACTCTAAGGGGCAACCACTGAAATAGAAGCCTTATGTAGAATATTAGCGCCAGTATTCAGTGTAGGGTTAGTGTTAGGTCCTCGTACTCTCTACGTTCGTTCGACCTGGAGAGAAATGTAAGGATGAGAGGAGAGGTGTGTGGGTGTATGTGTGTGGAGCGGTATATTACTTTACACAGAAACCGAACACTGTGTCTATAGATCCAAGTGGAATACACTAGAACCACACACACAAAAAAATATATATAATAACTAGCATGGCGTTCACAGAACACTAAGAAAGACGGCACACATGGCTGTCAATGTGTCTTTATACTCGCTGTGGAGACCCCTGAACAAGTTACAGTGAGGAATAGAATGGGGAACCTTGATGGTACTGCACACAAGGCAGAAAGGGTGTGTGTGTGTGTTTGTGTGGGTTTTCTTGGGGATATAAATAGTTAGCATTCAATGGTTCAATAACAGTCTCGTGAAACAACGGAGGGAAAATCCCTTCTCTGTAGCTTTTCCCTCATTGGCCAGTGCTTTTTTCTTTACCCAGGAACGAGTAAATTTGACTTCTTTATGTATGTCATGCGGTTCAAGTACAAACAGATTGCAAACTGGGCATTGCAGAGTTTACCTTCAGTCACACAAGTGAGCGACAGAGCTCCACTCAAAGCCTTCCTAAATTTTGCTATCACCCAACCAACGTCATCATTTCTTTCTTTTTTTTAACAATTATTTGAAACTCTCCCATGACACAAAGGAATGCATTATGCAGGAGTGTAAACCGAGAGATCCCATTCCCTCACTCCCTCCCTCTTCCTCCCCCTATCCCTCCCTCCCTCTTCCTCCCCTCTCACCCCCCCCCCCTCAGACCGACACGAAGAGCGCCTGCTCTGAGGTAAATGGATCAGGGTCACGGGACACACCGGATCTGGGCCCCAGAGAGATGTACAGCATAAACACAAGGGTGCTTCTGCTTCACAGTTGACCTGGAAGATCCCCTCTCATGGATGAGGGTGGATGTGGTGGTAATGGAGTGGGGATGGGGAATGGGGCGGGCGGGCGGATGTAAACGCTAAAAACCGGATATACTGAGTAGGTGTTGGCTGTTTCATCCAATTTTGAAAAACGAAAGGGGATTTTTTTTTTACGAAAGACAAGAGCCCCAGTCAAGCTATTTCGTGTCCTAATGTGCTGTAGTGCAGCGAGCGATTCCAACTGTAATTATCTGACTCATTCACAGCCTCCTCGCGTCCCAGAGCTGAAAAAAAGAAATCCATGATGTCTGTTTTTGTCCCAGACTCGCTGTGCTTTGCAGTGATGACAGCCCTGACTGGCCTATTATCTCTCTCTCTCTCCCATTGTCGAGAATGGAAGAGGAGGAAGAGGGCGAGAGGGGTCGTAAATGGCAGGAGGAAGAGGGAGGCAAAGTAAAAGCATGAGGAATAGGGTTATTGTGTGTGTGCGGTTTCTGAGCATAAGGAAATACAAATAAATGTAAAATAAATGACACACCTTCTCCAAATGATAAAGTGTCATGTCAGGACTTTTAATTTTTAGTAGAGGAAGTAGTCGAGGAAGCCTCCTGACTATAACTCCATAGAACTGGTATTGTAATCAGCAGTATTTGTTTTTATTCTCTCCAGAGCTCTGTGGCTTGATGTATTTCCCTCCAGAGCAAGCCAAAGTCTAGAGAAAGAGAGCCAGTGCGAGATAAAGAGAGGGAGAGAGAGAGAGAGAGAGAGAGAAAGTTTGATTGATGGCTAACATGTAGTACAGAGTCCCTTTAGCATAGGAGTTAGCATCATGCAACGCCAACTCACAATAGGAGTTGCCTTGCTTCAGCGTGTTTCATCGTCCAAGTGAATTTTCAATTGTGGAAGGGAAATTACGGGATGGGAGCGTTTGATTGGTGCTGGACAGTAGTCCGTGCTGGTGGTTGGCTTGGCCAGCGAGTGTTTCTGGCGCTGTCTCCTGTTCCCGTTTGTATATTTTTGGAAGGGCCGAGTGTGGAGCACGTCCAAGTCATTATAACAGCCATCCCTGGGCCCCTGAGGCACACAGGTGTGTCTGCTCAGTGAAATCATCAGAAATCATCAGTGACTTTTATCAGGTGAAATATACACACAGAGCATTTGTTACATGGGTGTTTTTTAAAGGCTGGGGCTGACGCCACGGACAGTTTGTGAGAAACTTTCTTTTGTTCAGTCTCATTCACAGAGAACAGTATTATTTGGGCGTTTTCTCTGAATAATTTGAGACACGGAGACTTGTCAGTTTGGACCCTGAAATAGAGTGGAAGCGATTTGACTGGGAAAGCAACGGAACAAGCAGAGGAAGAGTTAATTATGCTCAATTACCTCTCAGTGTTTACAGAGAAAAACGAAACAAAGAAGAGGCAAAGTCAGATATACACCACTGCAGACGTCACTTCAAACCGCTAAATGTTCCTTCCTGTTTCACAGTTCAAAGATAATTAAGAGCTAACATGCTTTTTAGGTTACGCACCATGTACATTTACATTACAATATTTTGCAGACTAAAAATACGTTATATATATTTCGCAGTACATACAAATATATATTTAATATCCAACCAAAAATATACATGATACATAAAGGATACATATAGTATATATAAAGTATGTATATGTGTATATATAATGTTTATACAGTATGTGTCTATATAATATATATATATATATATATATATATATATATATATATATATATACTGTATATATATATATATATGTATATATGTCACTCACAGGCTCATCTTGCATTCAGAGCCTGTGGGAGATATTTGTGAACGTTTTTTTAATTATTAATGTGGAAGCTTCCACTGAGCTGAGGGGTCTTCTGAGGTAATGAGAATAAACTATGGTATTTAAACGGGCATCCAGGCAATTCACATCAGAGAAGCGGCAGTTGTTGTCTCCGTTTAGACCTAATCCTCACAGCCCTGTTCAGAAGGGACAGACATTGCTGTCTGTGTGTGTGTGTGTGTGTGTGTGTGTGTGTGTGTGTGTGTGTGTGTGTGTGTGTGTGTTTGTGTTTATGTGTTTGGGATTGTTTGCAGAACTTTGGTCTTTTTTATAAATGTGCTCTATAAATGCAGTTGATTTGATCTACAACCCGAGATATTTTTGGTATGCAATTGCCTCCATGACTTATACAGTATGGCTATCTACCTACGAGCAATTTTTCTATTGTATTTCTGCAAATGAGTAGAATCGACACAGAAGTCTTATTGACCAACGGTGTGGTCATCCTCGGATCTTAGAACAAAACAAAAACCGGTAGAATGGATAATGGAAAACATCATATAGTCACTGTCATATAGACAGACAGACGGACAGACAGATCAAACAGGCAGACTGACAGAGAGTGTATGTCCAGAGTGACCTCTTCAGTCGCAGACTGTCATTTCCTTTCTGTCTCTCTCACACGTGAGCCTGCATTTGTGCGTTGGTGTGTCTGCGGCCATACCAACCCTTCACCTTCCTTCATCTTTACCGCCCGCCTCTTGCACTCACAAATGCACCACTACTAGTACTACTCCATACACACGTGCGCACACAAATGCACACACTTTAGTTTCACTTTCATGTTGAGCCCGTAATCCTTTCCACCCCAGGCCTTCTTCGTTGTTCTTACGTGTGAGAGGAATTAGGACTAGCTTGGAAAGCGGGCAAAATTCCCTGTATGTCAACATGCCACTTTGTATCATGTTGAGCAATTATGGTCTGGTCTTAACGGTGATAGCTTGATTTGATGATGTGGACTGCGGTCTGTGCTCTGCTACGTTGCAGGATACACTGGATCCGGTTATTCTGCTGGTGTGGGTGAGACGGGTTCTGGTTGGTTCTTGTTTGGTTGTTGTTACTAAGTTGTATGTATCGGGTCGGGACGAGATCCCCTGGTCTTTCTCAAACGAAGCCATGTGTCTTCAAACGGAGTCCCCCGTAGTTCCGCTTAGAAACCGCTTAGAGACGGGACTTCGGTTCTTTTGATTATTCCCAACGTTCCGTATAATTGCAAAAGTGCCAGTTGGAGGCGTTCTGCGGGTCTGGGCAGTGCTGTTCAGAAAGGGAACAGGAAGAGGGGTTGGTTAGTGGATGGGTGAGGGGGTGGGCTAGGGCTGGGCCCAACAATGATTCAAATTGGCCCGATTTCACAGTTTGATCTGTTTCCAATTACCAGCCAGGGTCCCGTGCAGAGGGGAAAAAACACTAAACTATTTAAATCAATCTGAGCAGCGGGGGCGGGGGGTAGTGTAACTGAAGTTAGAAGAGGAAGAGGGAGAGAGGGGGGAGTAGTAGAACTGAAGGTAGAAGAGGAAGAGGGGGGGGGTGGAATTAGATGGTGAGACGAGGGGGAACGAGGAGCAGGAGGACAAGTCTGGAGGGAGACGAAAGTCTCCCTCAGAAACAATTGAAGGAGACAGAGAGGTGTATCGTGAGGGTGAGAGAAGGAGATAGGGAGAGAGGGACTGAAGGCGAGTGCTTGATAAATGGGTGTTTGTTAAGCCTTCGCTGAGAATGAGACACAGTTTGATGATGTGGACACTACATTCTCTCTTTTTCATCCCCCTCCCTCTCCCTCTCTCTCATCCGCCTGCCTCTGTAGCATAGGTCAGAGCATTCTGTCCCGGGGGAGGGGGGGGGGGGAGAAACGAGGGCGGTCATTCTGAGCCAAAGGGTGCGGCGCATCGCTGGGCCATAATGGCTTTCACAGCTGGGGCTTCCCTTCCATAGCCCCCCCCCCCCCCCCCCCCCCCCCCCCTCCTCCACACACAAACACACACACACACACAGACATACACACACACACACACACACCTCCAGCCCCCTTGTCAGGTTTCATCCAACTTCAAAAAATGAAAAAAAAGCTGCAGAGACACACCTTTCTTCCACTTGGCCTATTCTCTCGCGTTCCTTCCGAGAGAAGAAATCGGAGAACTCCAGTGGCCAACTCTTTCAGCTCCAGACAGTTACCTCCATGATTTTTAGATTTTATTTGGGTGCTTTCACATCAGGGGCCCCCTGGTCGGATCCAAGTACACTTGACCCCAAAGTCCAGTTTGTTTGATGAGCGTGAACACTGGATCAGCGAACCGTGCCCGGGTCCAATTGACAAGGTGGTCTCGAGTTACGGTTCATACTCGGGTACTGTTCGCATCAGGTGTGACAATTAACTGTACCAAAACACGGAAGTGGACTGCTGTTTAATTGGCGTGCCGCACGCACCATTCTCATCCTCTGAACCTCTCAGACATGGCTGAGAAAGTAGGTAGGCCGGCGAGGAGGGTCGTTCGACACATTGTCTCCAACTTATAAATAGCAGTAGGTAGCATAGTGCGATGGTCGACTCCATTGTATGGGCTTTGGATCTTGCGTTTGGCACACTTTTCTACACCAGAGCGACAACATAAACAAATGTTTCTTGGGTTCACAAACCAACTAGCTGTCTACCGCCACCTACTGCATCAGTGTGTAGATAAGTGTACTCGGGGAGGGATCAACATTACTAATGTGAAAGCTGAGCGGCGTGGGGGGTGGGAGCAATCATACTCGGGCCCGGTACGAATCAATCGTACCTAATACTAATACGCCCTTAGATCTAGAAAGAGAGAAAGCTATGGAGGTGCTTCTCAGAAGAAGCGGGTCTCATAGCTGGCTCTGGTTTTTGTTTTGAGGGGGCAGCAGCAGTAAAGCAATCGACCCGTATCCCAGCATGCAATAGTAGAATATAACCCAACCGCCCACCGCTATATGGAAAACCTCCCATATATATTTCTTAGTTTCTTTCTTTTGGCTTGTTGCAGTGATGTGATGTTGGCATTGGGAGTTAAGACGGGACAGAAAGATTTACGACTTCAAATGTTTTTTAGAGCGGTGTGTAAAAATCCCCACTAATCTAATAGAGATGTGATGATGAATAATAGAGTGTAACGGCTAGGGTTGTCCCTGTGATTTCTCAGTTAAGTGAACATGTGACCACATGTTATGTACACACATTAAACCTTTCTTGTATGTGCTTTTCTCTTCTTTCCTGTTCCCCTTTTCCTCCCTCTCTTTCTTCTTGTAGGATCACTGGCTGTGGAGAGTGAAGGACAACGCGGTTATGCCCGGGTACCCCATGCTCATCAACGTCTTCTGGAGGGGTCTGCCGGCCAAGATAGATGCCGTCTACGAGAACAGCGAGGGCCGATTCGTTTTCTTCAAAGGTAAGGATGTGGTGTTTTTATGTGTGATTTGTTTTACCTTCCACACAACCAATGATTCAATATGCTTGACATGGATAGCAGGGTTCCCTCTTTCAATTATCTTTCTCTTTTTTACCATACACACACACACGCACACACACACACACACTCACAAAAAAACGCAAATGACATGAACAGAGTTGGCAAAAAGTCAGTCGGTAAAGCTCAAGTCAGGATTCACTTCAACCCTTCTGAGATCCAGCCCAATCTGTTAGGCATCTATGTCTTCACCGTGAAAATCCTGAATTTGTCACGCTGAATTGTACTGTTCCTGCCATGGTGCATAATAAAATATATATGTCTGGAGACGGGAGCATGAGACACGTTGTGGTCGTGCGGTCAAGTCATGCTGTCCTTGTGGTTAACACTCGTGCCTTCTGCTACTCTTGCGTAACATAATGAGCAGGACACAGGTCACATGTTCAGTGAAACACAAGAATAGTCTCATGGTCAGAAGTTTTTACCAATTGTTTACCTTTTAAAGGACACTCTCAAATTAGTTCTGGTTGTTATCATTATTATTTCTAAAAAGCACACAGATATGAGTGTAAAGAAAATCCCCTCAAAGATGCCTAACCCAGACCTGCCAAAGCACCTTTATCGGAATTCCCTGTAAGTCACTTTGGATAATGGCCTCAACTTTAATGACGACATAGTAATTTACTTTTAATTTGCTATAATGGGAAATATTTCCCATTAGAAACAGTAGACTCTGATATAAAAAGATCCTCATTTAAAACTTCTTGGATTAGTGCAAGTGTTCCAGGAATTTCGTCCAATGAAAGTGGCTAATTCCAGCCTCAATCCTCAAAATACACATGTGTTCTTTGTGTGATTCACATCTGCCAGTCTGTCATCGTTTGGCCCGACACTCTTCCACGCTGTGGCCTGCGGACTGTGTGTTGCTTGGTGACATGGCGTCCTGGGATGACCTTTTCCCAATTTCTTCCATATATTTGTTTGTTTTTGTAGGAAGCTTTTCTCTGAAATGTAGACTAAGCCAAGCTAAGATGACAGAGATTTGAGGGTAATTATGAGTCAGGCTGCTCAGCCACTGAATCTGGGAACGGCCAATAAACATAGTTATTATGTCAAAACCCATATTGTGTGAGCGACGTCGAAAGGAAATGTGACCATGCTAGACAGAAAAAGAGATGGAAGGTGTGAGTGGGATAGAGAGATGAACCAAGGTTATACTGAATCCGTCATGCCTCAAGAAAAAAGAAAATACGAAGAAAAAAAAAACATTTTCCACACCCAACAATTCCTGAAAGGTCAGACTATGGATGCTATGTGCATGGCAAACACAGAACACTTTAAACAACGTCTGTTGCTCTGTGATTCAGAGAATTCACATTAACCGAATGCCACCGTCTCTCAGGACGCGCATCGCTGATTTCCCAGAAGGCTTTATTCTGTCGGATGTGGTTTGCCTCCACTCTGAAAAAAAAACAAGAAATAAATACACTCGGTGGAAACAAAATAAGATGGCAGCCGCTTGTGTGGGTCTGCTCCCACCTGTGCCGCCTCCCTCCACATGTTTTCATCCTCTTGGTGCGCTAAACGCGGAGCGACAGAGGGGAGGTTCCGTTCGCTGCTGCGGACCCAGAGACCCTGGTGCACTCAGCTGAGTAACCGCTTCTCTCGCCGATGTCAACCGGGGCGGGGGGGGGGGGGGGGGGGGGGGGGGGGCGATTATAAACGAATGCAGCCTGCCTTGTTTCATTCATGAAACGCAGCCTGGAGCCAATTTCTGTCACTTCCCCGCCCCTGTGTTCTTCGGAGCCGACCCGGTTTCCCGGTTCAATCCGGAGCAAACATCTGCATTACTCGCTCTGCTGCGTGAGATTTACGAGTCCAGGGACGTCGGCTCTGACCAATGGGAACGCATGATAGGGATCTGCCCATCTCCCGGAGTCTCGTGGGTCATACAGGGAGACACGTTTACATGCATAGTCATACACACACACCCTCTCATTTCACATGCATTAATACCATCGCTGGGGTTTCCAGCAGAGTTAAACTCTCTCTCTCTCTCTCTCTCTCTCTCTCTCTCTCTCTCTCTCTCTCTCTCTCTTTCTCTCTCTATTCTCTAGCCAATCCCGCGCATAGTCCAATCAATTTGCTCGACTCTGCTGTCTCCTTGATTGGCAGTTTTGTTTGCAAACACAAACAGAGCGGCACGCTTCATTTAGCATTCTATTCCTTAATTGACCTCCTCCTGACTTGAGAGTAGACGTTTTGTTAAATGTCATGCGTTGTGCGTGTGTGTGTGCGTGTGTGTGTATTGTGTTTAAATGTTGTGTTCAGGCCATTACTCCAGATGTGTGTGTGTGTGTGTGTGTGTGGAATATGAGTGTTTGTGTGTGTGTGTGTGTGTGTGTGTGTGTGGTTATAGACTGCAAGGTTATAGCAGTGGATTGTGTGTGTGTGAGTGAATTAATGTCTGTTGGTGGTTATATGTAGGTGGTTTTTGGCAGGGGATTTGCTAGTGTGTGTGCGTGTCTGTGCGGGTCCATACATGTACAAAAATCCTTTCTGGGATACTTAGAGCCATCCTGCTGACTGGAAACACCAGCACCCTGCAGTAGAGGCCTGCTCTTACTCCCAGCATCAAAGGAACCATCCCAGCTCTGAAGATGAAGCCAGGTTTTCTAATTTGAACGCTGCGGGGTGATGGAAGTGGGTTTGAATCCAAAGTACAATCTGAAAAGATCTGATTTGTTGTGCAGGAGAGAGAGAGGAAGGGGGAGAGGGAAAGAGCGAAGGAGGGGGTAGGGAGAGAGCGAGGGAGGGGGGGAGAGAGGGAGAGAGAGAGAGGGAAGGAGTGGGGAAGAGACAGAGGGAGAGAAGGAGAGAGAGAGGGGGGGAGGGGGAGAGAGAAGGAGGGGGAAGAGACAGAGGGAGAGAGAGGACCAGAGAGAGGGAGGTAGGGGGGATGGGGAGAGGGAGAGGGAGGGGGAGGGGGGAGAAAGAGGGAGGAAGGGGGGAGAGCGGCTAGGATAACTAGTTTCCTCTTCGTCACTGTCGTTTTTTAACGACAGTTAAACGTAAACCTAAGCTAACGAGGCTAAGCTCTGCCTATGTGTGTGTGTGTGCGTGCGTGTGTGTGTGCGTGTGTGTATCTGCCTGTCTGTCTGTATTCTAGTACCAAGCAGGGTGGAATTAGGGGGAAGTGGGATCCAGGCTGGTTCTAGAAAATTCCAAAGGGGTGGAGGTGGTGGTGGTGGTAGGAAGGGGGGTGCCACCAGACTAGGTGAAATGACAGGAATTTCCTTTATGCTGCCCCAACAACCCCCCCACCTGACCCCCTCTAAAGCCCTTGCACAGCCCTCCCACGCACACACACATACACACACTCTCTTCCTATTAGAGAGGAAAGTACCGTTGCTGCAGAAATTAAACCTCTCACTCTAAAAATCCCAAAAATGCGACCTATCCACATGGTTGACACCCAAAAGTTTGACCACACCTTTCTTAAAATGTAAAAAAGGAAGGACGGAAGGAAGAAAAGCAATCCACCAAGAGTTCTCCATTTCAAGTCCTCCTTGACCATTTTTAGACCCCTTGATTAAAGGCTTTTAATTAAGGACTTTAATTATATGCAACTTGAAAAACGACATCCTCTAAATTAATCCAGTGATTTGTTTTCAGGAGAGTTTAGAGCCCTCAGTCCAAGAAAGAAATAAAAACGTTTATCCCAAGAAAGGCGAAGACCCTCGTCACCTTTGATACCCTCGTATCTTCAGGAAACTTCACTGTTGCAGAAAACATGTTGTTTTAAAGATAGACTGCACAAAAAGCACTAACACGATGGTCATCTCTATGTCGGCCTGGCTAAGTAAGTCAGTATGTTTCTATTTGGACACAGACGCACCACATTTCCGGAGCCCCCTCCAGACTAGGGTGTGTGGCTGACCCCAGCAGTTGGGGTATAACCACAACAGTATGGACCCGTTGACTTGAACACAAAACGACAGCAAAGGAACGGAGTCGCGGCAGTTATGTTCCACATAATGAACGAGAGTATTTGATTTACAAGATCTTCTCTTGGATCCACATATTTTTTTTTAAGACAATATGAACTTCGGTCTTCTAACAATTTATCAAGCAATCGCACGGGGGGGGGGGGGGATACATATTGCTTGTCAAATTCTTGTCAAGAAAGTGTATGTGCTGAAGTGCTTGAGGGCTATGCTGTTGGGTTTCACCAAATGGATAGATGGATGACCCCAGGTCAACGCTGTCCTCCATTTTCTCTCTCTCCGTCTGTCTTTCTCTCTCTATCTCTCTCTTTCTCATCGACCTTAACCCTTCCCCTCTTTCCCGCTTCATTGTCATCCACTTTTTTCCTAGCCGGCGGTTATTAACCTCTCGCTGCCTCGCCTTTTTCCCTCTGTCCCCCTCATACCCCCCCACCCCCCCCGTCCCTCTCCAAGCTCCTCCCAGAAAACATAACCCTGACACACACACACACACACACACACACGCACACACTCGCACAACTCACACACTTCCTGTCCCAGATCCCCCAACCCAACGAGGAAGTAAATCACTTCCTGAAACGAGCAGAGATAAGCATTAACATGCGGCTCCTTTTCAACATAATTAAAGGGAAGAGGAAGTGGTGATAAGCCTGGAATGGAAATAAAATAATGAGAATCATGAATTTAAAAAGGGGCGGACAAGATAAAGATCCTATCTCCATTTTCTTTTTTTCAAACACATGCATTTTGGCTGTCACAGAGAGACTTTTTCACATTTTACTCAGATGCATGTAGTTCAGTACTAAACAATGTAAACGCTGATATAAGCTTTTGAACTTAAAACCCTACAAGTATGTAAAGAATGTATGTACAATGTACAGACTATAGGGGATTCATGTCTTGGTATTTTCCGACAAAACCGGTATGAAAGCATTAATAAAATGTGTAAATCCTTTCTGCTAGTCTCTCATTCAGTCTGCGTCAGGTGTCTTTCAGGTGCATTTCTCATGCTTATTAAAACAGCTTAGGGAGAGAGCAGCAGGGGACACTTGAAATGCCTCGTCTGCATTTTGAACACGTTAGACAACGATACGACGCTGCTCCACAGCCTCCGGGAGGCAAGACCGCGGCATCTGCTGTTGTCATTCTGCCACTGCCACGTCACCCATCTCCTGACGTCTCTCTCTCTGACCTCTTTACCTATTCCCATCTCTCTCTCTCTCTCTCTCTCTCTCTCTCTCTCTCTCTCTCTCTCTCTCTGTCTCTCTCTCTGTCTCTCTCTCTCTCTCTCTCTCTCTCTCTCTCTCTCTCTCTCTCTCTCTCTCTCTCTCTCTCTCGTGCTCTTTCCTCTGGTCTCCAGGGAAGCAGTTCTGGGTGTTTAAGGACACGGTGCTGCAGCCCGGCTACCCACAAGACATCTCTCTGTTCGGCCACGGCATGCCGGCGCAGAGCATTGAGACGGCCGTCTGGTGGGAGGACGTGGCCAAGACATACTTCTTCAAAGGCGACAGGTGTGTGTGTGTGTGCGTGTGTGTGTTTAGCATGTACCGTGTAGCGTGTGCTGTTACGAGCCATGTATCCACTGGGGACATCACAAGTAAGTGTATCAACCTAGATGTATGATGGGTGAAATATTTATAGATAGATAGATAGATAGTAATTTATTTTCCTCAAAGAGAAAATTCATTTTCACAGACAATTGGTCCCACATTCAAACACAGTACATAGACACAGTACAGAAGACATAATAATACAATACAACACAACACAAGACTCCAGTATACATACAGACACATTAAAAAGAGCTATTGACTAGAGAGTGTGATTAATGAGTGCAAGGATGGCAGAAGGATCAAATCTTTTGCTAAAACGATATGTGTCAAATATATATAAGAAATGGCTTGTAATGACTAATCACCCTCACACTTGGTAGTGAAATAGGGGCACCTAAATTTCAGCAGAACAGAATGAGCATTATCATCATGTTGGTGGAGCAGTCCCACACCAAGCACAGAGTTTACACGACCACATCGCCAAATTACGTCTTACGTGGGTTTTGTGTCTTTCCTTGTGCAGGTATTGGCGCTACAATGAAGACATGCGGACCATGGACCCCGGCTACCCAAAGCCCATCACGGTCTGGAAAGGAGTGCCTGATTCACCACAGGGGGCCTTTGTCGACAAAACCAACGGTAAATGTCACCCATAGTCAGTGCGTCGTGCAGTAGTTCACAGCGCCTTTCCAACTCCCGGTTATGTATGCGTCGACGCTGTCGACCGAAATGTGTGTGTGTTCTAGGCATCGGTAGCAGGCTTTTTTTCTGCCCTTGGTGGTCATGTGACCGCAGAAAGGACCAGACCGCCACTGGGCACGCATTGCGGATTATACCAGTTGGGTCGGCCAATCAAATGGTGGGAAGACGAAATGAGAGCTTTTCCCATTGGACGAGCTGCTCTGCCAGGCGGGACTAACGCGCGGCCCTGGCAGTGCCTTTGTCGGAAAAAGCAGGACAGGTGGTGAAGAACACTCGAGCCATCTGGGCCCTTGGCTCCTGTGCCAGTTCCTTAGTTGAGCTGAGTGTGTGTGTGTGTGTGCGTGTGTGGTGCATCATGCCAGGTGCACCGGTCATCAATTGGAGCATAAAAGATGGATCAATATCCCGCAGTGCTGATCACAACAGCCATGTGTTTTTCCATGTGTGTGTCTTTGAGAGAGTATATGCATGTATATGCAAGCAGGCGATTTGTGCCAGCGTATGTCTTTTCTTTTACCATGTGGATGTGGGCGTTGACACTATGGTGGCACACTCACGCGGGTGTGCGTGTGAATAAGCGGATCATTATTCGCTGTCTTGCTGTCAGCGTGTCACTGACACAGATTGCAGAGCGATGGAGTGTGTGCCGTACGCTGATGATGGCAGTGTGTTTGTGCGAGAACAGGGGTGGTTGGCGTTGACCTGGTTCTGAACCCACAACAGCGAGGACTTTAGGAGTTTCCTTATCTTCTTCTTCCTCTCTTTTTTCACCAACTGTGTATTTTCTACCTTCTTGTAAAACTAATCCTGGAATGATGGGGTTTGGATCCCGCATCTGCATCGATTTGCGCCGAGAGGTCATCTGTCTTTTTTCCCATTTCCCAATGGATTGGATTTTCTGTCCAACAATATCTCCCCCTGTTGCAAAGCATCGGCAATATTGAGTTGAAAATGAACGAATTGATTGGCTGGGTGAAGACCGAGGAGGTCGATTGGTGTGTTCGACGAACCAATCCACGCCCACCCTGGCGAGTAACAACTCACCCTGTCCCAAGTCCATCTAGGACCGTTATTTTCCTTTACTGTGGTCGCAGGCGTAACAAATAGACGGACCTAGACTTGAATTGGATGCACTGAAGGCTTGAATGCAAGCATCAGAAAACAAAGAACCAGACTCATTCAACTTTTCTCCCAACTATAGCCTTTTCATGTTCTGTTCTTCCTGCTGACATTGGCCCTGAACAGTTCTCCCCTCAGTCGCCTTCCGACAAATGAATCGCTTTTGTTACTTGAAGATCTCATGTTAATCAAAAACTCAAAAGCACCCTTCCAGAATGTATAAATTACCACCTGGCCAGAGAAATGACAGCACCGCCTCATCTCCCAAAAACACTTCACCCAGGTTCCATCTCTCTGGGAAATTGATAGCATTTCTTTCTCATTTTCCCTGACAACTATGCATGAATAATAAACGAAAAGGCGAGAAAGCCAAACATGGGGAGACAGAGGAAAGATGGACATTTTCACTTCTTTTTTGGTGCTGAGATCCCATAAAAGGTTGAAACGTGTGATGGATGTGCTGCAGTATATCAGTTGTGTTTGCTAGCACAAGGGACAAAAGGGTGAAACGTTTACCTTCTCGCCATTTTTGCCCCCTCTGTCCCGATTTGAATCTTTTGAACATCTTGAACATCTCTTCTGAACATTTATGCCGTGTGGTATTTTCGAACCCCTGCCACAGAGGAGTTCTTTATAGGCCACACATGTCATCTAAACGATCGTTCACAAAGGGCACAAGTCAACCTTTTAATTAGTGTCACGCCGGGTCTGACAGCTACCAAGTAGCCGCGCAACATGCTATTGTTTAGCAATGGCAATAGTCGTGCTGTGCTGTTGAGGCTATGGTGGCTATATGCAGAGTTTGACATAAACACGAGGCTCATGCTGTTTACGATGCCATCAGCTAAAGCTGTGTTTAGTTGGACGCACCAACTGTGACCATCACATATTCTTTGAAAATGAACTTAACTTTACATTTACATTTAGGGCATTTAGCAGACGCTTTTATCCAAATTGACTTTAGTCCATGTTTTCCGCATATTTTTTATGATAAACAGGATAAAACAATACATTTGTCAAAAATTTCATAGATGTTGTTTACATTTGTGAGCGTCAAATTGGCACTTCAAAGTGCATCTTCTTATTTCCACATAACTACTGCAAAGAAATCCCATGAACGTCTTCTCTGACTGTAATAAGGAAAAAAGCTCTCTGAGATTTTATGTTTCATGAATTGATATCCAAAGTTATAAAGGATATCCTATAATTACTCTCAAGATGGGTTTCTCCTAAAAAACGTCCCAATATAAAATCTCCGCCTCATCCCCCATCGTGTGTACTCACCCCCCCTCTCTCTCCTCTCCCCCCATTGCCAGGCTTCACCTACTTCTACAAGGGCAAGGAGTACTGGAAGTTCAACAACCAGCGGTTGCGCGTGGAGCCGGGCTACCCCCGGTCCATCCTCAAGGACTTCATGGGCTGCGATGGAACGGCGTCTGACCCCGCGCGGCCGGGCGGGCCGGGGGGTCCCGGGCTTCCGCCCGACGACGGCACCTCGGACGTGGTGATTGAGCTGGACAACACGGCGGGCACAGTGCAGGCCATGGCCATAGTGGTGCCCTGCGTGCTGCTGCTCTGCCTGCTGGCGCTGGTCTACACGGTGGTGCAGTTCAAGAGGAAAGGCACGCCGCGCCACATACTGTACTGCAAGCGCTCCATGCAGGAGTGGGTCTGAAAGGGGGGGGAGGCATTGCGTGCTGCCCGGGGGTTGGCTGGGTTTTGCTTGGGGGGGGGGGGGGGGGGGGGGGGGGAAGGGCGGGTAAGGGTGGAGGGGTCAGGTGCGACGAGCGGCGACAAACATCGTCAGGCGAGAACCTTTTTCTTTTTCTTTTGCCGAGTTTGCGATCAAACGAGACGCTGTGTCCTTCTTGGCTCCTCCTCCTCCTTCCTCCTATTTCTTTGCACCTTTTTTTTCCAGGGTGTAGTGGAAATAGTGAGCATTTGGAGGAGGAGGTGGAGGTAGGGGCGGCAGCTGCGGTGAGACCGGAAGCGTGCGGTGAGACGCTTCCGGTTCCGTCTCAACCACCCATGAGAGACGGAAAAAAAAGACAATACAACAAAAAACAAATCACTGGGAACCTCCTCTTGCGAGGCGACTCCCCAGAACCCCTCAGCCTTTTCAACTGAACACGGGGTGGACAGGGAGTGGGTGGACAGACCATAGAGGGACCTTTCCCCCAATGACTTATTTCGTTTGTTTTTCTTCGTCCTACTCAAAAAGAAAAAACGAGGATGACACCACTTTGTATCTAAGAATCCCTCGCGTCCTCTTTCTCTAAGACACTTTCCAGAAGCAAATGGATTGGCGGGATCTTTGTTTTGGGTTTCCAAGAGGGTCACAGACCCCCCTTCTCTGGCGCATTGCGCTGTCGTTCATCATATCAGGTTGTTTGAAAAACAACAGTCGGCTTGTTAGTTTATAACTTTTGCAGGCACCCCCTCTCCCCATTCCTTTCCTTGTGCCCAAAAACATGAGACCCAGTCCCAAAATGTCACTATCCCCCCATCCTCCCACATTCTCTACTCTGTGAGTTTCATCCCTTCCTTTTAATTTATTTTTTATTCCTTTTTCGAAAAACAGAGGTTGCATATGGCTCCCTTTAATGCACTCCTAAAGAAGAGAACCACCCAAACCAAATAACATGACTTTCTCTCCAAAGAGGACCACACTTTTCTCTCTTCTTTTGTTTTTTAAGTATCACTCACTGTCTTTAATTTCTCTTTCCTTGCCCTCTCTGAATTCTGCACAGATGCAAGAGGCGGGTTGTTCTTTGACTGTTGTGGCAGTCTGTCTGAGACACAGGGGCCAAAATACTCTGCAATATTTTAACTCGCCTTAATTATAAAATCATATTCCACTTGTGCTTGGTTTTGTTCTTGTTAAAGTTGTTTTCTCTTTTTTTGTATACTGCTATAGTTTTTGTTGTTTGTTTGTTCATAATAATAAGTTAACAAGACCACAAGGTCATGGTTTATCACAAATAGTTCTTTCTGGATTTGCATATGTCATTACCCAGAATCCTCAGCACTGGTTTGTTGAGCCAATCAGAACAGATTATGAAAAAGTCCGCTTTTATTGAGAGTGATGTATTGTATTCTTAGAAATATAAACAGAATAGGTAGACGGTTCTGGACAAAAGCCACTATTTTGTGTGTGAAGATATCTGTAACACGGTTTGACATTTACATAAAACAGGGCAGAGCTTGAAAGTGCTGTCAATGGAGTTGTTCATCTGTATTTGCTTGTACTGGCCCACGTTCCCCTTAATTTGAAGACGTGTAATTGTTCAGTGTACATCCAAAATGGTGACTCTGTATGGGATTGCGAATGGACGTGCAATGTTTTTTTTTTTTTATCTTGAATGCCTTGCCTGTTTGAGAGAGCTGAAGTCATTGACGTCTACAGTCTCCAGAATATTCTCTCATTGCCTGACAGAGGATCAAGAAAAAGCGAGACACCAATACGAGATCAGTGCCTGTGTCAAAGCGCATGCAAACATTTCTACATCCAGGTCACTCTTAGCAAACCTAGCATTGGTCCCATCACAAAAGAAGAAAAAGAAAAAAAAACTTTTGAACCAACATTTGAAAATATGGTGGTTTAACTAATTTCTTGGCATTGAAATATCCCCCAGCTGGACAGAAATCAGGTATAAGTATATCCAAGACAACGTGTCAACGGAAATGTAAAAAATTAAATGATGATGAAAAAAGATTTCGGTGCTAAATTTGAAATCGATGTTTTAATTTATTTGATTGGCAATTCAAGCTGGCCCTGGAGAACATTTCGTAAGTCACCAGATCCACCTTCTAGCGAACATGTAATGTCCTTGCTTCCGAGGCGAGTGGTGTTTGAATGAGTGTCTCTTTTCATGGTCGCATACTATTTGTTTTTTTTATTTGGTTTTCCTCCTTTTACTGTTTTCTGGTTAAAACAATTTTGACATCTCTAAATGACCCGTTTGTGTAAGAACTTGGTACAACCAAGAAATGTCCTTACAGACTTAATAAATTGATCAGTATATGATTAAAGAACTTGTCTCGCTCACGTTTTGTACATTCAAACATACCAGGAGTTCTGTTTGGTGCTGTTCTAGTCTATATTTATTCCATCACATCACAACAGTTGGTATAACCGTTCTCCTGTTTCAAATGACGATGAATTTATATACAGAAGTCCCCGGGACCCAAAACAAGGTTCAACTTTCTGGTATGGAACTTTCCTAGAGAGAGTGGTCGGAAGTGTTGAAACAGTGTTCAACGCTCCGACCAAATGTGTCCTCGCGTCCAGAATAAATAAGGACATTCAGCAGCTACAGCGGCCCACCATCAGCTCCAGGGATCTAGGCTTCGTCCAAACTGCAGGAAACACTAGAAATGTAAAACAGAACACATTTGTTGATCTGGGAAATGCCAGGACGGAGTGCTCCGTGGTATTGCATGTCACAGTATTTTTGGGGTGTCTTGATAACAATCAGGCCCTTTTTATGATGGCGCGGCGATCCTGGCATCTACCGCTGATTGAATGTGAAACAGGAGCTGCCGTGCGATGGCAAGTGTTTATTTTAGCTCCGCTTCCTTGGACAGCAACGACGAAAAGATGGAGAGGTCAAGTTAATTTACAGACTGCGGTCACACTGTCTGCCGGTGTGTGTGGGTGTGTATGCGTGTGTGTGTGTGTGTGTGTGTGTGTGTGTGTGTATGTATCCAAATAAGTGCACATGGTGAATAAGAGAGTGCACATGGTTGCCTCTTTATGCAGACAGTTACAGGGCAGCTTCGTTTAGCTTGCTGCCGTTGCTCATGGAACTTTCTTCCTTCCCATTAACTACACACACACTCTCTCTGGCTCTCTCTCTCTCTGTCTCTCTAAAAAACCCTGTAAATGCAGACTATGTGCAATATCTGAATAGGTTAGTGTCTAGTATCAATGTTTCTGTGTGTGTGTGTGTGTGTGCGCGCGTGCTCCAAACCGTGTGTGCGTTTGTGTGTGTGTGTGTGTGTGTGTGTGTGTGTGTGTGTGTGAGTGCTCATGTACCACCCTGGAGAGAAGGCTTGTTCCGGGCCCTTCAGCTGGCTCCCCTGGGCGCAATGTCTGTTGGGGCCACTCGGGTGATTTAGCTTTTCATAAGTCAGCACCCGTCAACCCTCCCCCAACTCACACATTATCCCACCCACGGCTTCTGCCTGTCATCCCAACGGTAAAGCATGTGTCACGTGTGCCCGTGACACAATCTGACACACTCAAACCTGTACGTTAAACGTACAAGTTTTAGTGTGTCAGCATGTGTCACGCGTGCCATATCTGAGCCCATATCCCAGCAGAGCTATGGCTGCAGCCAAGGTGTTGTTGTTGATCGTTTGTTTGCCTCTCTGTTGTTTTTTTTGGTGCTATTTGGGTTAGCCAGGCCAGACGGCCACCCCTACCTCCTCCTGGTCGCATCATTGGTGTAAATTGTGAGTGATTACATCGCCTTTAGGAGTAATACATTTCATTTAGCCTCTGGGCCCCGCCGCTACACAGCGCTTAATGGGGATGCTCAGGCCATATTTATGTCCAGCGCCTCGTGGCTATTAGCGCGGCACGTCTTTTTTGTTGTTTTTAACGGTTTGTTTTGGTCGTTCAATAGGCCGATGGAGTGAGCGTAATGTTTTGAGGGGACAGAACCCCTATAGCTGTCCATCTGCATATAGATGCGCCGTAACTCAAACACCCTCTTCAAATCATAATCAAAAGATGAGGTACAACGAGTTATCTGTGTGTAGCAGGCGTGCGTTGTCTGTTTACATTTCTTTTAATGTGTGTCAAAAGAGGACTGCGCCGCTCTTCACTTGCTTATTTTCCTTAATTGGCAGAATGAATGTTAATTTTAACAAACCTCTCACTGAAAAGTGATATGGGACTCATTTGTATGAAATGCTTTTTAGGATTCCTGACTCTACATTCTTATTTTCTATGCCTACCATGTTCCACTCAATCACTGTGAGCAACGTTTTCCGTGGCCGAGGTCCGTCTGCTGCACATGCTCTCCGTCTATCAAATAAATACGCAGTCCAGACTGGTTCATCGCCCTTGTTCACGCATGTCTGGATGTCCCGCTGTTACTCCCCATAGGCTTGCGGTCCAGCTCGCTCCGCCGACCGCACTGACAAGAGAGGGGCTGGCAAAGGCAGCATCACTGAGACCTAAATATTTATCTATCTCTGTATGTATCCGGTGTCCACGGAAAAGTAATGTAATGATGTCACTTTTGGAAACGTAACAATGTCATGTGAATCGTAATGTCCAATATAACCTCCAACCACATCATTTATGGCGTCTCAGCATAGATCAGAGAGAGCAGTTGGTTGTCTGCTCAGTTGACCTGGGTTCAAGTCCCACCGAGGGTGGTCTCCATGGAAGCCTGAAGTCATGATGAGATTTTGTAAACCTAATGATGTTAAGTGAATTGTAAGGTTTAGTATAACCTTGCGACCAGGTCGTAGCCAGAGTCTCGTTGGCTCAGCGGAGAAGGCTGCTGGTTAGCAGTTCTGGAGCTGTTTAAGCAGTAGTAGATGAAAGTGAGATCATTCACATTTGATTACTACATTGTTATGTATAAATAGACTATTCCCCTTTTCAGTCTTCAAACATGCTTATGTTCAAATAAAACAGACAAGGCATTTAGGTATGGTATACAATCAATTGTGGGCCATCGTACAACTTTATCGCGGCCATCCCAAGACCCACTTGGTCCTCTGATGCGACCAACTTCTGGGTCCCAGCCCATACAGTTGAAGCCTGTGACGGTTCCACTACGTGTTGACTTGCAAGCTCCCACAACCGTTGTCAAAGTGCGATTTGAAGAGCAATTCAAAACGCTTGTGTCAACAGGGCCTATAGTGTCTGTCAACACATAGCCTTTTTTACTTAAACATTCCCAGACTTTATTTGTCAAACGCTCGCAACAGTGAAGTGTGTGTGAAGTGACATGCTGGAGTGGCAGACCCCACAGACGCCGCAACATGTTTGGTATAAGCTAAAAACAGGAGGGAAAATGAATGACGTTAAAACTTACTTGACGTTCAAAATGATATTAAATACACAAATCATTGAAGATACACAGGTACGCACATACACACACACACACACACACACACACAAAGCTCTCAACTAAACTAAAATAAAACAAAAATAGATAAAAATCCCATTCCTACATCCCTTGGGCTTCCAGTAAGCAGTCCAGAACACAAACACTGGAAATATGTTTTCAATTTCGCTCATTCTCAGCACCGCTTCCAAATGGCTATTCCGCAGCGGTCGCACCTCCTTGCTGAAATGTGCTTAGAACAACATTTTAATGCATAACAAAACACACCCCGGGCATTTTATACATTCCAGACACTCAAATGAGACGCATCATACATCTGTGTGGAGTACCTCAATGCATTGCCACACTGCCCCTTTTCTCTAATTGTCGTCTAAGGTGGTGTCTCATTTGGCGATACTGTGTTAGCTGCTAGTGTTCAAGTCGTTATGTTGGGTCATTAGCATGTGATGGACTTACAGAGAGAGAGAGAGAGAGAGAGAGAGAGAGAGAGAGAGAGAGAGAGAGAGAGAGAGAGAGAGAGAGAGAGAGAGCAAATTAGGGACTGTGGTGAAACACGTTGAACAGAGTCGGGTAAACACATTAGCAGAATTCAAACTCAAACACATTAGGGTAGTCATTTACTCCCTGTAACGTCCATTCCCAGCCACTCTATGACCTCCCCTCCCCTCTGTTTCCATGATGCACAAAACGCAATATGTGCAAGGCCATTGATGCGATGCCATGTGTGCAAGAGAATCGGAGTAGATCCTGTCCTGACTTATCGTTCTCATACGTTGTATGTAGGGCAACAGGGCCGTGTTGCTTGTTGCCGGTGCAACAAGCAAGAGTGCAAAGCAGAACCTGATCTGATTACATCGCTTTGATCACTCCCGCGAACATGACAATCCCAAGGAATAAGGGGGAGGTTTGTTTAAAACGATTGTGAAGATTGTGTGTTTTCCTACCTTGTCGTTAGGAAGCGACACAACCGTTGAACGCCAAAATGATCGTTAATATGCCTTCAACAGGCGGTCTAGATCACTCAAGGACTCCACCCAAGTCTAAGGAAACAGCACCTTGACAACCAAGACATATACTTATATACATACATACATACATACACACATATATATATATACATACACACAAATATATATACTATATATATATACATATATATATACATACATATATACATACATACACATATATTATATATATACATATATATATATATATATATATATATATATATATATATATATATATATATATATACACACACAGTACCATGTATCATTCCAGGATCATGTATGTTTCATCTCATGTCTGAAGTCGTTAGTGCTCTTCCTTCACAGGAAGGTTGTTTGAAATTATTGCAAAGGTTGAGTTTGAGTTAGTGTGAGATTGTCCAGAGTTGTTACAAGGTGAGTACACGTACACACACGCACGCACACACACACACACACACACACACACACACACACACACACACACACCAAATAATTCAATATCAACAGCATCATCGATACTAACCAGATTTCCAGTTAACCTTTGAGTCAAGATAGTTATTATCTCGGATAATTGTTCACGTGTCTTGAATCAGTTACACCCAATCCCTTGCAGGCATGCAGCAATCATTACACACGCTGGATGTAAAAGGTCAGTAAAACAGTACCTTGATATCTTTACATACACATACACACACACACACACACACACACACACACACACACACACACACACACACACACACACACACACACACACACACACACACACACACTGTCCTTTACCATGTTGAAATTGGCACAATATCTTTATCTCTGTAATTGGTACCATGGTTGCGTTCACCTTTGCTGTCTGTAATTATACACACAACACACACACACACACACACACACACACACACACACACACGTGTCCAACTCTCGTGCAGACTCTTGCCTGTAGTCCCTGTGGGCCTGCAGTTATTTAGGTCTCCTGTCTGTCTCAGAAGGTCGTGTTCTCTAGCGGTCATCTTGGAATAACAACAGTTACAACAAAAAAGAACACTGTGGCAACTCTGCTCTTTACTGATGTGTCACAAGGTAAGAATCACACAAGGTTGTGCTTTGATCTTCGTAGGCATTTGGAATTGAGCCATGGAACCAGACACATTATATAGACGAACGAACATCACATTACAAGCTGCTCAGACACGTTTACACAAAAGTCGGAAGACATAACCTCGATTCTGAAATGATTGCTACCGCTATGTTTATGTACAGTTTAAAGTTCAAAACCAAGAGGCCCGACTTGAGTTGAAGGGAACATTCTATAAAAAAAACATTGTAATTCTGATTAAATGTACCGCAATTCACCTTCAGCATTCATTCCACGGCAGAGTCCCACGTACACCTTAACACACTGTTGTTATTGTTGTCATTAGTGTAAGAAAAGGTAGTGGTAGAAGGAAGGCATTGAACAAAAGGTTACAGCAGTACAAAGGATTTAATGCCGGAGAGGTAGCATTGTATCTGACATGACCGGGCAACCATCCCAGAGGACCCCACTCCACTCTCCACTGTCCTCTTTTTCATGGGATTCTCTCATAAGTGAAACAAACCCATTATGCATGGTGACTTCCATACAGATGGGGGAGAGCTAGAGAGAGAGAGAGTGGATAGAGTGAGACTAGGAAGTAATGATCTGCAGTGTCCAAGTAAAATTAGCTCCATTAATCACGCCATTGATTGGTCAGCTGCAGCTGCCCCGGAATGCAATGTTCTGATGTTCTTGGTAGGCCCAACACACACAGGCACACAAACAGACACACACAAACACACACACACATAAACAAACACAACTTGAAAGTTGAACGCAGTTTCTCCCCCCTTTATTTCCTCAAAGGCAGCTGTTATGACTTTGCTACTCTCAGACATGGCACTGGTCCATGGTTACATATTAATTATATGTTTTAAGTGAGGAGGGAGAGTTTTCCCTGAAATGTCAATCCAGAAATGTCTTTTCTTTCTCTCACTGTGTGTTTTTTTTTTCAATCTCGAGGAAAAACAATCAATACCCTTCAACTTTTAGATAAAGAAGAATTGGGCTTGAAAACTTCCCCTGTCCCCACCCTCACTCAGAGGACACTAGAATAAAGCTCTCATTGAACTTTTAGGTCCCGAAACGTTGAACTCTCTCACTACCTTGGCTCTACGTTGACTTCCAAATCTCTAAAGAGTTTGCACTCGTTTCCCAACTCCTCACTGTCTTTTTTATAGACTTCAGATGAGCGAAGTGGGAACGGTTTGCCTGTGGTGGAGCGGTGGGTGGAGAAGTTAGTGATGGGTATAGTGGGAGGGACGGGGTTAGTGGGCAGGGGTGCATATTAAAAGAGTCACTGGATAATGCCCATGAGGCGATTCACCTGTGCTGTTGATTCGGTCGCTATGGCGACACATTACGCTAACGAGGTGGGTGCCCGTGTGAGTGAGCGGCTGTAGGGTATCAGATTCTCTCATTGTTATGACCAGCTCTCTCTCTCTCTCTCTCTCTCTCTCTCTCTCTCTCTCTCTCTCTCTCTCTCTCTCTCTCTCTCTCTCTCTCTCTCTCTCTCTCTCTCTCTCTCTCTCTCTCTCTCTCTCTCTCTCTCTCTCTCTCTCTCTCTGTCTAAATGTAAATCTCTCGCTCCCTGTCTCTCTTTCCCCTCAGGCCGTGAGAAAACACAGCTAAATGGGTTGTTTTTTCACCGTCTTTGCCCTTTGCAATGACTAACTCTTTAAACATGTTACAGAGAGGAAGTCAGTTCTTGGGTATGCAGCCGTGTTTTGGGAATTCGGGTAAAGGTGGGGGTCCATTGTGAGATCTGACAAAGTAGTATCTGCACGCCAGAAGTATAATATTTGTACACTACATATTCTTTAGATTATTCTATGACTAGTTCTATGACAATTTAATACAATGAACGATGCTCTACCTCTAAGGGCATGCATGTATACAATACAAAACAATCCTGGCAGCAGCATAGTGAAAATGTTTAGTAGGAAACTGTGGCTGAGATCTTGGGGAGAAAAGCTTTTAAGTGGGCGTTGCAGGAGACAAAATAAGGTAGATATCTTGAAGTGACAAAGCCACAGGCTCGGAAAAACGATGATGAGCAATTTAAGTTGCCTGGAAACAACAAAAAAAACACTGACAGCGAGGCCTATTTGCGTGTCTGCTGCATCGATGCATAATGACAACGTGATGGGAACGGCTTGTGCTCGCTTGTTTGGATTGACTTCCAATGGCATCTCAGCACTTCATTAGGTCCCCCTGCACCACATGGTTCGTCGTGAGAACATGAAACGCGTCAGCGACGCTCACTATATTACAATCAGGGAGAGACTGACTGAGTTGAGCGTTATGATATATTAACCATGTTTGGCGTTAGGGCACTTTGTCTGTGTGTACACTATTACAATGGAATATTATATGAATGACGAGGACAGATCATCACCTTGTGGCGGTGATGAAATTCCATGAGGAAGAAACCCGGCGGAGTGAAACACAGGTGGCGATGTTGTGGATGGCAGCAGTACTTTTAGAAAGCATTGTGATTGGTTAGCATCATGATTGATTGCATTGTGATTGGTTAGCATCATGATTGATTGCATTGTGATTGGTTAGCATCATGATTGATTGCATTGTGATTGGTTAGAATCATGATTGATAGCATTGTGATTGGTTAGCATCATGATTGATAGCATTGTGACTGGTTAGCATTGTGATTGGTGGCATTGTGATTGGTTAGCATTGTGAGTGGAAGCATTGTGATTGGTGGCATTGTGATTGGTTAGCATTGTGAGTGGAAGCATTGTGATTGGTTAGCATTGTGATTAGTAACATTGTAATAGGGTACTGTTGTGTCATGACCTGTCAATCTCCATCTTCCTGACTTACATTGAAATAATGAAAACAATTAACTTGGTCCTAATGAACACACAGCGTCTGTCTGTGTGTCTGTGTGATAAGAGTAAGATTAACAATACAAGTAAAACCCGGAGAGGAGAAAAAACAAGTACATACACACATACATAAGATATCATCAATACTCACACACACCAACCAATTGACGCTTTGTTCAAGGAGACGGACAGAACGAACACATGAGGGTGGCGGCAGGAAGATAAGACAAAACAAAGCAAGGAGGACAGAAAGTCAGAGCCAGAGTGGAAGGAGGATGGTGCGCCAGATGCACAACTATGAGTTCCACGTGAGCCGCTGGACCTGATGTTAATGGCTCTCCACGGAGGAAGTCTGGGCCATCTAGCCTGCAATGCAAAGTGCATATTACGGGCCCTGTACACCGTGTATGCACAAAGATGAAGAGCTCTGGAGAACCTAGCGTGAAGGTAGTGTGCGCACTACACAGGATATGTGGCCAGTGGCCTGAATAGCCTGTGTGAGTGTGTGTGTGTGTGTGTGTGTGTGTGTGTGTGTGTGTGTGTGTGTGTGTGTGAGGTGGGTACGTCACTAGAAGGTTGAGTGTTTGTGTGTTAAGGTCTGTTACATGCATGCGATACAACTTATGTATGTTATTTATCTTTGTGTGTGTGTGCGTGTGTGTGCATGTGTGTGTGTGTGTGTGTGTGTGTGTGTGTGTGCGCTCATGTGCCTGTGTCTTCTCAGCAGTAATAATGCACGCCCACCTAGTTGTGAGGCACTTTATTGCTGGGTCAGACATGCACGACACCTCCCCTTCCCCACGTGCCCCCATCAGGCTGTGTGTGTGTGTGTGTGTGTGTGTGTGTGTGTGTGTGTGTGTGTGTGTGTGTGTGTGTGTGTGTGTGCGCGTGCGTGCATGTGTGTATATATATGATTTATAACCCACAGTTTGTAAACCAGGTCAGTTCACAGTCAAGACATCACACAATGGACTGAAACCCAAAATGAAAACAAACTTGGCGGTAGGGGGGTGATGCTTATAGTCAGGGGGTCAGTGAATCTATCAATAGTGGTGGAAGACTTTTATGCATTTCTGGTCTGTTGTGTGTGAGGTGAAACATGATATATATCATTCTGGCAGTGTTGCAGTACGTTCAAACACTCTAGGTTACAGTGTTTATATAATCCCATTTCAACAAGTGCGTTTTAGCCGTAAAAGCGAAACCAATCGACTTTTTGTCTGAGATAATTTAGCATTAAATGGGTTTCTGGGTGAAGTTCAAGTCGGGGCAGGAGGAATGATTCCACTGCAAGATGCAGTATTACCTCACTAGCTTTTCAGTGAAAAATCCATGTGGGATGGAGGTTTCTTGGGGTTTTCATTCAGCTCACTAATGTTGTACTGCAACATTGCACATCCTTGCAAGGGGGGTTTGGAGCTGGGTTACATATTTTCCTCTGGTGTATCCCTATTCTGATGTCCACTACAGTGGGAATTCTACCAAAATGAAGGAGGCTTTTTGATTTATCTATAGATAGTAGCTATTCCCCACATTCTCATAGCCTGAATTGATACAAAATCTAAATTTTCTGTCTTTCTTATCTAATAAAACGTTATTATCATATGGAAGGTTCAATCTAGTGCAGCAAGTCAGGAGAAAATCGGAAAATACTTTTTTAATGAAAACATGCAAATGAAAAAACACTCCAAAGGAGATAGCGATAGACAGGTACATGCAAACATGCACACACACGCATACACACACACACACGTAAGCATGCACGCAGACACACACACACACGCACGCACGCAGACACACACACACACACACACACAGCAGACAGCCAAGCCAATTGAATGATGCTGGAGGGCAGGCACAGTAACTGCCATATTTATAGTCTAGCTGTTGAACCTGCGGCAAAGTCTAGCCGAGGTGCTCTGACATAGTTACGTTATCCCCCACCACCCCCCACTCCCCCCAATGAGCAGGTCTGACCATCTATCCCCCTTCTTCTTATTTTTTTTTCTTATTTTTTACAGCAGTCACTAGGGAAGTGGCTAATAGACGATGGCAGAACCTAATTTCCGTAAACTCCCGGGAACGAAGACTTTTGGATGAGTTTCGGTTCATTAGCACATTCTGAAGAGGAAACATCATCTCACTGCCATGACCGTCCCGCTGGTCACGTCTGTTACTTGTCAACGGTGTCCACAAGCTGAACCAAACATGCAGGCAAGCGATCGGCAAAGGCACTGCCTAAGTGCACAGAGAGAGTCGTTCCATTGACTGGAACAGATTAATGGAATATAGTGTAGTTTAGTTTTGGTCCCAGTTTGTCCACTTAGATTTAGACGTTTTCTGGTACTCTTTGTTTTGTATTCTTTCCCGGAATTGCCAAATAAAAGCTCCTGTATAATGATTGGGTTTAAAGGACACCCACCGTTTTATTCATACTTTGATCATCAACCGAAAAACATATGGACACAGAGTCTGAGTGTCTAAACCTATTGGGTTTACACACAACTGTTTTCTGGGTGTAGATTTGCCCATTCCAGCTCACCATTCTCTGCAACCAGCAACGGAAATAATCCATATTTGGCACATTGAGGACTTGGATGGCCGCCTCGCACTAGTTTATGGCCAAAAGTCATTAATATTCCCTCCTTAATAACGTTTTCATGAAAAATAAATGTCCAACGGGGCCTCGCAAAACATATAATATGGAGATGAACTAGCCAATGAGATCCTAACCGAGCGAAAAACAAATGTATTGGCTTTGTATTACGAGAATTAAATCACAGTAGAATGGAAGCGGACTGGGTCACTCTGCATCCAACTATCAGGGATCACCTGAAGGCCGTTAGAGGAACTATATGGTAGTCTATCCCGCCTGAGCTTCACCAACAATGGGTCATGACTGCCACTTGACTTTAATCCAGAATGTTCTGAACTGTCTCTATATTCTAAATATATACAAATCGTATTTATACTAAAAGAGATCTATCTTAATATCTCACCTAATCCCAAAGCGCACAGTACATAGTTTGACCCACCAAGATAATGAGTGGATAATCTAACCGTGAGGAATCCGTTCTCGTTTACCTAAGACCATGAGGTTTTCAACCCTGAGATCTAAACCTTCTAAGGCGAGTACCCGTTTCAGCCCCACCAAGACCCATATGGCACTAAAACATGCTAAATGACATTTACATCACAAGAGAAAAAGCCCCTTGCCTGCCCCCAATTATGGAAACTGATATTGTAAAAGTCGAGCCCTGTCAAGTTCATCACAGTCTCATGGGGTTTCCCAGGCCCATATTGGACAACCGCCGCCTAACCCTGATCTCTCATGAGAGCAGGAAAAAACCCAGTGGCCCAGTGGGAAAAGGAAAGAACATGGAGAAGGAACACATAGGAGGGAACAGGGAATAGTAATTAGTTGAAACCACTCAACTAAACCCAGTGGCACCAGAAAGACTGAAGTGGCTGAAGTGGTCTGGAGTAAAAAAAAAAAAGTCTTTGTTTTATTTAGTTTAAACAGACCAAGCCCGCAAGCTGTCTGTGCCTGTCATTTGGTGGTGGAGCTGGTCACTGTGGATTCTTTGAGCCACCATAATATAATATGTTCTTCTGCAGCCAGCCTACTGAGCAGTAGTAGCATTACACGGCTCCTGTTCTGAGTAGCAGACACTGCCAGTCTGTGTTTGTGCCCGGTAGAGTGAGAAAGGAACATTGTTTCTGTAGAAGTAAGGGTGGAAAAGTAAATGTTAATGAGTTTGAGCCAGGGTGAGAAATGCAAGTTATATTATTTTCTGTCCAGCTCGGTCTTCATGGGCAGGATAGCATTTGCGAGAAATATCTCTAGCTGAAAAGAAGTGAACTGTGCTCTTTAGAAATTAAATTGATCCTTGTGAACACCCAAGTATTGTGAAGGCTATGAAACACGACCTCTGAATGACCTTCGACCCTGCAGACCGCAATTTGGGCTTCACGGATAGCCGTTTGAAAGAAAGGACATCTTTATTATGCTCTGGCTGGCTGCCATTTTCTCCTTATTGCAAATATGGCAGCATTGAGTTAAAGAACAACCAACAGAGCATACACTGAATTATAGTTAGGTCATTCCTTATAGCTTGAGTGCTCACTTAAGCTACGTACTCTCACTGGGCACAAAAAGTCCATCTCTGGTTGGCTTTGTAAAATTACTTCTAGAAAAGAGGCTAATTAAAATTTGTACTGTTCCTAGCACTCAGTGCTGATCTTATCTCTTGCCGGTCTGCCCATCGCGTCAAAAGCAATTAATGAAACTGGATGGGCTAAATTGGCTTTTGTTCCCGAGTCATTTTAATTAGCGTGATGAATAGCGCAGGCACCGGGATCTAAATGCCGTTCAGCATGGCACTGAAAGCACAGTTGATGCGGTTCTGTCAAGCTGAGAGTTGGCAGAAAAAGTTTGTTTTCATTTGAACATCTTCCAAAATGGCTCCTCCCGGAGTAACACTGCAGTATATTATTCTGTACTGTGTATACGGCCTTACCACCCCCCCACCCCCCCCCCACCCCCATCCATCGAGTCAGAAGAGTGGGAACTGTTAAAGAAGCACATTTTAAAGCATTGCAACCTGCTTGTGACATAACCAGGCCTCATTCAAAAAAGGAAAAGTACTCATACTGATGTCTCCTCAAGAAATAGATTCAGCGAACCCAACGACTTCCCACTCCTCTCGCTCTCTCAATTAGAGAGTTAATGAAAACGGTTCATTAAACAAATTTGCTGAACTTTGAGCTAATCTGTCGGATGAGAGACATTTCCGTCCCGACGATCATTTTCTAATACACCAGACAGACACGATTTATAGCTTCTATCTAGGTTGTGGTGAACAAGACAGCAGAATCTCAAGCGATCGCAGCCCATATGTTTATATTTGTATTGATCATTTTACTGTTGTAAGTCTGGCCTCCTCAACAACGAGATTATACTTGACTTACACAATGTGTTCCAGTATCCAAATCGACCTCTTGAAAGACCCCAAAAACTATAGTGAGTGAAAAGCTGTGCATGAACTTAAAATAACATAGCGATAGGTTGTTGAGGCAGGGTCATCTTTAGCTGTGTAGATAGGGAATGCAAGAGTCTGACTGAGAGATTAGGAGGACCACAGTGGCCACTGTTTGTTAACATCATTGCATGAATATCCACATGGGGTTTTATCAGGCATGGCAAGCACAGACACACACGTACACACACTCACACACAACAGATATTTCATGATGCCTTAGATATCCATCCAGTAACCTAGTTGCCTACTTTTATTCAATCTTTTACCTCTATTCAATGACAAGAGCGAGGAAGTTATACCATAACATTGTATCGAGGGGTGGGGAGGATTTCTGTGTGAGTGTGTGTGAAAGTGTGTAATGAGGCGTCCAAAGCCTTGCGCAGTGGGCTGCCCATTGTCCCTCGTAAACTAATACCATTCACACACACTCTCCTCAATCCCCCTTTAATCAACTCTTTCACACAAACACATATGCAAACACACACACACACGTACAGACACACACACACACGCACACAAAGAATGATAGATAGATGGCATTTCCCAGCGTAGCCCACCGCATTGGACAGACTTCCCCTCCCCGGCTGGGTGTACCAAAACTCACCCAGAGGGAGGGTCAACAACAATCTAAATTTCAATTAAAGTGGAAAGCAGCAGCAGTGAAAGAGGGCAAATGGGTGTTGATGGCTCAGGTTGGTGTGGTGGAGCTTGGGAAGGAAAAAGCAAAAAAAGAAATAAAAAACATTTTGGTGTGTGTGTGTGTGTGGGGGGGGGGGGGGGGGGGGGGGGGACGACAATTATTTCATTATCTCAAATCCGCTCACAGCGGGCCGGGGTCACAGCCCCAGCTGAGATTAGCCGGAAACCACAATTATTGTTACAATTAGGAGGCAGACAGCAGCGGTTCAGCAGCCTGGCCTTGGGAGAGACTGAATGTCAACGGAAGACTCTTATTAGAAGGCTGGGATGGAGAACGGAAGGGGAGGGCAGTGGATGGTGTGTCTATGTGTCTCTCCCTCTCTCTCACAAACTCTCAGTTTCACTCTCTCCCTCTTTTTCCCTTTCTCTCTCTAGCTGAGAGGCAAAGTCCTTCCGTTCTGTCCTTCCGTCCGTCTGCCGTCCGTCCGTATGTATCAATGCATCTATGCATGAGAGGTGAACAGTTCACAAAACTCACGGTTTGGTACGATACAGTGTAGCGGTGTCCCGGTTCGGTACAGTTTCGTAATTCCTGGCATTTTCATTTTTTGCATTTCAATTTTCCATTTATTAGCTTGCCGCACATGGAAACATAAACCAAACAGTAGTGCCTGCTTTATAAATATAAAATAGTCATTTAAACACAACTTCAACAAGGACTGCATAGATCAGCAGCATATGGCAAACCTAACTCACAAAGCAGTGCCTCAAACAAAATAGGACCACTTGAAATGATTAGGCTATTAACATGAAATCTAATTGTGACTGGGCTTTTTGTCTCCCAGTCTGCAGTAAGCTAGCTCTCTATAGCTCTAGATGTCCAACTGTCTGTAGTTAGCACAAGAGAAGGCCTTTTCTGACAGGCCCTTTCTTTAGCTTTGTTGTATAAGGCAGGTATTACAGGCCTTGACTACACGTCAGTATCTGTGAGCGTCACTTAACTTTAAGTGGAAATTTGCCACTCGTCAATTACAGTATATACGCCATTGGATTTTTTGTCAGAACATATTTTTTGCAATTCAATCATTTATTTTTTAAAAATAAATGATGAATGTCTTGTTTGGTTCGCAGTGTGATCCGTGCACCGTGGACCCTGTACGGTACGTTTCAATACAAATACACACACCGTTTCACCCCTACCATGTATGTATGTATGGATCTATGCACTGTCTGTCTGACTGTCAGTTTGTATGCATGTATGTACACATTATATGTACGCATACACATATGTTTGTGTTTCTGGCCTCTTAATGCTGCATCAGTCAGGTTGCACAACCAGACTGTGTCTTCATCTCTAAATGACCTGGACGCTTGAATGTTTGTTTTACACCAAGTGAAAACAAGAAGGCATTGAGGGACCCACCACCACCACCACCCACCCTTTGAAACCCCCGGGGGTCGCGGGTTAGGGTGGTGGGGGAGGGGGGTCTAGGTGAGGTTCAACAAGGAGCAACCCCCGGGATTCTGTGACACACACACAATGAGTGCTGTGAGGTACTCGAATGTCGAACAGTGAATGTTGACCGATGTAGGTGGGGTGCGGATGCCCCTGCCCCGATGAACTTTGACCTGCTGAACAACCCTCGGGTTTGTCCAACCCAAAAACACAAGCTTGTGTTGGTTTCCTGGGCTGGATCTGGGCTGCTCCAACAGGCCCGGGGTACGTAAAGTATATCTAATTTGCATTCGTATTACGAGAAGATATAAAAACCAACCCTGGGTCCAGCTGTAACTTATTTACATCATGCCTCTCCAATTACCACAGACGGGGCAAGGGCAGAGTCAGCCGAGCAGATCTGTCAGCGCCAGATCAAAGAGAGAATGAGCCAATAAGAACAAGATGTGTTAGGATGGATGGAGACAAGAGGAGAAGGAGGAGGTGGAGGAAGAGGCGAATGTATAGGGAGCTTATCTGAAGTACAGCCTTTTTGACGCTGTTTTTAAGGTCTTTTTTTTTTATTGCACAAAGATTAGAGTCATCGCCCGAGACTTTTATTTAAATAGGATTAACATTTCCGAACTGATGTGTACCTGGAATAGCAAAAATACCTCCCATTGTACCGTAGGATAGTAATCACCATTACCTATTGGGCACTTACTCTCAAAAGCAACATTCACTGGGTGAAAAGAAATCGTGAAACCCAATGGAAATCCTGAGAAAGTGAATCAATGCCGCTGTGTGTGTGGGGGGGAGAGAGGTGTGTGTGTAAGCTTGTGTGTGTGTGCATGTGTGTGTGTGTGCTTTCCTCACACTTGCCAATTTAAAACGATCAACAGCTAAAAGGAAATCGGTTCTACTTAAAAGGAGTTGTCTGTAGAAATTAGGGGCATTTAGTGGAATGAACTTGGTAGAAATGGAATATAATATTCATAAGTATGTTTTAATTAGTGTATAATCCCATGAAAATTTGAATTGTTGTATTTTCCTTAACTTAGAATGAGCCCTTTATATCCATGTAGGGAGCGGGTCCTCTTCCACGGCAGCCGCCATGTTGCACCGCAGCAGCCCAGAATGGACAAACAGCTCTAGAGAGATCATAGGAGCGTTATAATGATGATGAAATCATTTTCAAGTACCTACCTACTGGCACCTTACACAATACAGGCCAGTACAGCCCACTGTAGTCATTGGGAATGGAGGGGTGAGGGGTGAGGGGTGGGGGGGGGGGGGGGGGGGGGGGGGGGGGGGTTCAGTCAACCTCACCGCTAGTTGCTACTACATTTTACACACTGAACTTGTAAGCGTCAACAAGAGGATGGTTGTAATGGGCTGGGAAAGAGATGGTGGGGGGGATGTGGTAGGGGTGGCAATAACCAAAGTTCAACTCGGTTTCCTTGTTCAGCCATTGATTCAGGCGAGGGGACAAAATGGGAAGCTGGTATAGGTGCCATGGCGACAGATGTAAACGATGATATATGGAGGCCGCTTGCGTGGGATTTGTCTCACCACAAAGAAAGGGAGCAGAAATTGTAATGCAATCATCCTTCCCAGCGTAGCGTGGTAACGTTGTGAGCATCATTGAAGGGAAAAATGAGGGCATAATGAGTATGGTCCTGTTTTTCTTGGAAGAGGGTCACCGTGGTGTGTTTGTTATGGTGTGTGAGTTCCACATTCAAAAACAAAAAATATATAAAAAACGAATTCTGCAAGTCAATAGCTTCCAGTGGATGGATTGATCTTTAACTGGTTCTGAGGAGGCTCTGTTGGCAGAATGTCGAGTGAGGAGGCCTGGAAAACAAGTGTTGGGAAGATAACCCATAGACCAAATGTCACAGTGAGACATCGGACAAACCGATTGGTCAATGCCTCATTGAATCCATCCCATTCACCCGCCCATTGTTCTCTCCCATGTCACTCAATAGACGAAGCCGAAGCCAGCAATCTCACGTTAGTCATCCAATGCTGGAGCCCTTGAGGGAATCGCTCCTTAGGTAATCAGGGGTACATTGGAAGCAGAACAGGAACAGGGCATGCCAAGAGCTCCTATACACTGACTGAGATTAACACGCACACGTGACCCCATTCCTGGTGCACTTCACCCAATATCCACACAGAGCTTACCTTACCTTCCCTTAAACCCCCCTCAAAACTGACTACCAAACTGTATTGCGTTTTTCATTATTATTTCACCATGCATAGCTCACTTGCATTAAGAGTGAATATGTGTTTCTCAGTCAGCAGGTCAGATGGGATGATGAGAGGTGTGGAAAGCTTAACACCTATCTCTGAGCCCTACGTACACAGAGCCATCCAAGCATTCAGCTCTTGAAACGTGTTGGAATAAAACATGATATCTTTAAATGCTGACATGTAAAGGATGTACAGAATGCATACTCCATCCAAATAGCCCTTAATTTGGCCCCTAGTGTAAGCAGTTCTGCACTGTAGCTTGCATCTTCTTTGTAAATATGTAATTTTGATGCCAAACTGAATCAGTGTAGAATCCCTTGAAGTTGCAAATCTTTCCAATGAGTATCTGCACCGGTCCCAGCAGTCAGACTGTATTTCATTCATTATTTTTTGGTTCTTGTAAACTAGTAAAGATTGAAACATTCATATGGATTTTACATTTCCAGCCAGGCTCCCCTACACTTTGATCACCGTTATAAATGGTCACGCTTCGACCCCCTCTGTCATCCAGCTCACTGCCCTATTTCCCTGGCGGACCACCGGTGGTTATTTATAACTTCCTGGGCATTGTACACCAGGAGTGCTAATGAGGTGATGGGGGGATGGCTTCTAAAGTGCTGTGTGTGTGTGTGTGTGTGTGTGTGTGGCCAGCGGGGGTCCACCCGAGGCGTGCTGGAACGCTCCGAGCCATCGACATCTACTGCTGACTCGTCACACACACTGGGCTGCAAACGGAGGTATGCTTATTGACTCTACGGGAGGGTGCTACACATTGTTTTGCATTCGTATCTACTCCTGCCCGTTTCTCTCTCAGGGCCTAGTGACCCAGTTGGCAGGGGAGCTGTGTGTGAAAGGTGTGTGCATGTGACGGCATCCGCTTGTGACGGCGATAACCTCCATTTGAACCTCTCTCCAAGTTCCCCAGCAACCCACGACAAATTCTCCTCCATTGTATGTTTTCGATGCCGTCGTTTTCCCCCCTCTATTCTCCTTCTTCTTCCTTCAAAATACACACACACACACTCCCAGCTCCACCTCCACCTCACACTCTCTCCTTCCGTCCAAATCGTCCCCCGCACCACCCCCCCCCCCCCCCCGCACACCTTCCTTCCCTGTAGCCGCTGTTGTTGTTTCTGGGCTCTCCGAACGGCGCCATCAGTCCTCATCGAGGCCGCCGGCCTGGGCTCGCTGTGCAAAGTGCTGCTGGCTACGGCTGAATGTGTCTCCGCGGGCAGGCTGTTGGAGCCACGGGGGAGAGGGCCAGAGGATCCATCTGCCATGACACTAATGCACTGACTCAGCGCATGATGTTCAAATCACAACACATGCACACGCGCGCGCACGCACACACAGACACACACATGCGATGGGGCTGGTGGTCCCCCAGGAGGACTGAGGCCCGCACGCACGCAGAAACACACACACACACACACACATGCACACACACACACACATACACACAATGGGGGTGGTGGGGGGGGGGGGGGGGGGGGGGGGGTTCTGGATGTGTCCCCAGAGGACTGAGGCCTACACACGGTCATGCACAGTACAAATACACAAATGCATGTACACATGCAGAGAAAAACACACAAATCAGAACACAGTTCACAACACTCTATTAAAGCACTCACAAGCATACAGGTTTGTGTCTCTGCCAGTTCCCCTGAGGTTGGCATTCGCACACACACACACACACCTACACACGCACACACACCGCCCTGTCTTTAAAACAAACACATCAGCGCACACCTACTCCATTAGCATCAAAGTGTATTCAGATCTGGATGGAAAGAGACGCGCATGAGGGAATCAGAAGCACTGTGGTCTTTTCTACACGGTGGACACAAAAACAAAAACACAGACGTCCATGCGTACAGACGCGTAGACACGCGAGTCATACACGCCCAAACACAGTCACATCTGGGGCCCACACAGTGAGCGCTGACGAGAAACTACCCCCCCCCCCCCAACCCCCCCCCTCCCTTTCTCCTCCCCCACCGTCTCCAGCGTCTCATCCCAAGCTCGTTTTCGGAAAGCCGGCAGACGACTCATTCCTCAACAGGCGAGTGGGAGACCCAAATGCTGTCGTCTGCGTCTGCAGTCTGCCAGCACTTTGTTTTCGCTTTCTTTTCAGGTAATGGACGGAATCACCATACACTTTTTGGTGTTTATCGCTCACCATCCGTGCATTCTGTCCTCTTCATGTTGTCATAAAACACCCAGCATGCCTTCATAAAAATGCAATCCCTCCACGTGATGGAAATTGACACACACACACACACTCACGTGCGCGCACACACACACACACTCACGCGCGCACACACACACACACTCATGTGCGCACGCACACACACACACACACACACACACACATGCACACACATGCACACACTAGATACGGGGAGTGGTGCAGCTGTCGTCCTAACAATGATGAATCGCAGAGGGACAGGTTGAGATGGTTTTTGTCTCTGTTTGCGTCTGCACCAACTGTCCCCCTGAGCAGAGCGATAATAATGGCTTTAATGGCTCAATCTCCATCAAGTTCATCATGAAACCAATACACACACATGCGCGGTCAGGCATACACACACACAGACACACACACAAACAATGCCTATTTCCATCCATATGGTCCAATTCCCCTGGTCCACATTGGAGATATTTTGTTCATCGGCTCTAGTCTCTGGACTCTCTCTCTCTGCTCTCCCAGAATTCGGTTCATCCATGCCATGCTTTGAAGTCAAGGCCCAGTCAAGCCCCCCCCCCCTGCTCTGCCCACCCTACTTTCCAAAAAAAGCACAAAGCGAGTGGAAAGATGTCATCGTTGCGAGTTGGATGAAAGGATGGCAGAAGTTGGAGTGATGCAGGTGGGGAGAGAAAGACCGTCTGTCTCAACAAAGACACTCATTTTTTCTCCTTCAGATTGTTTCGCATTCTGTAAATGTAAAAACCAAGAGTAGTACTGGAGAGATTCTCTCTGGATTAGCAATTCAATCGTCACACGGTGACTGTTTTCACTTTTAAAAGACAGCAAGAGTGGAAGAACCAAACGCTCCTCCAGCACCAATTTATTCAAAGGAAAGTTTAAGAAAGGGCCCGTGGATTGACACGGGAACACGTAGGAAACACAAAGGAAGTTCCAAAAACAGTAATAAGTAATAAAACCTTGTTGAGACAATCTCTGTAATGGGGGATTTAGAGTGAGAGAGATCAAGGGGGGACGAGTGAAACAACAGTGAGGAGGAGAACGAGGAGGAAACGGTGCCGAATGACCCCTTCCTGTTTGCAGAGACATTAAAAGAGTCATCTGTGTTTGTGTGCTCGACACAGAGCGGCCAGGTCTTGTGCACACAAAGACATGGAGGCCTCATAATATTTTCCAATGACCATTTCTGTTTTTCTTTTTTGACATCCCATAGATGAATCTTCTTAATTTCCTCCCCCCAAACCCTGGTTTTTTTTTCTGCTGAGCTGGCGGAACGGATAGCATCCTCCGACCTCCAGCCCTCCCCCCGCCCCCCCAACCCCTAGAGAAAATGATTCCTCACTGCTCGTCAGGAAAGTGACAGAAGAAAACCCATGACGCTTTCTTTTCAAGGAAACAATGGAACACTGGGTACAGACAAGGGACACACCGTGAGAGTTGCCTCGCAATGGACCAAAACGTTGCCGTGGCAACATGACGCATGGGGCCCACGATGAACGGCAGAAATTGATCCCACTGTCCCACATGTCATCTCCATTGCCTGTGTCATGTAGTCACCGGCCGTCATCGCTGACCGGTGGGGAAACCACGGTAACTAGGTCAAACGTGACAGAAAGTCAATGAGAGCGACTAACGAGCGAGGGAGCCAACAGGGAGACCCCCTGTGGGGAAAGACCCAGCAGGGTTTCCAGACCAAGGTACAGTGGCAAAGCAGTTCCTGCAGACCCTGTTCAAGTCCCTTCAGCGTATTGTACTCCCAATGATCCCCCTAGGCCAGAGCAAATGGGCTAGTACTGACAGCCAAGCCCGTCCTTGCAATACCACCTCAATACCGCCGGCGTCAAGTGTATAGGATTGGGTGTGAAACTCAATATATGTAAAAGATAGGAGAGAGGGGGGAGAGGGAGAGGGGGGAGGTAGAGAGAGTTGAGTAGATTATCTCGTTAGGTTTCCCAGGCTGTCTTTGAGTCAGTTCTCAACAGAAATGTGATAAGATCACAGGAACAGGTGGTCTTGTGTGGGTTTCTGGCAGTCGTACAGTTGA